>VXAX01001189.1:23784-63550 GCA_013399835.1 Leptocoma aspasia | reverse complement strand
AATATACAATATATAATATACAATATATAATAGATATTTTATATATATATAATACATAACATAATGAACATAACTTAGTATAGTGCAGCTTACATATGTAATCCCCCCAAAATATCCCTGTGACATATAAGCCATGAGAGGCATGCATCTCTACATATTTAACTCAAGGGAAACCTAGAATTGTTTGGGTTGGAAGGCACCTTTAAAGATCAAGTAGTTCCACCTCCACGGACACCTTCAATAGGGCAGGTTGCTCCAAACTCCATCCAGCCTGGCCTTGGACACTGCCAGGGATCCAGGGACAGCCACAGCTGCTCTAGGCACCGTGTGCCAGGGCCTGCCCACCCTCACAGCCAAGAATTCCTTCCTAATATCCCACCTAACCCTACCCCCTGGCACTGGGAAGCCATTCCCCCTTTTTTTGTTCAGTACATACCCTTGTAAAACACACACATGCACTCACATATGTTCTGTATTCTAGTTCTAAGGAACAAATTAGCATAAACACATGAGAATGTGTTTCCATACACCATCTTTCGTACATGAGAATCATCTCTCATTCATAAGAACATTTTTTCATCCATAATCTTATTTTATTTTGTCTGAATATAGAGTGCATGAATATGTTTGCACATCTCCGAAGTACACCACGAACCTTCAGCACAAGGTAAAATCTGAAAAAACCCCAAAAAATGTGTGCATTTGTTACGTAGCAAGCACGGAAATGAGACACACAACCCTGCCACTGAACTCGCGGCATCAAGCGTAAGGTAAGCCTCAAAAGCTAAAGATCCTTTTCAGCACCAACGCAGCAGTCTCAAGCCCCCAAATCCGTGGCCAGAAAACCAAGCTCAGTGTCAGTAGGAGCACGCTTCTCCTGCTCTGATTGCCCCCTGCAAGCAGAACCCCATCCCGGGAGGCAGGAGCCGTGTTCAGGTGTCAGAGGGAGACTGATCCCCCCTGTGCCGGCGCCTTGGGCAGGCGCTCCTTGTCGTTCAGTTCCACTAATCACACCCCAGCTCTGACATCCCTCCCAATATTTAACTTTCCTGGGACCTCTGGTAGTTTATTAACATTTTCAGGCTACAGGTGCTGGCAGTTTTCTGCCTTCAATTACGCGGCCACTTTTAGCTGCGGGCAAATTCCCTGCCCCAGGCGAAGCGTTGGCTGCAGTGATAGGAATAATCATTTGTGGGTGATATTTCAGCAAGGCGCAGAGGGAAGTGGAGGACGATCTGTGACAAGCAAAATGGATAGTATCAAAAATCAATTCCACTCCTGCTATAGGAATGAGCAATGGAAAGAAAAAAAAGAGGCAATTCAACAGCTTTTACGGGGGGGGGAGGACTCAAAGGGAAGAAAGGATTCTGCTTAGAAGAAATACTCACTTTGCTATGGAACAATAAAATGCGCCTGCTTGAAAAATTTTGAGTTCTGATGTTGATTCAGATGTGCCTATGAATACTTCCATTGGGTTTGGTGCTGGGAAACCCAGTCAGTGCCAGGCCCAAGCTTGCTTCCTTGGCCTCAACCAGATTCTTCCCCAAGGCAGGAATCCTTGTTCTTGTCTGCGTGCACGTGTGGTGCGGAGTTTGCACACATTTGTAAATGTGTACAGATGTACACCTGTGAATTGTTTCCCCTTAGAGCTATGGTGCCTAGGTAGAAGAGGGTCTGTGATCTATTTAAATTCTTCTAGGTCTTCAAGGAAGTCTTCACTTAAAGCCACGGCCAAAGGAACACAGCAGTGACCTCACACCTATCAGAAGTGAATGAGGCATTTTTTGTTGAGATACCTGCTTTGGCTATAAAAGCAGTTGGCTTGTGCAGAAATGGGTGAGTCTGGGTTTTCAGGGTTAAAACTGTCACTAAGTTACCTGTAAAACCTTGAGGGTTTACCCTGAAAAAATCACTTTGTGATGAGCCAACATGTTGACTATGGATTTGGACCACTCAGGACAAGAGACACATGGAGGGGCTGGAGCGTGTCCAGGGCAGGGAACGGAGCTGGGAAGGGGCTGGAGCCCCAGGAGAGGCTGAGGGAGCTGGGAAAGGGGCTGAGCCTGGAGAAAAGGAGGCTCAGGGGGGACCTTGTGGCTCTGCACAACTCCCTGCCAGGAGGGGACAGCCGGGGGTGTCGGGCTCTGCTCCCAGGGGACAGGGACAGGAGGAGAGGGAACGGCCTCGAGTTGCACCAGGAGAGGTTTAAATTTAAAATTTTTATTTTTTAATTGGGAAAATTTCTTCACTGAAAGGGTTGTCCAGCTGTAGCACAGCTTTCCAGGGCAGTGGTAGAGTCTCCATCCCTGTAGGGATTTCAAAGCTATGTGGATGTGGCCTCTGGGGACATGGGTTAGTAGTGACCTTGGCAGTGCTGGGGGAATGGCTTGATTTGATGATTTTAAAGTACTCCTCCAGCCTAAATGAGTCTGTGATTCATTATTGCTGCAGAGTCCATCTGAAGGCGCACAAATGTGTAAAAAAACACATATGATTTTCACTACTGGCAAATTCAGAAAATCTGCTCTGTGAATTATGGCCCTGGTGCCTCCCAAAATGCCCACAATGACCAGAACCATCTTGCTTTGTTCAGGAGGTCCTTTCAGATATCCACAGCTCAGATAATTAGAAAGCTTCTTGTAATTTCCAGCCTAAATTTATTCATGGCTGGTTTAGATCCATTTGCACTTCAATAGCCAGCTCCCAGAGGAAGGAGGAGGTTGCAGGGCTGTAGATGGAGGTGATAGGTCTGACCCAGAGAGGAACCTGGCTCCTGCAGCCTCTGTCAAAGTCCCAGAGGTGACTGGATTGAGCAATGGCCATTTGAAGTCTATGAGTGGGGCTGAAATATTAAGACTATCAAGCCTGCAGGTGGGGAATTCAGAGATGCTCACCATTTCTCATTACAAATTAAATATTTGGTGGTGCCAAAATGGTATTTACTTTGAGCTAAGAAATTGTCCCTTTCTTTCTCTCAATGTCTTTCATTCTTGATGAAGCTGGAAGACAGGAAAAGAAAATACCTTAGTTTATTTTTCCTTGATTGATTTTTTTAATTGTAACTTTCAACACTCTTACATTGCTGAGAGAAGAGGATGAGAAATGCTGACAAAGTCATTTCAGCCAGTTATTAGAAACCTGTATTATGCTTAGATTTTAAAAACTGATTTTCAAATATTTTCCCTTTTTTCCTAAACAGGTCAGTGGAAGAAAATTGTGGCACAGTACACCTTGAAAACCAATCTGAGCACCCTGTCCTCTACAGGTGGTAGGGAAATATGATCTTGCCTGAGCACTTACAGAAAGAGAGGGAGAGGGTCTGTGCCTCTTGCAGTGCCAAGCAGACTGCAGTGTATCTGCCCTCTCTTAAAGAAATAGAATCTTTACAAATGGATGGGAAGTGGACATGAAATTACCACTCTTTCTTACTCAGAGCTTTTTCTAGTCCATGGAAAAAGCCTCCCTGGAAACAGTCATCCTTTCCACTCCTTCTGGTAGGTGTGGAAAGAGGTGTGCAGGGTGGGGAAGCCTTGAGCAGGTCATCCAAGAGTCTGCTGCAAATTCTGGCTGGGGCAGGATGGGGCCCTGCAGCATCTGCCCCCTCACATTGCTCCACTCAACGTTACTCTGGACTCCCTCTGCTTTTACCACCTTCCCCACAATTCTCCAGCCTAGAAAATCATAAAATCACTGAATGGTTTGGGCTGGGAGGGTCCTAAAGCTCATCCCATCCTACCCCCCGCCATTGGCAGGGACACCTTCCACTATCCCAGGTTGCTCCAAGCCCTGTCCAGCCTGGCCTGGGACACTTCCAGGGATCCAGGATCCACCAGTTCTCTGGGAAACCTGTGCCAGGGCTTCACCACCCTCACAGTCAAGATTTTTTCTTAACATCCAATCTAAACCTAATCTCTTTCAGTTTAAATCCATTCCCCATTGTTCTGCCACTGCATGCCCTTGTCAAAAGCATCTCCCCACCCTGCTCCATCCAGCATTCTCTCCTGTTTTTCTATCACACTCTCTGACATGCTGCTTCCCTCTGGGACCATGCAAGGTCCAGCAGGTCACCCAGGGTGACGGGACACAGAGCCCTGGTGGAGCTCACCAGGGAGGATGTAATGTGCTAGAACCCAGGCCTGCACGTGGGTCTGATCAGCCAAAAAGGGCCACCCTGCAGAGCCACCAGGAGCCACACCTGACCTGCTGCTCCATAAAATTCATAGCTGTTTGAACAAACACAACATAAATAAACACTGGAGAGTTTTTTTTTAATAAGAGCCCATTGCTGTTAGCACCCAAATTTCACTAATTGTTTGAATATAATTATATTCCAGGTCATGAAGAGGGTTGATCACCTTCACCCACTTTTGGTTTTATTTACAGCCTTCCCCTTTGTCACCTTGACATTTGCCACATGAAAGTTGGGGAAGTCTGGGGAGGGAGGGCTGAAAGGAAGCAATATCTGATCATGTAAACAATTAGACCTTTATCCATCCTGCCCAAAGAGGTCCTTTATCTGATGACAACCTCTGCAGAACGGAAGAGGAATAGGTACCTCCCTCTGGGACCATCCTAACTATTCAATCAATTCTCCTCAATTACTAACAAATCTAAATGTGATTTATCTGCCCAGGAATCATTCCAATATCAGGCAAGGATCTATCAATAAAACCCCCAAAGGCAATCTTTTTTTCAGAGCTGTCAATAGAACCTCTGAAGCACAAAGAGAGGGAGCCGACAATTGAGATATTTTGCTTTTTTTTCTTCTTCTTTTTTTTTTTTTTGAGCACTTAATTAAGTCGACAAGAAGCTGTCAAGGATAATTTTCAAAGCACACGGCCTCAGCATCTGACATTTGATAATATTACACTCCATGTTGATTGAAATTGATTTTTTTCTCCTCTTTTTCCTTTTTTTTTTCTGTTTTGTTTTGTTGGTGGTGGAAGGCTGCAAAAAAGGGGGCATTTGACAACTTTCTTGCCCATAGATCCAAGGACAGCAGGCCAGTTTGTTAAGGTCAGTCATGACAAACAGTATGATGGGTTTTTAAAACCAGCTGAGTTTAACAATAGTAGGGCACGGGTGTGTTATTTCAGTGTCAATAAAGCAAGCTGCTCAGCAGTTAGCAAATATCTCAGCAAGATCAGAGACGCTGGGATTAGAAGTAATAGTAAATTTATAGGGTCGGATTCTGATCTCAGTTAATACCATTGTAAATCCAGAGCGAATTTCATTGACTCCAATAGTTTTTGATCCAGAGCAGCCCAGATGTGGTCATTTTCTGAACTTGTTACCTGAGCTGCCAATTGCATCGTTGCTTTGGATTTATTTGTGTTTATTTTTCATCCTGATGGGAGTTGGGCACTTCCCTTCCTGTTGTCCCTCCTCCTGTAAAAGTCACTACTGTAAATCTCTCTAGGTGATTATCTTCTTAAGTGCCTAAGCTACTTTGTAAACTTATACATGCAGTAGCTGCAATTCCCATGCCTTTGAAACAAGTGCAACTTTGCAGACATGGAGCAGAATCTGGCCCCTGTCCTTGCTCAAATAGGAAAAAAAAAGTACAGATGGCAAAAATCAGGTTCCAGGCTTTTCTTGCTCTTTGGCTCTCTAATCAGTGATCAGTATTTACTATTTGCTGCTTAGCACTCCATGCAGAAAGCAAAGCAGACTCTCAGCAAATTGATTAGAACAATAATATTTTATTAAAGTTCTGTATTTAGTTGCTCTTGCAGCTGCAGCTGAGCAATTGTGGCATTTCAAGAATAATTTGTGGGTTATCAGAATCCAAGATATTATTTCTTTTGTCTCAGCTACAGAAAAAGACCCTGGAGTAAGGCAGTTGTGTGAAAGGCTGGGAAGAAGGAAGGTGCTCTCCTTGGCCTCTGGGCAGAACAGCAGTGACCTGCCGAATCTTTTGGGTTCAAGAGGGGATGGCTTGAAAAAGAGTGAGGCTCAGAATGTACAAGTCCTAATCCTAGAATTTTATGGGTTGGAAAAGCATCTAAGGGGCCCATTTTTCCTCACCACTGCCAGGGCCACCACTGAGCCACGTCCCCAGGTGCCACATCCACATGGCCTTTAAACACCTCCAGGGATGGGGACTCCAGCACTGCCCTGGGCAGCTGTGCCAGGCCTGGACAGCCCTTTCAGAGCAGTTTTTCTTAATTACCCCTATTCCTGCACATACTGCTTGGCTTCAGTTTATGCCCATCCAGAGCATAACTCACATCACCTGCTCCAGCAGCAGGGCTCAACAGGAATGGGAATGGCTTGGGAAGTGCTCCCTTGGTCCCACACAGAAAAGGGGCTCCAAGATGAGGTCAGATCCTGTCCCTGTTTTGTTTATTTCTATTTCTTGCACAGCACAAGATGGAGATGCAGCAACATCAAGTTGCACCCCATTTCAGAAGACCCAGTTCTGGATGGCTTGAGCAGTGGTAACAGAGTCAGTCTCACCAGAAAGCAGATCTAAAGGGCCAGGTCTGTCTCAAAGAGATAAATAATTTCTCAGGAGTATGTAATTTAGACACCGGGCAGCTTTCATCTGTCAGAGAGCATCGGAGAGCAAGCAAGCTAAATTAATTAATTGAATTGCCCAAGATCATTGAGGAAATCTGCAGAAGAGGTCAGCCATGGCCACAAATACCCACAAATCTCCATCCCCATCACCACAGGTGTGGTTTCAGCAGGAGCTTGGGGTGAGAAGGGTTAAGCTGGGCTAGATTGAAGAGAGACATAATTATCCCAGGTAAGAATTAACTTGAGAGGAATTGGGAGCAAGGCACCACCTGACTCAAGCAAAATGATCTAAATCTGTCTGTCCCACGCTGATCCCCACGTGGCTCTCCTGCAAATGACGCACCAGAATTAACTGAAAGTGTTTTACAGTAGGTACATTTCACCCCTTGGAGGGATGCTATAAATGTTGGTCTCGCAGAAGCCACTCCTGCAGTACCTGAGATAAGGAGAGAGGGTTTAAATCCAAATCAGTCCCAGCAGTGCCTCTGGAAAGCTCTCACAACAATTAAAGCAGAATTATAGCAGGCTCCCGGGAGTGACCACGGTTTGGGTTTGAAGGGTGAGGGATCCTGGTCTCTCCACCTTGTTTCAGGCAAATGAAGCCTGGGTTTTATGACTTTTGGGACCTTGTGGCTAGGAAATTAAAAAGTTAGCAGGGTCACTGCTCGGCACTGGAATGTGACTGTAAGCCGAATTGTTAATCCAGTCTGAAGGTGTTCTAGGCCAGGGCTAGCTGTCCCACTCCCAGCTACTTCCTAGGGGTGCTCTGGGGAGCAGCCTGAGCCAGCACCACCCCTGACTGCCTGCTTGGGTCTGGCCAACCAGGTAGCAGGATAGATGAGGGTGTTTGTGCTAAAGAATGGCCTAGGTGGGCTGATTTTGGCAGTGCAGGTATATGGCCTTTATGGTCTGTCTTCCTGGCATCTTGGTCTAAGAGAGAATTTGGGACCTCAGCTATAGCACAACAAGTGCTATCGAGATGGAAAAGTGGAGGTGGGAATGCTCACCTGGACGAACTAGCAGTGATGCTGCTCTTTGGATTGGCCTCTAAAGGACAAATCCAGCCCTGTCCCCTAGCCTGCTCCCTCCATGGTTCCCTGTACCTTGATGCTTCCAGGGTCCAGGCTGATCCCACCAGAGATGCTGGCTCAGGTTTCTCTCCCAAAGGTCCAGGACCAAGATGACCCCGTGGCCATCCCTGGGCCACTCTGCATCTCCATCCTGCCCTGTGACATGGTTTTCTTGCTTGCCCACAGGGCTAAATCACAGCTCTTGTGCTTGCCATTGTCCTGGAGCACATCTTCAGGATTTCCTGGGAGGACTCAGAGGCATAAAAATAGTCATCAGTCACAACCTGAGCAAACTTCTGATCCCTCAGTATGTTTTTTCCTTGCTTAGGCTCCACTTGGCTGCACAAACCATGAGCCCCAAGATTTATTCCTGGTATTTGATTTCTGTTGTTAACTCCTTATTTCCTGGAGCCTTGGGATAATGGAAAAACTCGTTTCCTTAAGAAATAGGTGCATGCAAGCATGGGCTGGAGTTTGCTTATCTGGGAAATCATAAAGGAGGTGCACAACTGTCACACATCATTCTCCTCTGGCTTCCTCTGCTCCCCCCTTACCATCCAAGGGGATGATCCCTGCCCAAGGTCTCCCTCAAAATCTGTAGGGACCAGCCAGACTGGGCTTGCTGGGATGAACCCAAGCTGGTTTGAGTGTTGTGATTGTCACCAACCCACAGTGTGACTTGCTGTCCTAAAGGACATCATTTGGTTGTGGGCTTGGCAGTGCTGTGGGAACAGGTGGACTCAATGATCTTTGAGGACTTTTCCCACCTAAATGATTACACAATTCTGTGTTTTTATCCCTTCTCCTGTGGCTGGCTGGAGTTTGGTCCTCCTGTATCAGGGGGGCAGAAGGTTTGCACACCTGAAAACTCAATGGTTTTTCCCCAAATATGTGAACTGGTCTTATAAGAGATAAAGCTTACTTTCACAAACCCACCTCCACCTCAGGGTCTGAAATCAAAGTATACAGCTACTTGTGCAATATACTAGAGAAGGATTTACTCTGGGCCATCAGCCACCACACTGTGACCTGAGGCAGTGCATGCAGGGTGGGCTGAGTCCTCGTTACCTTGACCCTGAAGTGGTTAGTCAACAACTCACTCAGACCCTTAAGACAACATTCTACCAAAATTCTGTCCAAAAAAAAAATCTTTCCCTGTTGAGACTCCATCTCTGCCTGGTGTTGCCTCACCCTGGGGCACAGCAGGGGGATCCCTCAGAGGGTCAGCAGCACCCTTGGGTGATAAATGGAGCAGCACCAGGCTCAGCAGAGCTCAGCTTGACCATGGTGTCACCTGGGCTTTGGCAAACTGACCTCAGGGTTTTCCTTGGGGAATAAGAGCAGGAACTTGAGCGATCTTGGTATATTGAGGTCTTGGGGTGATGAGGGCAAGCAGTGTCCAAGCAAATTGGGCTGGTCTGGAGCAAGACCTGGAGATGCTGGCTGTGGGATGCTGATTTCACCTTCCATGCCTTTGCCTCTGGCAAGTCACTTAATAGTGAGGTTTCCCTCTGTGTAAAATGGGTAGAATAATCACTTCCTACCTTGCAGGGCAGACATGAGGATTAATTAATTAATTAATTAATTGTTTTGGAAGTAATTAAGTTTCTTATTTCAAAATGAATTGCTCTTTTCTTTCTGAACAAAGGAGCAATTTTTTTTTGAAAATGGTCATGTTGTGGGGGACCTTGAGGGGGGGGTTTTCTGTTTGTTTGGGGTTTGGTTTTTTTGTTGTTGTTTTTTGTTTGTTGTTGGTTTTTTGAAAACTCTCATGTTGTGGAAGACCTTGAGTTTCACCATGGCCATGAGCTGATCGTGTTCCCCAGGACCAGGACAGCTTCAAGTCCTTGCTGGAAGGACAGAGCTGGGGTCTTGCCGTTCCTATTGGGTTTGCAGGTTATAACCACCAATCCATGGCCCTCCTGTGCCAGGTTTAAAAACCCAGCAGTGCCATTTTTCCCACTTGAAAGACCAAATCTTGCCAGCCCCTGGCTCCTCTAATACCTAGTGGCTGAGGCTCAGGGCACATGAGATGAGTCTTTGCCCCTGACAGGCAGCAGGGCTGGGCTCTGGGTGCCTCTGGTGTGCCCAGGCCTCGGGGCTGGTCCCTGTTCCCCACTGGCAGCTCTGAGCCACAGCATCTCA
Organism: Leptocoma aspasia; assembly: GCA_013399835.1. Classification (NCBI taxonomy): domain Eukaryota; kingdom Metazoa; phylum Chordata; class Aves; order Passeriformes; family Nectariniidae; genus Leptocoma; species Leptocoma aspasia. Next base: position 53,813 of record VXAX01001189.1, on the reverse strand, counting down.
CTGATCCTGTGGAGCTGGCAGAGATCCCCTGTGGCTGTCAGGGACACGGGGACACCATGGGAGCAGGTGTTCTGGCAGAGGACAGGAAGCAGTGACACACGACTCTTCAAGAGATTATTTGGTTTTGCCTATTTTTTCCTAAACCAGCCAAGCCTTCCAAACTGCAATTAAGACTTTTGAAAGAGTCTCTAATCCTTGAGAGGCATTATGCAGGGCTCTCAAAGCACAGGTTCTGAAGTGAATTTGGTATCAGAACTCATATATTCAGATTGCCCTTAATTAACCATTTAAGATGAAGAGTTCAAAATTTCTTGCTTTGTCAGCACTTTCAGAAAAGTTACAAGAAACAAAACACGTGAGGAACCCAGCACTATCTGCTCTAAACAGACACTTGGCAAAGGGATAAGTATGGCTAATTCCCCTGAGCATTATTTGTACACAGTGCATAGGTATGTGTGAATTATTGCTGTCCCTGACTGTCTCATGATTTTTTTTCCCCTTCTCATATGATATTTTTTTCCTTACCCAATGTTTTGACATCTGAGAAATTCATATTGGCAGGTTGATCTATATTGTCTAATACAACATGGAGTGTAATTAATCACAAATCCTGCCAAGCTTTTATTCAGCAACTTCAGGTACAGTGAAATGGCAGAGATCTGTTTCAAGGTAATGAAGATTACATGACTAATTTCCACTAAAAACTTGCCACACAGACCAGAGCCACTAAAAAAACAAGATTTGCACTCAGGCTTTAAATTATGCATTTGTATTTACTACTGCAGAACCAGCTCATTGCAGAGACTTGGGAAGCCTTGCAGTTAAGAATTGAGAAAATGATGCACAAGGAGGGTTTTTCACCAAGAACAGAGAAACCCTTGAGCAGAAGCAGAAGGCACTTGGCCAGAGTAGGATGAAGCCTTACAATTTAAATGTTCCTGGAATAGTTTTAAAAATTAAAACTCAAGGAAAGTTGACAGGAAAGGATAATCACAAACTTCAGGATGATGCATACTCTGGTAGTAAAGATGATAGCATTTCTTTATGTTGAAATAAAAGGTAGCCCAGAACCTGCCAAAACTCAAGAATCAAATCAGATAAAATCTGTTTTAAACATTGCACTTTAAAACAGGCTACTGGGTCAAATGTAGGATGGGGCACAGTGACAAAACAACCATGACAAAACAACCATGAAGCTTCAGCCATCAGTTGTTCCATTTTAGAAAGGGGACCTGCATAAAAATGGGGAAGTCTTGTCAGTATGAAGAGGAGAAGAGTGAAGAAGGCTAAAGGGTGGTAAGAGTTACTCAGAGGTGTTATTTCAGAGACTAACAGAAAATCTCCACCTCAGATCCTAGTACAGAGTAGAAAAACTCACTCTCAAATCAGCAACAGCTCAAAGGAAAATACAAGGATTTGGAAGCTCCAAGCTGAATGCAAAAGAATGTCTACTCCAAAAGAAAAGAGGAGACAAAACATCTGGCACGTTCAATCTAAAACTATAACAGGACAAAACCAACCAAAGAAATAAAGAAAAAAAGAAACAAACAAACCAAACCAAAACAAAAAAAAAAAAAAAAAAAAAGAGGAAGATTTTGAGGAAAAAATTGCTGAAGTAGCAAACACTGGTAATAAATCAGAGGTAGGAGCTTGAAGGTTTGTAGGGCAATTACAACACAAGAACAACTGCACTGTCAGACTAAAGTTTCCTCTGCCATAGTACTGTGTCTCCAACAGCAGGGGATACAGATGTTTAGGAAGGCATAGCACAACATTTGTTTCACAGGACCCTTTCTCAGCCTTCAAGGATTTGCCTCTTGGTAGCTTCCAGTAGACCTTACCAGGGACTTCAGGTGTTTATGATATAATAGTGAAATTTAGAGAGGATTGGGCCTCAGCTGAGAAGCCAAGTGAGATTTTCACATCTATATTCAGTACAGAGAAGCCCAGAGTGTGCTGCACTTATAAGGCCTGTTTCATGGGGTTCAGCAGAAGATAATCCAGAAAGTCTCAGTAGAGGAAATCTGAAGTGGCTTGGTACAAGGAACAGAGCAGTTATTAGGGTGGGATGCTGTTCTTCTCTGAGCTGTAGAGGAACTTGAGCGTGACCTTGGTCACACTTTTCTGTGCTGTGTCCTTGCTCGATGTCACTGTGACTCCTGCACACACACTCTCTTCTCCAGGGTGTCTGCAGAGTGACAAAGCCCATAAGTCTCAAGTCTGCACTAAGTAAACTGTTAGCTGTAAAGATCATCAGGGCGTTCATGGTAAATACAATATCACAAAGAAGGCTCAACCCATCCTTCATAAAGGGAAGACAAGCTTTTAAATCTGTTAGAGCTCTCTGAAGGTCTTGTTAAGCATATGGAAAAGGTAATCTGATGTTACACAGGCAAGCTTTCTATGATATTCCATCCTGAAAGCTCAAGAAACAGCTAGAAGGGTAGGACCTTTAATCAATTAGTAACTAGATGGGGTAAAATCCCTAGGAAATAGAGCATAGGAATCACTTGCACGTTACCAATGGAATCCCATGTGTGTGTGTATAGTGAGATCCATTCAGTTCAGCATATTCATAAATAACCCAGGAAGGAGTGTGGATAGTGAGATGACAAAGCTCAGTGATATTACTGAATTATTCAGGGTGGTAAAAGCCAGAGCTGACTGATGAGACTTCCTGAGATCTGCAACCACAAGTGACAAGAAAATAAAATTGAAGTTCAACATTACTAAATGCAAAGTAATGCATACACATGTACTCTGACTTGTCTATTACCTTCAGAAAGGAGAATTTGGTGTCACAACAGGTAATTCTGAGAAACTGTTAGCTCACTGCTTGATTACAGGTGGAAAAGCAGAGTGGCTGCTGATGATTACTAAGAAGGAGTGAACAACAAGCCAGGAATGTTATGCAGCTGCATGAGTTAACGTTACATCTGCATCATCTCTTTCAGGACCTCCTGTCCCCTGAAGGAAAGCATAGGAATAAGATTGGCAGGATTATCCAAGAGAAGAATGGCTTCACACAAGGTCCAAGAAAATCCACAAAAAAAGGTGAGAGTGGAGACAGAGGTGTATAAACCCAAAGGAGGTATATTGTTCCTATTGTACATGGTGAGCTTCACAGCTTGTTAAAAACAGATGACGTGGAAGCTGAGCTTTGATGTGATTTCAGGACTCGATAGAACTAATTAACAGAAGAGAAATCCATGAAGGCCTTTGATACAGATCTATCACTTTCACTTCAGAAAGCCCTTATGCTGGAAATTTAGAGAATATATTTGATACAAAGTGATTTGTGCTTGCCATATTCTTATATTTGTCTCCAGGCTTGGGCCACAAGCAATGGTCAGACACAAAGCATTCAGCCATGGGGTCTTTTGGGTTGAAGCAGCTGTTGTATTTTTTTGCTACAGCAAAGTCCCTAAATTCTACAGCACCTCAAAAAGCATCTCAGGGGCCCTGTGCTCTGGACAGTCACCTGGAGCAGCTCATGCCCTCCCTAGCCAGCTTCCCAGGCTGTCTCCATGCTCGGGCAACCATCACAGTTACACTGCCTCATTTCAGGATCATTTGCTCAGAAATCAGGCCGAGGAACACATTTTTTTTTACATGAAGTGTGTGTTCTTGTGCCTAATTCTGAGCCAGGACCATTTCACAGCTGTCCAAGCACAGAGGGTGGCTGACCATTATCCTCCCACTACAGAGAAGAACGGATGGACAGGAGGATGCAACTATTGCTGCCCATCTTGTATGAATATCCTGAACAATGTCCATCTCATGAAGACACTTGGGACACCCAGGAGCTTTTGGAAAGCCCTTTTGCCTCCAGTGAAAAGGAAGAGCAGGATTCCATCTCTTTGGTGGCAGAAATACAGTCCCGGCCTACAGGCCGCCCCTGCTGCCACGTTTAAATCTCAACAACCTCGCTGCTCTACCTTAAACCTCCAGCTTTAGAGGTCCCCACTCATCAAAGTCTTGTCAGGCAACAAGAGGGGGAACAAGGAGGGCTTAATTGATCAGCTTCGAAAGTAGCCTTGAGAACTTGATTCAGATATTGACTTCCAACGAGCTGGTTTAACTCCAGCTTCCAGAGCCAGCAATGGCTGAACATCAAAACTATTAACCTCTGGCCTTACCAGTTGGTGAGACATCACAGCAGCAGTAATTAGGAAGTCAATCGGAATCACATGTCTCACTTACACTGGCATGTCAATCAATAGTGCCAGTGACAGATTCATTAGGCCAGGCCTTGCAGCACAAGCTAGTAACAACCTCATAAAATACGCTTTTGAGGCAAGGCAAAGAAAAATCTGCTTGGAGGACTTGACTAGATGACAATATGTATTGATTAGGGCTCAAGCAATTTATGAAGTGCTACTTGCTCTGCAACCTTTCTGTCTCGGTGTTAAATTTTCCCAAGTAGTGGCTAAATAAAACAAAATATTACACTTTTTAAAGCCTTCTTCTGACAGGGCATTTTTTAATTTTAGTTACAATTTACAAATAATCTAGCAAGGCAAAACTTCTATAGTTACTTAATGGTGAGAGGTATCTTTCATTTCTCTGGACATTAGGCTTTAATAGAAGATATCCATCTAGATGCAAAAAGAAAATAACCTGAAACATGATTAAGAAACTCTCCTACCTTCCAGAGACAAATTTCATTTTAGCATTCCTTTCTTTAGAGCATCTAATGGTCATTCTTTCTGTCAGATCACAAGAAAAGCAGATATTTCTGTTTTTAAAACCAAATTAAAAGCTGGATTTGTGGACTAGAACCAGATCTCTACTGCTTGTTGCAAACAGTGTTTTTTTAAAACAGCGTAATTGGGAACTTTATGAAATGCTCCTTGCAGTGCTGCTGTTTTCATTGGATCTTTGTGTCTCAATCTGCTTGTATCAGTTTTTTGTCAGAATTTCCCCAAGGTTCATAAGGACTCGCTGCCCTCTGTTGACTCTGTCACTGGGGGTGGGATTTATTTCCTCTTGCCCTGCACAGTGAGGGAGGATCAGGCTTCAGGGGAAGTGTCAATGCAGTGTCCCTGCAGTGGCATCTCTGTTGGATTTCAGGACTTGCATGGCTTGACCCTCTCTCCAAGACAGCATCAGAACCAGTGCATCTTTACCTCACTAGCCCAAGATGCCAAATTCCATCTGCAAGGCTGGTGAGACAATTTTCATGAGCATTGAAGAAAAAAAGGATTTTTAAAGGTCTCTCTCAGCATATCATAAATTGCTTGTATTTGCCTGTAACTGGAAGGGCACCTGAAAAAAAATGTGGAGCCAGTTTCAGTGAAGACCAAAGAAAAAATTGTGCTCTCAAAGTTTGGTGTCATAAGTACGTCTCTGTAGGTTCTTCTGCTACAGGAATGTGCTCAAGTCCTTACTCAGTGTTAGCAAGACTCACTCCTTACTAAGTATAATTTTAGTAACACTCTGTGGTACCAAAGATTGTCCAAAAGTGGCAAAATGGTCACTTTCAGCAATGCCTAGGAAAGGGGCTTAGGAAGACACAGGAGAGAGATCCTGTGAACTGAACACTAATGTTTTTTGCCTTGCCTTCCTTTTTTCCCTTCTCTAATTAATCCCCTACTTAATTTTACACCAGATATTTCATCGTCACCAGGGTCATCCCAGTGATAAACTTTAATCATCTATGGCTTTGTACAGGAAAGCTCTTAGAAAATCCGAGAATCCAAGAATCACATAATGGTTTGGGTTGGAAGGGATATATTAAAGCCCATCTCACTCCATCCCCAGCCATGGTCAGGGACACCTTCCACTAGAGGAGGTTGGTCAGAGTTTCATCCAGCCTGGCCTGGAGCACTTTCAAGCCCTTTCAACACTTTAACATCTTCGTCACTTTCAGCTAAGTGTTAAAGACACAGTGCAAGTGTTTGATTGGTCAGAGTTCAAGCACTTCCCATTGCAGGGAAGGTTTCTCCATTTTTTTTCCAAGTATCTTTGGCTCTGAGGTAGCAAAGGAATATTTCTCAAGGTGGAAAAGTTGATCCCCTGTGCTAACAGCACGTGCAGAGAAGGTTGCAGTCTCTTATTTTCACATCAGATTAATAAAACTACCAAAGCATCCCCTGTGAGGCAAAGTCCTAATACTTTGGAAGGACAGTGACTGAGGGCTTAATAATTCGTTAATAACAACAGTTTTCTGGTTAATTATTCTGGGAAGTTTATTAATGTTAATAGTACTTTGGACCAATAATTTATAATGATTTATTTCCTCACCAAAATCAGACCTTTCTGCTCTTGATTCATCCAAGAACAGATTGTAGTTTTCTCAAATTGATTAATTACTTTAAATTACTTGCCAGATAACTTCTGCAAATAAGTCTGACTTTGGGTCTGGTTCACAAGTTCACTGTTGTATACTACACATGAATGCTGAACTGTGGGATGGGACAGGTAATTCACACTGGGAGTTTGGTTTTCCAGTTTGAGGCAAGAAATATTTTAACTTGTTTTCATTGCCAAACGTCTGTGGGTAACACATTAAATTGTCCTCTCTCCAATTCTGTCCCACACTCCTGCCAATAAACTCCTCATTCCACCAAACAACCCTGCCAGTAAATTAAAATTCACTAGAATAACCAAGAGAAAAGGCCATAAACAGGATCTAAGTAGAAACAACTTGATTTTAAATTCAGAATGAATATACATGACCATATTTTTCCATTACTTTTCATGTTATACCAATTAATTCCTAAAAACTTCAACCATCTTTCCTAAAATAATCCCAGGTGGTTCAATAAAATCCAGTGGAAACGGAAGAATGAACTGGGCATGAGTTGTTGAGTGCTGGGAATCCTTTAAATTATTTCTAACATGGAAAGTTTTGGAAAGGAGGAGTATTCACTCCATGTACAGACTGGAAGAAGGTCTCTTTGCATATGGTTTCCTCTGTAATAGCAGTTTGTTTCCCATAGTAAAGCAAAAGATTTAATGAAAAAGTAATAACGGCTTACATTGGCAAACAGTGAAACCAGCTGTGTTTTTGTGAAAAACAATAAAATCAGTTTGTTTCCTCCAGTAGGTTGACTTTTTGGGACTTTCTAAAGACCCTTTAGATTTATCCCCTGTTAAAGCTATTTTAAAGGGTCTAATGAGAAGGCCAACTCCAGCTCATTACAAACTTTGTGCTGGGGGAGAGGCAGTTTTCTCTTTCCTGCAGCCTCCCTGAGCAGCCCTGGGTGAAGGTGAGGGAAACCCTTGGCCAGTCCTGTGCCCCAACCTATCCCCCTGTGACACAAGCCCTGCTGACACATCACCCAGGGCTGAGGTGGCAGCAGGACGTGGATGTGAAGATGTTCATCCTCTCTGCCAGCTCACAGGACTTTTGCTGCTTGTAGAAATCCTGGTATGGACGAGCTGTGGTGGCTTTTATCACTTTTCATCACTGCCATTTTAATTGTCTGGTCTCAGAGACCTGCTTGGGTGGTGTCAGGTAAATGAGCTTTATCCAAGCCTGGAAATCACTTCTCCACTTCAGCTTGAACTTTGCAGGGCTGGTTTGCTCCAGTTTTATCAGCACGCGGATCTGGAAGAGGAAACTATTGAATTAATATCACAATTAAAATTCAATCAGTGCAGCGCTCAGTCGAAATCTCTGAATCAGCACAATAGGTCGTGAAATCAAATTGTGAGGTATTAGAAGGAACTGGTTGTTGCAGTCATGTCTTGGCAAGTTTAATGGGGAAAAAGGCTTTTCTGTGCTGTTGGTGCAATGCACTGGCACAGCTGGTGTAGCAGCACATGTGTCAACATGACTTTGATGGTTATAATTCTCTTCTGATTTAAGGCAACTTTAAGGCAGTAGAACAAGCAGAAAGCACATAACGGATGTTCATATGAGATACAAAACTTTTTTGCATTTCACAATTTTGATTTATCAAAGACTTTCAGTGTTGACTCTTGAAGCATCAATCTTGACTCTTGTTTCCTTAACATCACTTCATGAGTGCAAATGCAATGCAGTGACTCTCCTGTAGCAGGACTGTCCTTCCTTCCTGCTAGGTAGATGGGCCTGTGTCCCTGCATCCCCAATCCCCACATCCCTGTATCCCTGGAATTCATCCCTGCAAGGGTTCCAGAAACAGCTGGATGTGGCACTCAGTGCTGTGGTTTATTTGACAACGTGGTCAGTTCAAGGCTGGACTTGGTGATTTTGGAGATCTTTTCCAGCCTAAATGATTCTGTGATTTTGTGACCCATGTACCATGCTGGCTGTGGCTGTTCCATCCCTGGAAGTGTCCCAGGCCAGGCTGGATGGAGCTTGGAGCAACCTGGGATAGTGGAAGGTGTCTCTGCCCATGGCAGGGGGCGGATTTCAGCTTTAAGGTCCATTCCACCCCAAACCATTCCATGATTCTGAGATACCTCTGCCCTAAAAGTGTGGCTATTGGGCTGCAGATCATGAAGATCAGTGGCAGATCATGGGAGCTTTCTAAAATATGTGATTAAGGGAAAGAAGGAAATCTATGTTTGGAGGAAGTGATCATTACAGTCTCATAAACAGAGGTGTTAAATTCACAATTCTGCTATGGTGCCTACGAACAATAAATTATAAAAAATAAAAAGGAATCTGAAGATATACAAAGTTTCTGCAAAATGTTTTCTGGTATCCCAACCAGCTTGGCTTTCTGGTAAAGAGGGTTTTAAACCCCTCATCTAAAATTTTTCAGCAGTCCACCTGAAAAGCTGAAATCAGAGCACACCCAAAACTCAGATATTTTTTTACTCACTAACTTTTTCTCCACCAGCTACTGTCTCCCATGGCCTTTGGGAGGCTGGATACTCTAAGGATGTTAAAGATTTCTGTGAGATGCTTTACCTCAATACCTCATGAAGGCAAGTCACACAAGACATCCATTTTGGGGTTGAAAACTTATTTTCTTAGAGATCTGCTGGGTTTTTAAATGGGAAATATTTTTCGATTTGTCTAAGGACAGTTTCACGCTTCGTGGCAGGCAGGACTTGAACTAGATGGTCATTAAGGTCTACTCCAACCCAAACTGTTCTATGATTCTCTTAGTCTATGGCTCTGATTTTATCTGATGCAATGACTGCTGGTAAAGTTTTCATATTCTGTAGCCAACAAAATTTTTTTCAAGGAAAGCACAAGTGATTGGTGTTTAATTTGTGGAATAGGTTAAAACAGAAAAAAAACGAGCTGGAAAATCGAAAAGAAAATAATTTTTAAAAAATAAATTAAATTTTGAAGTTTTCCTAATAGCTGGTGTTTGAAAATGTTTAAAAATAGGGTAGAAATTGATTTCTTATAGTCGTTTTGACTAGGCCCCAAATAGTTTTTTAAATTAGCTTTTCAATTCCACAAAAAAAACCCCAATAAATAATTTGCAGCTAACACTAGGCAGTCCCCTTCTTCCTCTTCAGGTTTCCGTTCTCAAACTACTATACCTTCCCTAGATTTTTGGGGAAGAAAAAAAAAAAAAGAAAAAAGAAAGATTATTTCTATTTTTTTTCAGAAAAGATAGCCCAGCTAGCACTCATCTGCTTGGGTCAGAAGAAAGAGTAATTTCTCTCTCCCAGGCCTGGTTGATAGAAAATCTTTTGGTCTTTAGAAGACTTTGTAGACCTAAGGTCAGTCTGTCACCCTGAGTGTTGGTCTCTTTTCCCAACTAACAAGGGGCAGTACAAGAGGAAATGACTTCATTATGTGCCAGGGGAGGTTTACATGAGATATTTGGAAAAATTCCTTCACGCAAAGGGTTGTCCAGCCCTGGCATGGGCTGCCCAAAGAAGTGATGGAGTCCATCACCATTCCTGAAGGGATTTAACAAATATGTGGATGTGGCACCTGGGGACAGGGGTCAGTGATGGCCTTGGCAGTGCTGGGAGGAAAGGTTGGGCTTGATAGTCTCGCAGGGCTCTGCCAGCCTCAAAGATTCTGTGATTCTCTGGACATTATTCCCATTCCTCTTGTGGCTGAGTAAGGCACAGGGGGCAAATGGACCCTTGAGGAGCCTGCTCTGCACCAAGTTCCCAGGCAGGTGGGGGTTTCCTTCTCAGCAAAAGGCTTCAAGGACAGCTCCACATCTGCCACTTGAATATGTCACCCTTAAATATGAAAATCTCTATTTGAAGCTTCTCAAGAGAGATGGTGCTCATCAGTTGGTATTGGCTCCAATACCAGCTGTCTTATCCAGTTAGGTTTCATGTTTTAGTGACCTTCGGTGAGAAAAAATCCAAGGCAAAAGCCAGTAAAAAGCAAAAGTTTCTAAGAGAGACAGAATGACTTGAGGCTGACAACTTATTTCCATGTCAGGAGGACGTGGTGAAAATCCCAAACTCCAGATTTCCCATGGATCACTGGTTTGTTTTCCCTCTGTGGGAAAGGGGTCCAGGGTGCACTGGTGCATTGTCACCAGGTCCTGAGCTCTGCAAGGACAGGTGACAAACACAAGGATCCCATAACCACATTCTCCTGCTAAAGAAGGAATGAGTGAAGGAAACACCACTTGGGCTTCTACCCAACTGACAGGTTTTGTGCTCTTATTCTCTCAGTGCCCAGTTCATCAGCATTCCCTGGTAAAAATGTTACATGGATTTTAGTTTTGGCTTCACCTGCCATAACCAAAACCCAACCTGATTTTCCTGGGACCACCTCTTTAGCCACCCTTCTGTGTTTTGTTGACAGCTTTGACATTATTACTGCTTTGAGGCTCATGCAAACACCGAGAGCAAATTTGATAGGAAGGTTCTTCCCTAGAGAATAAAGTTAGGGATGACAGGAGCAATTTCTGTGTATGCAGGGGAGATTTCTTGTGGCTTGTTGAAAAGACAAAAGGCAGGAAGACTGTCACTTCAAAACAGAAAAGCAACCTCAAGTAGCAAACCAACAGCCATGTGGTTTCACCTCCTGTTGCAACTATTTTTATCACCACTTTATGCTCCATTGACCAATGGATTTTTTTTTCCAGCTTTGTACTTTTATATATATTATCCATACACACAGGACTATTATTTTTATCTTCATCATTACATAGTGCTGCTTTTTTGTGCCATTTAGATGTGAACCTCATTTGAACCCTAAAGCCCCATTTGTGGCACACAAAAATACTGTCATTTACATTCTGTGCCAAAGTATTATATAAAAAGCATCAAATGGGAGGAGAGGCAGGAAGCTGGGAGTAAAGATATATAGTCAGCAAAGTATATAACTTCTGGCATATTACTGCTTAATCCTAACATAATTATTCTCATCCTTTTATTTGATTAACTTCTAATAGTTCCTCTTGGTGTTAAAGGTCCCAGTCTGATCATTTGATTTTAGTGTCTGCTATAATTACCGATAATGTTCTTTGCAAGACAATTTAATGATAACCGCATAATGGCCTATATGAAGAAAGCTGCAGGGTTTCAATGCTTTTGAGTAATATAAAATACATTAGACTAACACAAGCTATCAACATGACAGGGAATGTTTGATTTACACCAAGGACTATGTTACAGAGTTGTGGAATTTTTTTTTTTTGCCCTTCCTTTTTTTTTTTTTTTTTTATTTTCTCTTTTTTTATTTTGCAACCGTTTACCATAAATGACAGAACAGTTGGACAATCTGCAACTTGCTGAGAGCAATAAAATATAGCAGAAAGTTAGAAGTGACATGGAGCCAGGCCCAGAGAGCTGTGCTGAAGCACCCAGACAGACTGGTGTGGTAGCAGGGCTTGCTTTGTCCTCACCAGGGGATGTTACAGGGGCAGACTCCTCAGTGTCTTTTAAAACTTAGCCAAAGTTTCTAACCTCACATATGTTTCCTGGATAAACATGTGGTTTGCATATCCAGGAGGCTTTTTCACTGTATTTAAAGTCACTCAACAGCTCACCCCAATATTTATTGACAGGTCTTTGCCTCCTTTTCCCATACCCAGCATGAAAAGAAATTTGATTTCAGCCCAGACAGGCTGCCGTTTGCATTCATGTTTTGCTTCACACTGTCACATTTTCACAACTAAATACTACACTGAGCTAACTGGTTCAAGCTTAGCAAACACTCCTTCGCACGAAATTAAACAATCGCTCACGGTTTTGGCAAAATGCAGCATAATTCATGGTGTGCACATAGGAGAGAAAATTTCCTGTCAAAAAAAGGTTAGCAGTGGACATATTACATTTGCTGCTCTTTTTTATTCCAGGATAATGGCATTTGGACAAAAGTAGGCCTGTCCTGTTTATAGTGCTTTATGCCCCATTAGTATTATTGCAAGTCTCTGGACTCACATGTTAAAGCACTTAATCAAAGGCAATGGGTTGAAAATCATGTCCCAGCACTTCTCATATTTGATTCGTTCCTCCCAGATAGAAAGAAGTAAAAAACACATTACTAGCATCAAAACAGCACATGCATTATCTGCTAAGCAGTTGAGAAGCTATCATTGGGTTTTATCCCTTTGGGTACTAGGACGGACAGGAATTTTCCCCATTCATCCATCCAGAGACCTGAGACTGCTATTTTTCATTTTTCTCCCTTTGACAGACAATCTTTTCAGTTTTTTTCATAGATCTCTATTTTAAAGACATCTTCATGTCACTTATTTTAATTGCAGGCTGCAGGCATCGGGTCTGAAAAATAAAAAGAATGAAAAAAGAAAGGAAAGCTTTAGAAAGACAATATTTGAAGTAGTGGTAGTTTTATGAAGATCCTCCAAGGATTTTCTCTGAGACAAACCTAATAATGGGAGAGGAACATATCTTAAGGGGAGAATTAATTTATACATTTAATTACTTGGGATCCACTCCACTTCTTGACGACGTATTTCGATTCTCCACGAGAGCCCTGGCTACGGCAGCTCATCAGCTCGATGGGGATCAAGGGAGTCAAGAAACGGGGTGCCAGGGGTGAGCCCCGTCTAGGACTGCTGCAGCACGGCAGTTTTGGTCCTCAGGGAGGTGCCGATGGGTTTGTGCCTCCCTTTCTCCAAACCCAGGGGATTTACAGCCTGCAGTAGCTCCAGGCAGCCTGAGCACAAAGGAGGGCAAGGGGGCCCTGTGGGGATGAGGTGGCTGAAGGGGGTGGGTGGAGTGAGGTGGGTGGGTGCCTGAACCATGCAGGCTGCAGAACTCCACCAGATCCCAGGGAACTCAGTGGAAATGGCATTTTTTTATGCCGTTCCTACTATGCTAAAACAAAGAGTTTTATTTTATTTGGGAACTGCTAAAGCAAAGGAACTGAAACCTGAGATGCTCTGCAGAAGCTGAGTGAGCTCTATGTTTTTTAGGGCTGTAACCCTTGACTTCAGGAGAAGTAATGGTGGTTTGCAATAGGCTCTACCCAGGGAAAATAAGAAAGAAATAATTCAGAATAATCCACAAAGCCTATAGATGTTCCCAGGTTCATAACTCTCACTGAACAATTTTTAAGTTTCAAGATCTGAAATAACTTAGACTCATAAAATCACAGAATGGTTTGGGTTAAAAAGGACATTACAGCTCGTCTATTCCACCCCTGCCATGGGCAGGGACATCTTCCACTACCCCAGGGTGCTCCAAGCCCTGTCCAACCTGGCCTTGGACACTGCCAGGGATCCAGGGACAGCCACAGCTGCTCTGGGCACCCTGTGCCAGGGCCTGCCCACCCTCACAGACAGGAATTCCTTCCCAATATCCCATCTGTCCCTGCCCTCTGGCAGTGGAAGCCATTCCCTGTGTCCTGTCCCTCCAGGCCTTGTCCCCAGTCCCTCTGCAGCTCTCCTGGAGCCCCTTCAGGCCCTGGCAGAGGCTCTGAGCTCTCCCTGGAGCCTTCTCTTGTGCAGGTGAACACCTCCAGGCTTAACTTGATAATACTTACTAGTTACTTGTGTACTGTTCTTTTTGGACAGGCCCAACTCCACAGCTGGTTTTGCAGAAAGATTTTTTTCATGAAGAACAAAAATCCCTGGGCAGGTGCTTTGCTTTGAAAAGTGTTGTGCTTCCTGTACAGCTCCAAGCACATATAGGTTTGTAAATAAAATGCAAATAACTAAAGCTCATCAGTGAAAGCTCTGTGGTTGATTTGTACAGTCACATCATTTTTTCCCCCCTTTGTTTTCATTTATGAGATAAACAAAATGAAGGCAGAAAAATTAGACATTTCCATTTTCCTCCTCAGTGAACTCTTTCATGGTTCCCTCTCCAGTCCTTCAGACTCCAGGATCTTTTTCAATACCAATGAAACTCAAAGCATAGAGATAATTTATTGATAATAAAATATTAATATAAATCAATTCATTATATTTATAATATTGATAATTTGTTTAGGGTATTTTATAGTTACAGATTTTTTGCTTCTTTCTGCCAGTATCTAAAGGAATTCAATGGACAGCTAAAAGAAAAAATATTTTTCTGGAGTTTTTAGAGGGGCATTGGGGCATTGGCACATTGTGGAGGTTGCCCAGAGAAACTGTGGCTGCCCCATCCCTGGAAATGTTCAGGGCCAGATTGGCCAGGGCTTGGAATAACCTGGGATAGTGGAAGGTAGTGATGTTGGAAGTAGGTGGTCTTTAAGGCCCTCTACCACCTAAGCCATTCTATGACTCTGATGTCAACTTTTCCTGTACCCTTTCCACTTTGTGAGCAGATGGAGTACCTGGGCCACTTGTCTGAGGATGTGGAAGGAGTTTTCTAGAAGAAATGGGAGTCCCTGATGTCAGAGTGCAGATGATGTCAACATTTTCCCCCTTGAGGCAGAAACTTCTGGAACCAGAAGTGTGGTGTGTACGTGGTGCATCCTCTGGACAAGAGCCATTATCTCTTCACTCTGACCTGTGCTAAGCTCCCCCTTTGGCTGGCACTGGCATATCCTTTGGGATTCCCCCTTTCCTGAAGTACCAGTGGTGTTGACAGTGTCTCTTTATTTCCCTGGTCTGGACAGGCCCAATTTTGGGCCAGCTAGCAAAGAAACAAAACCTGCATTTATAGCACAAGCTCAATCCTTTGTACATGCAGCACAGCCACAGCCTGATATTTGCTCTTTATTCTCTCTCCCCTTCTAACAGAGCCTAATGCCTTATTTACTTTTTTGACCTCTGCCGCACATTGAGCTGTCAGTAGCAATGCCTAAATCTTGTCCCAGTGAGTTACGACTAATTCAGAACCCATCAGCATGTGCAAGTAGTTTAAACTGTTTTCCTTCTGGTGTGCATTAGCTACACACTGCCTCTGTTTCTCATCTGCCACTGAACTGCCCAGTTGCAATTTGGTAGAGCCTTCCAGCAAACCTCTTTCATCTTCACAAGCCTTAGGATGCCTGAGTGGTCAGCACAGGAATCCAAGAAGAAGACGAAGAAGGAAGAGGTTATTAATGCCAACAAAGAGGATTTTTCTCCTCTTAATGGTGCTCTGACAGAACTTTCTGGCACAGCCAGCAGCCTGGTCTAGTGGAAGTGTGCCTGCCCATGGCAGGGGGGCTGGAAAGAGATGACCTTTAAGAGCCATTTCCTACCCAAAGTCATTCTATGATTCTGTGACTACGATAGTTGTAAAGTTACTGCCAGACCAGTGTCAGACCAGGTTTGTTGCTCCTCAGGACTGTCATTAGGGCTCCTTCAGGAATGTGGCATTGCCTTCTTACTTGCTGCCTTTGTACCTCTCTGTTCTCCCCAGAAATGCATTTTAATTTCCAGTCACTTTTTGCAGTGTGTTGGGTCCTAAAACCCACTGGTGATTCAGGTTTTCTTTGGATCTAGCAGTCACAGCTTTCACTGCGAGCAGATTGATTTAGAGGGTGATTCACCCCATGGAAGAGGATGTCAAAGGTGAAAAGAGGAAATGCTTTCCATGGAGGTTTCTTTTCTTCACTGGCTAGCGGAAAAACCTAAATAACCACATACTCTGACACAGAGGTGGTTGAGAACTTCTCACAGAACCACAAAGTGGTTTTGGCTGGAAGAGACCTTTGAGATCACATCATTCCAGCTCCCCTGCCAAGGGCAGGGGCAGCTGCTATTAGAGCAGGTAGCTCAAAGATGAAAACTCTCTTTTTTGTTGATAACAGAGGACAACCTTCCTACAATTATTTTTTGTTCTTTATCTCTGCAGCTGCCCGTTACCCCTTTTAAGATTTTTTAAAATTTGTGGTTAATGTCAAAACAAATTTTGAGAAATTTGGTCACTGGAAAGTCTCCAGGACTTTCAGTCAGTCTGAGGAACATGGCTGCAAGGAGATGTTGAGCAAAGGGCCATTTTTGGTCCAGCAAAAGATGAATTTAAAGGAGGAACCAAACAGAACATTAAGGCTAAAGAGTTGCTGGTAATGGAGTACAGCAGAAAGAAGTTGCACATGGAGAGGTTTTGTGTTGGTCAATAGGACACAAATATTTCTGTAGGACAATGCTGAAGCCTTGGGCAGGAGTGCCCAACCTGTTGGATGTATCCCACTTGGACATATCTCTGGCAGGTTGAGCTGCTATCAAAGCAACTTCATATTCCCAATGCCTCAGCTGAGGATATACAAGTTCTTCTTCTCCTGTGGTGGCAAAGCACCCTCTGGAGATGCAGAGACAACTGAGCAACCTTCTGCACAGCCTGGATGGTTATGCAGACAGGAGATCATTAAGAGATTCCCTACACATATCCTAATTAAAAACTCTGCAATGCAAATAGGAAGATAAAGGGATTTCTGACAATAAGCAGGATGAAGTGCCACTCAAGCACTAATTAAATATGATGGCAGTTAATCAGCATGGAGTGTCTTCCAACAATTTGCTAATGATAATGGTGGATTGACCTTGAAGGCTCTTGGAAATGTTTTCCAGAAGTCCTTTCAAATATGTCAATAACATTGTTGAAAGTAGGTGACACTCAATAAAAATGATTTTTTTTCTTTATAGGATTTATAACAGGGTTCATCAGGTCTTCAGTTCCCAGGTGTATTTGAAGGTTCAACTCCATCCAGAAAATTGGCTTCTTTGTCCATCCTGGGAGGACGATTCCTGCTTTGGTTTGCCTCTTTTGCTCTTTGCACATATTGAAAGATGGATGATGATTTGCTGTTACATATTACTAGTTGATCTTCAAAGAGCTCCAGTACTACCTGAAAGGGAACTGGACATCAGGATGGTCCCAAAAACTGCAGCACAGGCAGAGATGAGGTTTCATTGCAAATTCCTTAATGCAAAATCATGCATGAAGGGGTTTAAGAGATGTCACAGTGGGAATTTGGCATGAAACTCCCTTGATTTACAAATACGAAAAGAGATAAAACATTTGAGTGCTCAGCTTAAAATCTGTATGGAGTAAATTACAGTGCCAGTATTTATATTGCAGCTTCATCAATCAATAACTTTAACAATAGGCAATTAATCAATACCTTTAACAACCCTGGGAGAGAATGATATCTCTGGTAAATCTGAATGTTCTACTATAGATCCTTGCCTTAAATACTCATCCCTGTGTCACAGCTGAAGTATTTGACTGAGCCCTAGAAGGTGCTGAGCACCTGCAGTTTTTATGAGGAGACTGAATTCTCCAAAATCTCTGCTTTCCTGCTTGTAAGTAGAAATGTGTGTTTTTCATATTGGCAAATAAAATGCAAACAGATATTGTTGACCTCTTCTTGATGAGTAAACTGGTCGCACTGGACTTCAGAGAGAACATCTCTGATGAGTTCACTCTGCTTCTTTATAGAGACAGTGTCTATTAAGTTTATTTCACAGAGAGATGTGTAGATGTTTTCCCACTAGAATCTGTTTCAGTATCCTTAAGGAGGATGGGCAGCCACCCCCAGGCTGTTTTCAGCACTACTCACAGCTAATTCAGAAAACAACCCACAGCATTCACTGGCAACAGCATTCCTGATTAATCCAAGTTCTTTATCAAGATGCTCTGTACTGTGCGAATATCTTACTGAACAGTCTTGTACACAACAAAAGCCCATTAAAATGATGGTCTGATTCTCTAAAGGTTTGGCTATATGGCTTCCCATAAAAAGTTTCATAAACCACCCACAATCAGCCGCCTTAATCCTCAATTCCTAAAAGCATATTGTGCACAGAGTGACACACTGAAAAATGAGAGGAGTTCTCTGGGCACAGCACCAGAACTCGACTGCTAATTGTGGAAATAAATAACAACAGCTCCTAGAGGCCCAGTGTTTGGGTTGTTTGGTTGTTTGTTTGTTTATCCTCCCTACCAGCAAGATTTCTCCATGGGTGGAATATGGAAGTATGAAATGAAACAAACAAACCAACTCACTCTCTCCTGCGTAAGTTTGATTAAATGCAGTATGTTGTGAGTGGATTTTTGTGGTTTTTTTACACTGGGCGGGTCATCAGGAAATGGAAAAATCAGGCAGTTTAGAATCTGAAATTCTGTCTTACACAGCCATCCAACAGCAGCCAGCAGCTTGATTTTTCTGCTAAATGTGACACCCAACAGCAGCAGAACATTGGAAATGATGCATGGCTGGCAAGGAGATGTTCTACAAATCAGGTTCTTCAAATCCTCCTCCATTCATTGCCTTCACCCTGTTTTAGCTCCAGCTGGCTGGTGAATGGTCATCCTGATGAAGCCTGTGATTGCTCTAGTACTTACTTTGTGTGGGTTTGCTAAGACTTCTGGCTTTTTTGTAAGTGTCAGGAGCAGCAGCCATAGAACCACAGACTGATTTGGGGTGAAGGTGACTTCTAAAGGTCATCTACTCCAACCTCCCTCCCATGGGCAGGGACACTTTTCACTAGACCAAGTTGCTCAAAACTCCATCCAGCCTGGCCTTGGACACTTCCAGGGATGGGATTTCTACCATGTCTCCAGGAAACCTGTGTCAGCCCCTCATCGTCGTCACAGGAAAGAATTCCTTCCTGATATCTAATCTAAACTTGCCCTCTGTCAATTTGGAGCCATTTTCTCTTGCCCAAAGTCCCTCTCCAGCTCTCCTAGAGCCCCTTTAGGCACTGGCAGGGGCTCTGAGTCTCCCTAGACCCATTTTTCTCCAGCCTGAACAACCCCAACTCTTCCAGCCTGGTTCCATAACAGACATGCCCCAGCCCTCCAATATTCCAACTATTTATTTTCTGAGGATGAGGAGTAGCAAGACCTGCTGAACTAATTCTTGGTGGAGCTCCTTATTTTGCACCTTGGTACCATGGGGGGGAAAACCACAACCATGTCCCCATGCCCTGCATAGGGATAATATGGCAGAAAACAGAGTTTAGCTGAAGGAATCTGTTTTACTACTGTCCACAAGTTGCAGTCTCAAGGATGTTAGCCAAGAAGGAAAAACTTTGACTTTGGCACTGCTAAATAAAAGCCAACCTCCCCTGCAGCAGCAATGAGATAACTAGCAGCAGATGCCTTGGAAGAGGGTAATGATTTTCCATTCACCAAATTAATATTGAACACTGAAGTTTTCTTTCATGTCTGGATTATCGGCCATCAGATGCTTTTCCTCGTATTTCACATCCATTTTGTGTGTTAAGCAGAAGGTCTGACATTATACAAAAGGCAGACAGAGTTTGGTGAGGTCCAGCTGGCAGTTCCTTAGAGCCCTGCTAGTTAGAGATTTTTGATCTTCACTCCTGAGCACATCCAAGAAAACTTTGCCATTGAAAGATCAGCCCAATCCCCATTACAACCTCTGAGTTTGAGTTACCAGGTTTTACCAGGAAAAAGAAATAATTAAAAAAAAAAAAAAATAAACCACCCCAGTTTTCAATTTAAACACATTCCTTGTGGAGCACAAACAACAGTGTAAACCCAGTCTTCAGAACTATATATTGTTTTAATCTTAGTTCCAAGTACTAGAACCTTGTTCTGCATGGAAGAGAATACCATGAATAGGCCAGGTTTCATTAGTGAGTGGGTCCCATCTGTCTCCTGCTACAACTCAATTTGATTTCATTCATTCTCTTTTGTCTCTTTCACTTTGGAGCAGACTTTTGAGAATCTCACAACAGGCACCAGGGCAACTGCTTAGTGTTCAAAATTGCTATTAAGAATCCACAGAGGTATCTCACAAACAATAAGACGGGCCACTTTCTCCAGGTATCGTTTCATCAGGCTCTTTAGAACCCCAAATAGAAGGAAAAGCATTTCAAACCATTATTTAGTGAGGTTAAAATATCTGTACAGCTTGCATCTGGCCAGTATCAATGGGATTGTAAGGGTTTCTTTTAGCTTTTACTTGTTCTTTCCTTGCCACAATAGTAAGAGGGTATAGATATAGACGGAGCTGTTCTGTCTTTGTTTAAATTTTAAATAGGCCATAGAAATGCTGTTCAGTAGAATTTGATTAAAATTCAACTGAATAAAAACTCTTTCCATTTTTACTCATGTGGACGAGCCGTGCACACCATTCAATTGGAGGCATTATTTATGTGATACTCCGTCTGTAATATGCATATTCAGAAATGTAGAATGAAAATCAGTTTTCCACTGACATGATTCTGAAGTTCAGCTATCAGCTCCCCTTTTTACAGTGATACCAAGTGACTCCAGCTCCATTGCCCTTTATGTTACCACCAGCAAGTAACACAGGAAATTGAAACTTAATGTAGAGAACAGGAATTGGGAAGATCAAGAAGAAATTGTGCTCCTAGTGAATCCCATCAACTCAGCAAAGTGGCTTAGAATCCCTGGAAGAGATTGTAGGGAACAAGATAATGATTTTTTTTTAGGATGGTCCACAGGGTACATGGGAAGGTAGGAGCTGCATCATTCCTTGGTAGGGTTTGAGGCTACTTTAGTTACATCTGGATTTCACCCTGGAGGATGGGGTTGTGCACCCCAGGGAGGAAAAGATAAGTCTGTGTTTTCACAAGTTCTCTGGCTGGGTTTTTATCCTGTGTAGTTTGCTGCTCTCCTTATCACTCTTTGTAGGACATCTCTTCTAATGACCTTCTTGGTCTCTTGCTTAAAAAATATAATGAGTAGAAAACTCCATCAGGTGAAAAATTCCAGCTGCTACCAGATGTGAGTGCAGGGAATACAACAAGAAGAGGATTGGTATTAAATATTGGATGATGAATGAACGGCAGTTGTGTTCACGTGCAGGACACTGTATTTGGAAAATGAGATTTGTTTTCTTTTAATCATGTCTGTTCTTCAACTAAAAAGCTACACACAGACCTGCAAGGATCTCTGGGATCCCTGGAACTCAAAAAGAAAAGAAGGAATAACCAGTTCAAAAATTATGTGAAACCATGTGGGAGATTGTCCCATGATTGCTCAGAAACCTGTAGGGTGACATATGCTTAAGTGGATATCACTGACTCATTAGCCCCAATCAACAGCATATTCCAAGTTTAAACTACCCACAGATCTCCATGGTGTACACTTAATTTTAAAACAATTAAAACAGCTGGATGGGAAGTTGAACAGCAGTAGAGGGCATAAAAGCTGCAAGATCATTGTTTATTTTTTAAGGAACTGTCCTGTCAGAGGGAAGACCTTCCTGCAACAGACAGGCTGATAAAAATGAGAACACATGGGAAGCCAGTATTTTATGGTTTAACAGCTTTCCTATGTGGATGAGACCCTATCCACTACAGTCCAAGAATATCAAATACCCAGCCAGGCTTCCTCTGTGGACCACAGGGGTGGATTTACTGGACGGAAGGTGATCCATATGGCTTGTAGCCCTCTCCACATCCCTAATACCTCCATTGTCTGAGATGAGTTTTGCACTGCAGAAAAGGCAGCAACCCCCAGCCCACACTGCCCTGAGCTGGTGTCACCCTGATGCAGATCCCTGTCCAGACTCAAGGGCTCAGGGGGACATCCAACCTCACAGCCTTGCAAATGTTGTGTACAATCTGTTCCCTTCTGCACAAGTCTGATGGGAGCAGCTGAGGGAGCTGGAAAGTGGCTCAGCCTGGAGAAAAGGAGGCTCAGGGGGGACCTTGTGGCTCTGCACAACTCCCTGCCAGGAGGGGACAGCCGGGGGGGTCGGGCTCTGCTCCCAGGGAACAGGGACAGGAGGAGAGGGAACTGGGCCAGGAGAGGATATGGAGGAAATTCCTTCATGGAAAGGGTTGTCCAGCCCTGGCACAGGCTGTCCAAAGAAGTGGTAGAGTCTCAATCCCTGTAGGGATTCAAAAGCCATGCTGATGTGGATGTGTGGGACATGGGCTAGTGGTGGCCTTGGCAGTGCTGCTCTAAGACTCAGTGGTCTTAGAGAGCTTTTCCAACCTCAAAGATTCTGCGATTTGATCTGATATATCCTTTGTTTTATGAAGTAAGGCTAGACCTGCAAAGTGTCCCTCCTGCCCTTGTCACTGAAAACACTCACCAGCTCTTTATGATAGGAACAATATCACCCATTCTTCTTGAAAAGTTCAAACCTCTTTTGTGCAGCCCCTTAGAGTTTGGGAAAAGTGGTTTTCAACAGGAAAGTGAGCTTGAGCTCACTTTGATTTAGCCAGCTGGTCTTATCCAGGCTGCTGAGTTTCAGGTTTGTGACAGGAATGTCACAAGTCACCTCCTTAGCTGAGTTTTCAAAGCTCTTCTCAGCCATGCCTACTTGATTGTTGGAGAAAGTAAGGCACAGGTTAATGTGATTTTTCCCAAGTCAGTACTAGGGCAGAGGAGGCTACAGCACAGCTTTTGAGGCCAAAACCACGGTTTTGGCTTGCATATTGTGTCTCCCATCAATATTTTGCCACCTCAAATTTCCCTACTGTGTATTTATAGTTTTACAGGTTAACCTGCCCTAAGCTTTATTTCCTTCTTCCAGATTAATCTTTTTTTATTAAGACTATTTAGCACTGATCTATGTATCAACCCTATAATACCCTGCTGACTCACAAAATGTCAGCACATCAAGCTAAAGTGCTGGAGCCACCATTTTCCAGTGGCTTTTTGAAAGGATAACAAGTGACACTTATCATTTGCCACCCAATCCACTTGTGCAATAAGCAAAAAGCCAAGCAAACTGCTTTTTTTCTTCCTGCATAAAGCAGTAATTTGTGTGGCAGAGTCAGACCAACTCAGGCTGCACGGGGAATGAAGATCAAAGGGGAAATTCACCTGCCTGTCTTGTTTGCTATTGATCTGAATCGTAGCCACTTTATCAGTAGCACTTTGCCATCACCCCTCAGAGATCAGAGCCTCCTATATCTTCCCAGCTCTTTTATTTATAGAACCATTTAATAAATACATTTTCTTTCCCTGGTCTCCTCTTTTTGTGTGTGTGTGTTCTGTTTTGTTTGACCAGCAGAAACAAAGGGTTGCCCTCAGTGTCAAGGAAAAAGAAGGGTATATGGCCCCAATTCAGCAAAGCATGTAAATATGTGCTTGGTTTTTAACAGGGCAACAAACACATGCCCTTCCTCTTAGAGGCATGTAAATACGTGTGGGGTTTTGAAATGCAGCTGCATAACACAGAAGCAAATGTCACCAGGGGAAGGAACTGGTCAGCTGAATATTCATTTTCCATCTTTGCTTCCTCTTTCCTCCTCTTGTTCATTACTGGTATTTACTGGGGTGATTGGGGCAGAGCAAACCACCTCCTGATGAAAGGGAAGGAACTATGAACCCTAAATGCCTTTTTGCATTACCCTTTAAATGGTAAAAGGGACAAGGCAGACTGTGAAAACAGAGAGGGGAAAATGAAATCCCAAACCATGCAGCTAAGAAATGAATAAATGACTCTCCTCTTCACGCTGCCGGTGTTACACAACCTGCCTGCATTGGATTGAGACCTACGTGATCCTCTTCTAATTGAAATCACTTTACCTTGACCTCCAACAGTAAACTGAAAGCTTGTTGCTCTTGCTGCCAGCAAAGCATGAGCAGTAAGTTGTAGGAAATCCCAGCTGGGGACATGAGCTGCATTCACATGGCATTAATCTCGCACTAAGTGGCACTAAGTCAGGAGGTGCCAGCCAGTCTGTAAAACAGCCACCGTGCCCGTCGGGCCCTGCTGGTGCTGTGTCCACTCAGGCTGATGCCTGCCCAGCTGCTGTCTTGTCTCTGCTGCTTGAAGTCACACAAGTACAGCGAGCAGGGCTGGAAGGAACCCTAGAAAGCCATTCAGTGTGTGACCTTGACCCTGGTTAAGAAGAGCTAGACCGAAGCCGTGCTTGTGAGTGTGTCTTAGCAGCGTTGGAGGTGCAGCAGCTCCCTAGGCAAGCTGCTCCAAGACTTTGACAGTCTTTTCAGTGAGACCCTTAATTCCTGTGAGAGTCTGGGGGTGGCACAGGCGCCTCATCAGTTCAGCCAGGTTTGCATGTGTGGGTCTGGATTAGGTTCACAGGGATTTCTGGAGGATTTTTCACGGTATTGTGACACCACTGATGGCAAAATGCTGACCTATAGGGAAGACCAGGGACAGGGTGGGTTACCTTAGCAGGTGAGTTACCTTAGCATGTGGGTTATCTTATCAGGTGCTGCCCATAATTCACCCCCTCTATGGAACACAGGTTATTCCATTTTCAGCACTGCCAGCTCAGGCTCCCTCTCAGGGAGTGTTCTTTTTCCAAAAGCATTAAAAAAAAAAAAAGGTCTTGGATTTCTCACGTGCTACTACAGTAGCACATGAGAGCTCCAGGCACAGCTGAAGTGACCTTGCATGGGACAAGATCTGAGGGAAGCTGGAGATGTCCCATACTCCAGGGGGTCCCTGAGCCCACATGGGCTGGCTGAAAGCAGAGATGGGAGCCCCCTTCTCCATCCCCTTCCCCTTCCCTTTCTCCTTCCCCTGTCCTTTCACTTCCATTGGAAACATCGCAAAGAGCTACATCAAAGATGAATGAAATCCTTTGGAATTTTTAGTAGGGTTTGTATTTTTCTAGCTGAGTTGTGCACCAAATTTGACAGAGATTTAACGATGGATTTGTTCCAACTGAGAAGCCAAAGGAGGAAGAGGGGTTTACCATGCCCTGATGAAGTTCAGTCCTTCTTTACTAACTGGGATTATCTTCAAGCATTTGTTTTATGGGGCAAGAATAACTTAATATAAATATAGGTGAGTATTTAATGAAACTGAAATCCAGCCCTTCATGTGATTTTCTTTAAGATAGCTGAGTGGTATTTAGTGGCTTTGTGGAGAACAAGAGAAGCAAGGTCAACTCTATGAAATGAAAGTACAACAAACAAATGAGAGGAAGGCTCTGCAGCATTTTACTTACAGCTCAGTGTTCCTGATGCTGCAGTGTAGGAACTTTAAGGCTAATTTCTGAAACAAAAAATCACCTTTTTTTCACTGTGTGGTCACTTGAATTGCACCTAGAGTATCTGCTGTAGCATGTTGGATCAAGTGGTCCAGTTTGAAGTCAGACATGGAAAAGGTCCAGAGCAGAGGAGAGTGAACCTTATCACTGCAGTGCTCACCTCCAGGTAGTGACAGTGGCACAGCTCTGCCCCATCCTGCTGTGATAGGATGGGGGGTGATGGTTTTATACCAAGAGAGGGCTGATTTCCATCAGATATAAGGAAGAAGCATTTTATAGTGAGGGGGAGTGAAACACTGGCACAGGTTGCCCAGAGATGTGGTGCCTATCCCATCCCTGGGAAAATTCAAGGTCAGCCTGGATGAGGCTCTGAACAACCTGGTCGAGCTGAAGATGCCCTTGCTGATTGCAGGAGGGCTGGAACTAGATGGCCTTAGGAGGTTCCTCCCAGTCCAAACTATTCAATGAATTCATGATTCCATCATTCCCCTGCAAAAGGGAAAAAAGTTTCAAGGCACTTGTATGGGTCTTCAAGGTTTATTCTCAGGTGAAGAAGGCGAAATTGTGAAGAAAACAGTTTACAAAATGGATAAGCCAGGACTGAAGTTTGTCAGGAGATTAAGTTAAGAGCTGGGGCCCATAAAATTTGGTGGAGAAACTCCCAGTGGGTTTCTGTGATGCCCTAGAGTGGGCATAGGCTTATTGGAACCGACAAACCTTTGCAGTTTCCTCTGTCCTAATTACTTTATAGGGTATTACCATACTAATACACAAGCATCAGATCTGCCTTTTTTTTTTAATCTAAACTTGTAAAAACAGTGCAGCATTAGGAGTGTGGTAATAAACGAAAAACGTTAACATGCAATTCCCTTATGCTTTTGAAAAATTACTTCATAAATGCAAAGTAAAATATTTTCCTTTTTATTACCTGACAATTACATATTAAGAATTTCTTTTTATGTTTAAAAACATATGCAATACGGGCAGGCAGGCTCCAAAATGTAATTGCCTTCTTTCTATAAGAATCAGATGTCATTTTCTCCAAACTAAACTCTGAAAAGAGATAGGAGAAGCAAATTGTTGTATGCATTAAATTTTGAAACATCTGATAGCATTCCTCAATTAAACTATTTAAATGAAAAAAGATTGCTTTACAGCTCTATCATATCCACTGAATAAAACCTCTGTTGAGGCAAATTGGCAGTGGCAGGTACCAAATGCATTGGCCTTAATGAGACTGGACAACCTAATAGAGGTCATTGGTAATTGTTATTATATACAATATTGCACTGTCAAAAAAAAAACCCTTAAGCTACACACATTGCTCAAGACATCTGAGTTTCATTGCTGCAAAGGAAGGCTTTTATCTTTCTCTGTGAAGCAATATGATTGTTGTTTTTTCATCATGAATTCCAGGCTGCTCTTTAAAGGTGCTATAGCAAAGGGAAGAAGCACTGGTCACCGTTGCCATATTGTGAAACATTTCATGAGGAGATAAGAAGCCCACCTGGAACATTTTTCCATCGTTTTCAGTGGGAGCTGGGTTGGGGTTATGATTACATGCCCTTGCTCAAGCACTGTGGGTCCACTAGGAAGAGTCCTGTTAACCAAGCTGTCCTGGGATCAAGCTTAGCTGGGCTTTTTTTGATGCTCAGCTGCTGCAGAACCTGAAGGACCAGAATTTGTCTGTGTGACAATGATGATTCTCTGCTACTGGATAAAAAATTACAGCTCTTAAGGTTATTTTGTTGGAGGGAAGAATTAGCTCCTGTTGACTCCTGGACCTGCAGTGCTAGTATTAAAATGAGGCCTTGTGAAGAGGGGTCACATTCTACTTTGCAGCTTTTCCTTTTCCAAGATCCTCCAGGTTCCTGCAAGCATTCCCAATGGCAATCAGGCCAAACTGAATAATTCACACCATTGTGGATCCCCCCCTTTAAATTTACAGAAAATATTATCCTGATTTGCCTAAATTATACTGGAAGCCGTGGCTGCCCCATCCCTGGAAGTGTTGAAGGCCAGGTTGGACAGGGCTTGGAGCAACCTGGGATAGTGGAAGGTGTCCCTGCCCATGGCGGGGGGATTGGATTAGATGGTCATTCCAAGGCTTCATAAGTTGCTCCATGTGGCTGAACAGAGTGTCCTATCAGATTTTGGGGGAACAAGTAGGGGAACATACTTTTGGGAGTCTCTAAAACAAAAACGACAATACAGTTCAATGACAAATTGTTTTCTCACCCTGTATCTGGTGCTCCTTGAAAAACAAACAAACAAACAAACAAACAAACAAACAAACAAACAAACAAACGAAACAAACTTGTTGATTACTGCGAATGTCTTGCATCAAAATTTTGATACCAGCCCCACTGTACTATCCTTTAAATGCTATACAAAAATAGCTAATCTCTGCTGAGTATTTTACAAAGTACACAATGTGTGTCCATTTAACCTAATTAAATATTAAATAACATTAAAGCTATGATATTTAGTTCTCCATTTTCATCTTCGATAGCCTTGTAGGCCAGGATGAAGCAAGCAGAAAGAATTGCCCCTTCCTGATTTGGGGATGTTTTGAGCTCAGCTCTGCACACAAGGGCAGGGATGCTCCACTAGTGTGAAATCAGCTCACACTTCCAACCCTGCTGCCCTCTGCCAGTGATGGGATATCTGGGCCCAAACCCTTGCCCACCTCCGTCCTACACGACTGTGCTGGGCTCTTCCAATCCTCCACACCCGTGATGGAACCCATGGAGGGACAAAAAGCCTTTAAATTACACCACGGTTCTCAATCTTCTGAGGCTTTAATTCTCCTTAGATAAATTTTTACTGTGTGCTTTACTCTTATTTTAGAGACTCGAGCTCCTTAGCTGAATGTTGTAAACCATTAAGGTCAGCACTACAATATTTTAATGTTGCTATTTAACAGAAGCAAGATTTTTATGGCAGTGAAAACTGCTGCGGGGAAAAGAAAATGCTATGCAGACACCTAGCAGACAATTGCAAGTAAAAATCAAACAAAACTTTGGGCAAGAGAAATGTCTTTATGCAATTAATGTGTTAGCTCATACTGTCAGACTGATTGAAATAAATCACTTTTTCCTTTCAGTGTGGGGGATTTCAAGGGAAGGACAGTACAAAGGTCCTTTCTGTAGCTGAAAGAAACTGCATTATCTTACTTTTTTTTTCCCCATACCATGCATGCAGCTGATGCACAAAACGGTGTAATTACAATCTGACATGGAAGTGATTGTCTGAGCCTGAAAATCAGTAATGTTAACCTTCTCAAAATAAATTTCAATTTGATCCTGTGAATTTTACATTGAAATGAGTTTTTTCTTTAAAACCCTGGAGAAAACAGCCCTGTATGTGCACATTAACAAACAGCTTTGCAAATCTAGGCTAAAGTGAATATTCAATTTCAGGAGGTCAAATTGAGATTCAGACTCAACATCACGACAACAAAACCACATGAGCCAAAGTGAACTCTTTTCAGGCCTGGCAGAGATTTTACCTGTTACTAAGGTGGTCATTTGCCCCTAAGCCTCCCCTTTGCACTCCCATGGATATTTACATCCAAAGCTATATCCATTTGCAGTTGGTTAAATACCATCTCTGCAGTGAATATCCTGAGGAAAGTGGCTTTGTCTTCAAGACTTCAAGACTAAAAGAGATTTTCTGTGTGATTTCAGGATATCAAAGAGCAGATTCAAGCTGTCTCTTGCCTTCCTGCTGAGACTTCCATCCCTGTAGTTAAAAGCCCTAGTGCAGAAGGAAGAGGATTTTGAGGAGACACCAAACTGTGTAGGACAAACATCAATCATACATCCCAGACCTTAACAAATCCCAACCCCACGTGCTCCCCATCAACTCCCAGGCAGAACTTCACTCTCATATTGTGCTGGAGAGCTGGGGTCTGCAGACTCCTCTCCAAACCACCTTTGGTGTTTTTCTGTGCTCTCTACATGTTAGGGCAGGCAGTCCTTGACTCAGGGAGGGGTTTCCTGCTTTTAAGGACTTCTACTGCTTTTAAGAAGTGTAAATACACAACCTGTGCTCGAGGCTTGGTTTCTTTTTTTTTATACACACACAACCTGAGAGGTGAAACCCCTCAAAGGCTTTCTCTCCTTGTCTCCAAGGCAGAAAAGTTCTTGTGTGATCTGAACATGATCCTGGCACAGCTGCCCAGGGCAGTGTTGGAGTCTCCATCCCTGGAGGAATTTAAAAACCATGTGGATGTGGCCCTTGGGGACATGGGCTAGTGGCGGCCTTGGCAGTGCTGGGGGAATGGTTGGACTCTGTCTTAAAGGTCTTTTCCAACCAAAATAATTGTATGAAATTCTAATTATTTGAAAGCCAAATCCATGCCTTTTTAAATCTTTGAATCTTGTTTTGGCACCAATAATCAGATTTCTGGGGTTTCTTGATCAGCATTTGATAATCCCTTGGGAAAGTGCAGCTGAGAGTACTGCAAATTCTTCTGTCTTCTTCTGAAGACATTAAAAATCCTTCAGCTTCTTCACAGCAGGAGCGCAAGAAGAAGCTTTATTAAAATGTTGTATTTTCCTAGAAGAAAAAAATACTTAGAAATTCCTCACTACTTTCCTTCATTTTCCCCAGGTCACAAAGAACAAATCCCATTCTGCAGCAGGGTCATTAGCTGTATAATGATGGGTCATAGACCAGCACCACATTAATACCATGACTATGAGTGCACCTGATACCAGACCACAATAACCACATGCTGCTACCAGGATCCACACAGTGGCTTTGAGCTCTGGCTTGTGCTGGCTGGCTCTGCATGTAGCATGATCCAGAAACTCCTCTTCTTGTGGCATCTGACAGATATATTCAAAGAGAAAAGAAATTTGGTCTTCCTATTCAACTTAGTAATTAATAACTTCTTTTTTT
>VXAX01001189.1:0-23754 GCA_013399835.1 Leptocoma aspasia | reverse complement strand
TTTTTACTTTTAATGTGTGAAAAGAGAAAGAACTGGAAGATTCTGAATATTTAATGAACTACCTGAATAATCTCTAATACAAATGCTTTGAAAACAGAAGTAAGGATTAATGGATTAATGGCTCAGTGTGGGGTGGTGACACACACCTCTGATGTGCCACTGGAGAAGGTCTGGTCTTGTAGGAGAGCCTGAAGCTACAAATTCCTGTGCAAAACATATGTGGAGGCTGAATAAGGAGGATGCCTTGTGCACTAGAGGGAATACTGAAGGAGACTGGAATTTTTCACTTGAAAGGAAAGGGTTAGAATCACAGAATATCCTGAGTTAGAAGGGACTTACAAGGATCAAAAAGGGCTAAGTAGGTTATTTTCTTTTAGGTGGATTTCTAGAGCCCTAACTTTAAACACCCATGAATGAAAATTTTGGCTCAAATAACATGGTGGAAGTTACGCAATAAATTGGTTTTTGGTTTGGTTTTTTTGGGTTTTTTTTGTTTTTTTTTTTTAGGTTTTTTGATTTGGTTGATTTGTTTGTTTATTTGGTTTTGGTTTTGGTTTTGGTTTTGGTTTTGGTTTTGTTTGGTTGAAATTGTTGATAGCATAACTATAGATTGCAAATAGTTTCCCCAAGTTAAACAGAACCATGGTGATTTGGTAACTTTTCACACACCCTTTGCCCTGTGCAGGGCAATGGAAGTTTGTGTCCACAGATCTGACCTCATACAGCCTTAGACCTCCAGCAGTTTTGCTTTAGAGGACATTAAATGCGGAGACCCTGAATGTGTTGTAGGATTGGTGGGTCCCTGTGTCCCCTCACGTCCATCTCTCCCCCAGCAGACAAGGGCGTTACTGGGGGCTAATGACCAAAAACCCCCAATAACTCAGGCTACAGTTCTGTGACCCTCTTTGGTAAACAGCCACCAGGGCAGGGCTTACAGACTCTTCCAAGAGCACAAAGACCACTCCCATGGAGCTCCTCCTGGCCGTGAGACCCAGTGTGGTCACCATCCACCTCTTTCCAAAAGGATGAATTGCAGAACGTGGGCCAAGAGCAGCCTTTGGGTGTGGAGAAATCGAGGTCAGCAGGAGCATGGCTGCGTGTGTGGCATGGCCAGAAGTCCCCTGCAACAGAGAGGACATGGCAGGAGGGTGCCAAGTGCTGTGACACAAGGTGGAAGCTGGAGCCACCATTTGTGGCACTCACAGTGCACATGCTTCAAAGTGCCCTACATGCAATAGCGACCAAAGCTCCACAAATGGGCACTGCTGCAATCCCCAGACCCCAACCATCATCTGAGTTTTCAATCTGGCCTTAAATTAATTTGCCAAATTGGCACCTCTGGCGTCAAGTGGAAGCGAATTCTGTGAAGCTCAGTCTCTTTTATAGGGAAGCACTATTGATTTTTTTTTTTATCGTCTTACTTTGTTTCTTCCAGCTCTCCCCTCCCTGCACCCACCTTCAGCAGGATTGAACACTTTGATTTAAGAGAGGCTGTTCAGTGTGAGAGACCCTCTTGGTGGCAAATTAGAGGATGCCTTGCCCCGTACATCCCAGCAGTCAGACCGCAGAGACGCGCGTATCCATCACCCTCACAAGCGGCGTTTACAATACAATTATATCCTTCCAGCTGGTAGCTGGGGCTGCTGACAGCCTACAATGCCACCCCAATGCCAATTAATAGGTGGATCTGGCCCCTAAGAAGCCAAATCTATCAGTGCCAATGTGGATGCAGCAGGCCGCCGAGGGAGCAGCGTGAGCCGTGCCTCGGCGCTGCTGCGAGCTGTGACTCGGTGGAATCACTGGGGTTTGAAGGGCAATGGCTAACTTTGTGCTTGCCTGCAGAGAGCTTCACACATTTTTCTTTTTGGCTACGGAACAGAACGGGGCTCTCACTGAAGAAATAATTTGCGGTTTCTCTTAAAGTCTCCTCCAGCTACAGGAAAGTCACTTCTGACTGGGGAGCAGCATCTGCTTCTCCAGCATCTTTCCTATCCTACAGCAAAAGGCAAAGACTTCTAAGCAGAGAAATAAGGTTGTCTTTGGTGATTCCCTTAACTCTGGTAGTTTAACAATAGTTTTGAAGGATCACAGTGGCATCTTCTATCCACTCCACTTCTTTCCCCAACACAAGCCTTCTCTCCTCTGGAGTAGCCTGGCCCCTGTGGGTGCTCAAATCACTTCTGGCATCTGTCAGTTTGGGGAAAGGCCCTTTGATTTTGTGACTTCAGATAACAGCAATGATAATATCAAAGTGCTCAGGGTCTGCATGTGTGATGTTTGGCTCAAGCAACAGGGAATTTCTAAGGGTCAGTGCGTAACCAGTAGTAGAAACCCACAGAGGTCTGCAAATATGGAAGCTGAAGATACAAGCCAAGGACGGAGGACTTTAAAAAAATGTGCATCACTATAGAATTGCAAATACGTTTCCCAAAAGAAATGTAGACTGTCAAACCCTTTGTTAGAGTAAATCCCAACAGACTTCTTTGAGATCAAACAAACAAACAAACAAACAAACAAAAAAAGTTAAGCAATTCACACCAACTGCCTTTTTAAAGTCTTCTCTTGCTGAAGCTGCCAGAAGAACGAAGTTTCATCTTCCAGGACTGAAAAAATGAACCATTGTTGCTTGGAAATAAGTCAAATCTATAGCTGGAGTAGACATAGTTGACAAAAAACAATTTTACTGAAAGGTCCAAAATTATTCATGATGTCAGGAAAAAACTGCACCACACATACAGACAAAATAAAAAATAGCCCAAACAATCTATTTGGAAAAGCTATTTCATTTTTCATTTATCATTTTTCATTTTTCACTTTAAAAACGCATTTTTAGTCTCTTAAGAAAACCCTGAAGATTTCATAGACATTAAACATCTTCTGAAATAAACAACTCATTTTGGGTTGACTGAAATATTCTATCTTGACTTGACCTAAAACTTTTATTGTCTTATGTTTAATCAAAACAATTAGGAAAAAATTTCCTTGGGTTTGACCTGAACAGAAGAAGATTTGTACCAGCCAACAACCCTAAGCCCATTATTTGTTCAAATTTTGGGAAGCAGACAGGGAAGATGTAAGATGGACAGTGAGTCACGGTCTCTAGTTTTAACAAGTTGGAGGCTGGGGTTGGAACCTTACCACCTGGGAAGCTCATGGGAAAATTCACCACCGACGCTGCAGGAGCCAGAACATCATCACAGCCTTTAATCTTGCCCTTTGATGTACGAAAAGCTGTTTGCACCATTCAAAGCAGCTGGTTTTCCCCACAGACTACCCAGTGAGATGGGTCCTCCAGTGAGTTGCAGGAGACCCTCAGCATCTCACATCCACCTTTCCAACTCTGTGGCTTAGTGAGGGCTCACCTCTGGAGACTTCCAAACTAGACTTTAAGTCAAAGCTTATGCAGCATTTAGGTGTTTCGTGTGAGTCACATAGTTGAGAAGCAGCACTGGTATGGTCACAGCTGAAGTTCCAGCAGAGAATCATAGAACCACAAGATAGTTTGGGTTAGAAAGGACCTTAAAGTTCTTCTCATTTCTCCCCCCACCATGGGCAGGGACACTTTCACTATCCCAGGTGCTCCAAGCCTCGACCACCCTGGCCTTGGACACTTCCAGGGATGAGGCAGCTGCAGCTTCCCTGGGCAGCCTGTGTCAGAGCCTCACCACCCTCACAATGAAAAATAGCAAGAAAAAAAGTGTTTTATAAATCAGTGCATGTAAACTCCTTGTTTTGTTGTTGTGGAGTTAATATTAGGATAGGCACCATTTAAACCTGATTGCATTTGGTCTGAAGTGGAATATCCTCTTCTGCAGAATTAGAGCTACTATTAACTCCTTTAATGGCACCGAAGGGGACAATTCTACTTGTCCTCCCTGACAACCTCGTGGGGTACGCCCTGCCCACCCAACTCACCTAGTGTTTTGGTTCCAAACATGTTGGGGAGCAGCAAAGGTCTTGGTTTCCTGTCTGTACCACAGAGGTAGGAGAGGATGAAGATGTCTAGAGGTAAAACATGGCTGTGACTCAGTCAGTCACAACCTCAACTTTTAGACCCCAGGTATGTCCTTTGGCCACCTGCAAAAATTGCAGAGAATGCCAGCCAATATGAGGAAATATCTCCTAGACACCAAAAATGGTGTGGCTTTGGTGGCTGACTGATTTCCCACTGTGCTCATATACCAGGGCACATTCCTGCAGACTGTTCATAAACGCTTTCATATAGACATGCCAAAGGTCTTTCCCTTTTCCCACCATCACCCTTGCTCTTCAGAGATCCCTGTTTGAGCCCTGGGCCTGGCTGGAGCTCTGGAGTGTTGCCAAGGTGCAGATAAAACACAGTGATTTCCTTAAACAAAATACAAAGTCACAGGATTGACAGAAGAACTGGCCCCAACAGCTGAAAGCTTTCATACGACCATCCTTCCTGAGAGCTGCATCGATGGAGGACCTGGCCACCATCAAACCCTTACAAGTTGCAAGGTTTCAGGTACTGGTGGACACCAGGGAACAGCTGGATGGAGCAGGAGACCAAGCCAGGAGTTTCTCAGATCAGCCTTTTCATTCTAGTTCTGCACTGCTGTAGCTAATACAGGTTTTGCCAGTTATTTCACCAGGGAAAAGCATAGATCTTTTTGTTGGCTGACACTGCTGGCAGTAGTTATAAATTGTCTTCTGAAATAGCTGGAGAGGTGTAAGGTCTCAGACATGAGCCAGCTGATGCTATTCCTTCAGCTCAGACCCAGGACCTGCCCTTGGGAGCTCTCCCAGGCTGCTCCAGCACCACAGGAAGTGGGTTTGCTCCAACTCCCACCTCAAGTGTCAGCTTTTTCAGTGCCAAAATCAGTTTCAAATTCTCCACCACCTCTCAGGGATCAAGCAGCACTTAATAATTAATACTCCGAATGCTTTCAAATCACCTGGAGAAAGAGCCAGCACAAAATCAAACTGTTATGGTCAATGTTGCTGTTTGGGCTGTGAAGGATGAGTCCTGCCTGATTGCAGGTTTTCTAGAGCAGATTAAACTTGACATGTCTTTTTTTTTTTTTCCTATGAACAAGTCTCGTCTGTGCAGAGCAAAGCTTAAAATTCATTATTTACTTTACATGATGTTGACATCACAACAGAGCCCTGTACAGTCTGTCTCAATTGATGAGAAGAAGAAGAATCTCCTGTTTTGCATGATGAAGAAAAACTTCTGTAACCATCTGCATTTCCCCCTAAGGTTGCTACTCCAGGGACAGCCACACTCACCTTATGCTAGTGTGTGGGATGCTCTGAATTTATTTTTTAAAATTTGTGCTAAAGAAATAGATGCTGTTCTCCCAGTTTGCCTCCCTCTCCATCCTGTGAGATAAAGTTATCAGGAATAATCAGATCATAGAGTGGAGGCTGGAGAGGAAATTGTACATTAATACTAATGTATCTGGCATTGCAGGAGACACGAAGCCTGCTGTTCCCTCATTGGCCTGGGAATGTTTAACAAGCTCACTACATACCTTTGCTTTGCTTTGCAAAAGAAGAAAACCCTGCACAGCTCCCCGAGCAACTGACAAGAATGCACAGACATAATAATTTCTTTGACCTCAGCCACATGAGTTTCTGAAAAGAACAAAACAGCATCATTTCATGGCATTTACAGTTTAAACCTTTCCTATTCAAGTTTCTAACAAAAAAAGCCAACAGCCCATTCTGGTCATGATTAAAATTCATAGGCTTGCTGCAGAGAACAGATGCAGAAGCAATTTTAGGCCAGTCATATCCCAGCTCTGCAAAATTAATTTGACAGGTTTGCATTAAAGCACTGATCAATATCCACTTTAGAGCAGCAGAGGCTAACTGAGAAAAAATAAGTGACCGGAGTGCTACCAGACGAGAAAAAATGAATCTTCGAGACTTTTTTCCCTCTAAGCTTGCACCTACATCAGAAGTCCTGACCTCAATCCATTGATCGGTTGCAGTTAACATGACAAAAGGCCTGGCGGATATACCAGAGCTATACCTACCAGGGAACAATCAACCCTGATACACTAAATGTTTGACAGAGTGACTAGACTGCTGAATTAGTATTTGCTTTCTGAGGTCTGGCAGGCAACCTTTCCGTCCTGCAGTTTCCTAGATGCTTACAAAAGGGATTATATATAGACATGGTTTATAGAACTTCTCTTAAACTTTCTTAAAGAAGCGCATCTTAGTATTTTAAGCTGAGACCAAGATAATAAAACTCCCCAGCCTTGTGCCATTCCGGTTACGTCTTCAATGGGGGAAAGGTGCATTTCTATTTTCAACTTAATAAGGACAAACTGCTTCATTAAAGTGCTCCAGAGGGTTTTTTTCATCTGTGGAAGAGGGAGGAAACAACTTGAGGCACCAAACCTACCCCTAGCCTTGCTTAGGAGTGGGAATGACACAATCCATATTGGGGCTTGACTGGAGAGAAATGGCTGGAAATCTCTGCTGCTCTGGGTTGTGTGGGTTGAGTCCAGCAAAGGAGAGCATCTGCATGACCCCCCACACCCCATGGATACATCAGCACATCACCACAACAGCTATCGTGGTCCTGGCTGGCGTGGAAGGAAGGTGTGGCACTGCAGGCACAGCTTTCATCAGATGGACTTTTTGTCTCACAAGCGATCCTGCAGCCACAAGGAGTAGTTATAACTCACCAGGCATGGTTCTAGCTAACTGCAAATCTCTTCTGCTCCTGAGGGACACGGGCTGTCCCTGGATGACACGGAGTCTGATTGCACCCACTGCACTGCTCACTGAGCAGGCTCTGCTGGTTTGCCCAGGGAAGAAAAGGAGGAGGTGGTTTGGGGGCTTGAAAAGAAAACTTAGAGTGATTTCCCACCTGCCACTCCTTGCCTGGATTTGTACAACATCCCTGGGCATTGCGTGCAAGGGAGGATGCTGACCTGGGATGTGGTGGGGTCTCTCCAGGGCTGCGTCCTTCTTCAGCTGCACCCAACACCTCCAGTCAACACCCACTCTAGGGACCAGTCGCTGCTGGCTGGCACCCCAACTGCAGAACTGCAAACTTCACCCCCCAGATCAGACTCCTACACAAAAAATCTCTACATAGATTCAGTCTTCTCTTCCATTTTCCCCAGAACTTGATGCACCCCATGGTGTACGACCTTACACCAACCTACAGGACCTTCCCTACAAGAGGTGTTGTGAAGATGCTTGGTTTACTGCAGTCTCCAGAAAATTACTGATCTCTTTTATTTATATTCCTGATAATTTTAGACTTCTCAACCT
Organism: Leptocoma aspasia; assembly: GCA_013399835.1. Lineage (NCBI taxonomy): Eukaryota > Metazoa > Chordata > Aves > Passeriformes > Nectariniidae > Leptocoma > Leptocoma aspasia. The sequence goes on along the minus strand of VXAX01001189.1, from coordinate 16,494 downwards.
AAGCAACACAATTTCATGTTATAAACTTGACTACAGTTAGACATTCATTACCCTTAATCACAAACTAATTACCTGACATCACTCCAAAGCAACCTGTGAGTCTTATGGACAATGTTTTGCCAGGAAAAATATGAGGTAAATAGTGTTTATTGACCTCTTGTGAAAGTTGGTTCCCAGTACCAGGCACTGGAGCAGGACACTTGCTCATTTCTACAGATGTTTAACACGCTCCAGTCTCAAAAAGGGACAAAATCTCATTAAAATCTGTTGTACTCCCACACTGCACAGTCAAGTTACAGAACAGCCCATCCCATGGTTGAAGCACCTGCTTTATCCTTGGGAAATAGAAGTTTAGTTCCCAGCATTAAAGCAGACCTCACTCAAGCCACTAAGGACCAGATTTCTTAAATCTGAGGTACCTAATTACCTCTGAGTTGAATGGAAAACTGAGCAAGTCTCTTAAATACCATTTAAAATCTGTCCTCAAGCTACTTGGTTCCTTTTCTGTCAAATGACAGTCATTGCTTTCCCCTAAATTCCCAAGGAGTAACATGAATAAATGTATCAGTCTGCTCCCCCACTCCAGTGGTGGAGGGCATGAACAGCCCACAGAGGGACAGATAAACCCCACTGCATCTAAAATATGCTGAAAATGTCAAGTACCATTTACCAATGTATTAAACATTTGCATACACAAACAGATGCTGCAGGCTTGTAGACACCAGCTGATACATCAAATTTGCTTCTCCCATGCCTTGAGGATTCTGGTGGAAAAGAAGCTCAACATATCTTGGCAATGTGCCCTGGCTCCATGAACCCCCCTGCCCTGGGCTGATCCCCCAGCGTGGGCAGCAGGGCAGGGGGGATTCTGCCCCTCTGCCCCTGTGCTCAGGTGAGACCCCACCTGCAGAGCTGCCCCAGCCCTGGCTCCAACAGCACAAGGATGTGGAGCTGCTGGAGCCAGTCCAGAGGAGGCCACGGAGATGCTGCCAGGGCTGGAGCCCCTCTGCTCTGGAGCCAGCCTGGCAGAGCTGGGGGTGCTCGCCTGCACAAGAGAAGGCTCCAGGCAGAGCTCAGAGCCCCTGCCAGGGCCTGAAGGGGCTCCAGGAGAGCTGCAGAGGGACTGGGGACAAGGCATGGAGGGACAGGACACAGGGAATGGCTTCCCTGTGGGCCAGAGGGCAGGGACAGATGGGATATTGGGAAGGAATTCCTGTCTGTGAGGGTGGGGAGGCCCTGGCACAGGGTGCCCAGAGCAGCTGTGGCTGTCCCTGGATCCCTGGAAGTGTCAGTATCCTTGTATCCTTGTGTATATATCAATGTCCTTGTATCCAAGTATCCTTGGAGCAACATGGGATAGTGGAAGTTTTCCTTTCCAACCCAAACAATTCTGTGATTTTATGAGTTTAAATTATTCTGGCCCTTGAACCTAAAAATTGTTCTGTGGCAACTTAGGGACCTGGGAGCATCTATAGACTTTGTAGATTATTCTGAATTATTTCTTCCTTCTTTTCTCTGGGTAGGATCTTTTTTTAATTTCCTGCTGCAAATCATGATTGCTTCTCCTGAAGTCAGAAGTTACAAGCCCTAAAAAGCCTGGACTTTACTCCTTCTGCAAAGCATTTGGACAGGTTTCAGCCCTTCTGCTTCAGCAATCCCTAAATAAAACAAATGTCATGGTGTTAGAATAATAGGAATGGTGTCCATGGCAGGGAGGAACAAGACAAGCTCTCTTCCAGCCCAAACCATTCTGTGATTCTATGGTTCTATGCCCGAGCTTTTCCACAGCCTTGCAAATAATCACATTTATGGACCCTGAATTAACAGGGAAAAAATTCTGCTGTTCTGAGCATCAAAATCAGCCCTTCAACTTTGGCACTGCTTTTAAAGGCATGCAAAGCTTTGGTAGCCATGTGAAATAAAAAGTACCTGTTGGCAGGTGTGGTTGTCTGACCTGTGTATGCAGGTATGGATGGTGCAAAACAAACTGTTGCACAGCCGGTACCAAAGCAGGATGTGCTATTTGTTGTCAAACCAGGTTTCTGCCCATCTTTCACCCCAGACCCCGAGTCAGACACATAACCAGGAAAAATGTGGCACCTGTAATGCAACATGATGTGGCTGTGACACACACAGAGGAACATACAGGCTGACATACATGGTCTGATTGCCACCACACCCTCAGGCAGGTGCTGAGCACCTTGGCACTGCCTCTGCTAAAGATAAAAGGCCTCAGATGCAACCACTATTTTACCATGTGAGTTTTTTTTTTAAATGATCTATATTACAGTGCAGTGTATATCCCTAAATGTTTATTGCAGCACATCAATAAAATGGACCAAATTTCCACCTCATTTGGAGCCATGCCTTTTCTTTATCTCTCTGCAATAAGTTAACCTCTTAAATATTACAACACACTGCTCCTTATGTCTCTTAAATATTAAACAAGGGCTGTACAAAATAGATTCAAGAACACACAGTAATCAATAGCAATGATCATGAGGGCAGGAAAATGGAACTGTTTAAGGGTTTTTAATCTGATGAATAAACCTGGCGCTTTCATTCAGAGAAAACAATGCAGCCTAAATCCAGCTGAATCACACGCTCTTTAACATCAGATTTCCCTCATTTCTCCTGCTTGGCACTGCTGGATTTTAAAAAGGATTAAGAAGGCATCCAGGAAAAATACCCGCCAAAAATATCCCTGACCACAAAATATTTCACACAGTCGATACTTAAGTCTGTGCTTCAGAAATGCACTGAGGGATGTCTTCCATAAACCCCTGACATATATGCATTCTTCAAATCAGATGGGGGCTTCATTGTTTTTCAGAGCCCACTTTTATGATATGAACTTCTCATAACTGAGATGCATTAATGTGGTTTTTATGTATACATAAAGATGAGGTCTTTACAGTCTGTTCTGAGACCTATTTTCAAGTGAAATGTGTGTTTAGATACAGACATCTCTGCAATATAAATGTCTTACAAGTAATAGAAGGACATTTAGACTCAGCTGAGATTGTGAACACCTCTTCGAAATGATCTGTAGAACAACCTAAGTTGTGTGTGCACTATTAATAATAGAGTGTCCATGACATCATTTTACTAATTACCTGGGTTTAGTGCGCTCCATGTAATGGTATTTGTTTTACTTTTCTAAATGTAGTCACTCTTCTCTGAACATTTCTTCTGGGTTTTAATTTCGTGGTGGTTAAAGAGAAGTGAAACGAAAGCGTGTCAATAAAAAGGTCATTACATTAATGCATGCACCTATTGACGCCCCCCAGGGAAGAAAGGAGCCAAGTGGCATTGGAGGGGTCTGGGATCCATCATGTGTGTAAAAAACCTCCTATGTTTGCAGAAGAAAATCCCTTCTGCAAACATAGATTCAAGCATGTTGCACATCTACCTCTCCTGGTGCCACTGCGACAGCTGCTCCAAAGTTCTTGGGCTTGGACCTGCACAGAAATCCATGTCTGGATCTCTGTGGTCCAGAGAGCAGACCACAAGACCACCAGGGTAAATTTCCTGTCCCACATTTGTGCCACCCCCAGAGTCCTATGAGCCCTCTATAAGACACCAATGCCCTCCCAGAAATTCCCATTTTCACCAAGTAACAAATTACAAAAATAATCTGCCACCTTTCCCCATCTGTGACTTACCATAATGGTGTGCATGGTGATAATCAATTTTACTGCAATAACTATTATTTCTTCACTTATTTTGTAATTGTGAGCATGCTGATAAATGGATTGGACAGTTACTTAATTTCACAATCTGAATCATAAATATCCTGTCCCGGAGTGTTATTTGTCAGCTTTGGCAGCAATATTCAATCACTGTCAAGAGTGTCCATGTCCAAAGCCAGGCTGGATGGAGCTCTGAGCAGCCTAGTCTAGTGGAAGGTGTCCCTGCCTGTGGCAGGGCTTGGATGAGATGGACTTCAGGCCCCTGACAATCCATACCATTCTGGGATTCTGTGATTCAGGAAGTCCCAGACATGCTGGATGCTTCACAGCTGAGCAAGACCCACCTTCCCCCCAGAGAACTCATCCGAAGCCTTGTAACTCCAGAGATGCCTTTGCCTATGGAAAACCCAAGCACGTCTCCATTACAGCTTGATCAAAACCCCTGTGGTCTTCTTGCTGTCACCAAAAAAGATTACATGGAGCAGAGCTGGAGAGGTTTTGCCTTAGCAAGGGGGAAGGTGCACCTGCAAGGGACTGGCTCACAGCCCTCTTCAGCCACTCTCTGGTGGAGAGGCTCACTGCTGTCCTGCTGTAACTTCAGGAGCACGAGACACCTGAGCTGTTACCACAAATTATCTTTAGTCCAGGGAAGGACAGGCATGGTACGGCCGTGATTCACTCCCTCAGGATGTCCAAGATAGGTCAGAGTCACGCCCTGAGGTCCCCTTTCCACTGACTAAAAGGGCATTTAAGGCAGCCCAGAGTAGAGAAATTTAGGTGAAGTGAGTCCCAGAAAAAAAGCCCTTTGAGCCCCATGATCAATGCTGACGGTTCCAGCCCATTCCTCATTTTGAGATGGGCCTCGTCCTGCACTGGCTGCTGAGGGCTGGGCACATCCAGACCTCAGCATCTGCAGATCCACTGCACTACTCAGCTTTGAAGCTTGGTGGCTGAGGATTTCTTCCCTTACCTGAAGGTCACTGAAGGCCTTGATCTCTGCAGGGTTCCAGTGTGTCCCCAGCATGCCAGGAAAGGGCAGTGTTAAAAGGATGAGGATCCATCTCCAGCTGAGTGCGCATCCTCAGCAGCTCCTGGCAGCCACCACCAGGGCTTCTTCCTCTGCCCTTGGAGGATGACCATGTTTTATGGCTGGAGATGGCCATGCCACTGTCTGTTCTAGCCCCTTGCTTAATAAAAGCCCAATTTTGGTGCATGCAATCCCTTAATGATTCTCCCCCTGGGTTAACTTGCTGAGTTGGGTCCAGCTTACCTGTATCAATTTCTGGGCAAACCCTATTTCTAGGAATTTAGGGTTGCTAATATCACCTTTGTTAACTGACAGTAGATGCTGGAAAGTGGAGAAGACATGCTTGCTCTTTGACCAGTATGCCAGTATGAGATTCACTTTACTACTGCTTTTTCTTCTTTTCTCAGAAAACTAAAATAGGCAAATAAACTACCCCTTGAGTTAGTGTTTGCTTCTCTGCTTTTACCCAGTACAAGTGGTTTGATTTTCCAGGGTGCTACAAGTATCAAAATTAATTGCAATGCCAGTTTGTTTGTTTTTTTTTTTACTATGACTCCTATTATTGTGGAAAAAAAAAAAAAAAAAGAACCAGTTTCTATTCTTCTTGCTGAAATAAGAAAATACTCATTTCATTGCCAGAGGTGCCTTGTAATGTCTTTTTATATGTCTTCAGTAAAAGTCTCCTTGCCTCCTGTAAGTTAAAGAAAATGCACAAGCTGCCACTTTTATGCTTTCTGAGAGAGGGGAAGGGAATATGGGGAGAGATTTTGCTGTTAAATTTTGTCTGCCACTGCCTTATGGGAACTTGAAGCATATTCACTATACAATGTGGGTTGCTTTAGAACATTACTCCCACTGATGATGCCTTCCCTTCCTCCTGTAAATAAAAAAACCCCAGAAAATTCAGTAACCCAGTCATAACCTAGTGTTTAAGGACAGTTCAGGCACAGTTAATTTGACTGTTGGCTAGTAAATATATAAATATATCAGTCCCCCAAATACAGACAAGACCTGTCAAACTTCAGCATCATTGGCTAAATGCCTGAAGGGGAAAAATGACTTGAAAGAACTTAATTCGAGAAGTCCTTTAGGCCACACAGTTGCATCTTGCAAGCCAGTAAAGATGCAGACAGCTACGAAGAGAAAGACATCAATAAATAATCAGGGGTCTTAGACTTTTAAATGGGAATCTGAGCATTGCAACCCAAAGGTAAATTGAATCTTTTCCCCATCTTCCTAGCAGGTGCTCACGCCTGTGTAAGCTATAAAACTTTGCTCATTGTAAATGTAGCTTGCCCTTTCGACAGACATTTTTACATGGAAATGGAAAGTCTTAGCTTGAGACCGCTCAAAGGCATCTTTGCCTGCAGCAACTTCTGTTTTATATTTTGAAAGGCCTTTTTTTTCTTTCCTCTTTTCCCTTCCTCTTTCTCTTTGCCGAGGGATATCTGAATCCTACTTAAACATTTTTCTGTGGTAAACAGCTTTTAAAAAGTGAGCTGTGCAACATGCAGTCAGGCAGTGGGAAGGACGCTTGTCACCAGTGCATTAAAGGTGAGACAGCTGAGCCAATCAGTGATGAAATGAAATGTCTTTAATTTCTCCTCCTGACAAAATTGACTGGACACTAAGCTTGCCGTAGATGCTTACTGAAGGAAGCTGTAAGTGTATTTCATTGGTTAATTAGTGTTTATACCCATTCAGGTGCACCATTAGATGGCGCCCTGGGTAGGATGAAGAATTTTGGCTGTGTAACAGGACAGACACCCATTCCTACTCACCCTCTTCCTTATGGACTATCAAAAATGCAAAGCTGCTTTGCCCTTGACTTACCCATAACTGCAATATAACACATAATATTGTACTGAAACAACACTCTTCTGATTATTATTATATTTGGAGGAGGTGCCTGTGTGAGCTCTGGCTCCTGATGCCAAATTGGATCACAGCTAGCTGGGAGACTGGACAAAACACTTTCATCCTAATTCCTCCACTCCTGGAAGTCATCTGATGTGTGCATGGTCATGAAAACAATCCTAAAAAACCTGAAGCTACATCTGTGAAGCAGTGTGGGAACTGCACCTCTCCAACCCCATACATCAATTATCTCAAATGAGTGTTAACTCTGAAGCCTAATGACCTATTTCTGAGGAGGAACTCAACATTTTGCAGCAAAATGCTTTCCTGCAGTGTGGGTTGGCACTGAGGTGAACAGCAAGTCATAAATAAAGCTCAAAGTTATTTCCTGTCACATCCCAATTTGCAAGCCAAAAACTTGATGTTTCACAGTGAAATTCTAAATACGACCTTCATATAAGTGGCTTTCCCTATACTAGGATGAGACCTTATAGTCTGTAATTAAATGCTGTTGTCCCTCACATCTTTATTGCCAAGGAATTCTGCATGTATTCCTTGACCACAAGAGTCTCTTGGCTACTGCTCACTCTTCCTCGTTGGGTCAGAATGTGAGGATTTTGCATGTCTTGAGACAAACCTCTAAGATCCACAAAAAATTTTTGCTCAAAACTTTCATTAAGTTTAAACACAAAACTGACAAAAGGGGTGACTTGAGTTTGCTGTTTCAATTTATTTTGAGCTAGATTCTGCCCTATTTAGACCAAAGCCAAATCCATAATCTTTCCAAGGCCAGAGTAACCCGAATCTTCTTTTTACATTGGATACTTGAATTGTCTGTGGGCTTTTTGTCTGCTTTCAGTATTTGTTAAGTCTGATATCTTTAATAAAGACCCTTCTTGGAGGAGAAGACTTGTTAAAGAAAAAAACTGTCTTCTCTGCCCTGCCCAGCACTGTGGTTCCCAACATCCCACACAACTCCACTGGGAAACTTCTTGATACAGACTGTTTCTTACAGTCCACAAAGGTATTGCAAAAAAACCTTGAAAGTAAAAATCCCTTGTGGGGTCCTATATAAAGTTCTTACTACCTCAACTCTGGCTCAGAGAGTCCTGAGCCGTGAACTGTTGAAGGCAGAACATGTAGGATAAGTAGCTCAACATGCTCACCTTTTTCTTATATCCTTCCCTACTGGGCTGGTTCTGGATGCTGGACAAGTTTTGGGACCAGCAGGGATTTTTGTATGTAGTTATTGCCATGGTCCGTTCATTAACAAAGGACTCTTGACAATAATATCAGAAGGCTAAATGTGATTTATTAACATGACTCCATAATTCAAAGGATTTGGGCTATTATCTGCCCAGTCCAGAGCACCCGAAGCTCCTGCTTCCAGCTCCGTCCAAGGAATGCCAGAATAGCTCACACAATCAGAGATAACTTTTCACCTCATAGGTTGAAAGGAAGAAAAACCCCCATCTCCTATTATTAGGAGACAGGCAAAGAAATCCAAATGTCCTTGAACACAGATCAGAGATTTTGTTTATAGAAACTTGTACAGAGTAAAAGACAGTAAAAAGATGCTTTCCCATGGGAAGATTTTTCTGCGGGCTTGCATACAGGGAAACTTCTAATATGTTCTTGCAACATGTAGTGTTTTATCGTGCCTGTGTTTAGGCATCTGCATAAGGTAAAAGATTCAAACTTGCCAGACTCTTTCCTTGTCTCCTTCTGACATGTTCCCTCAGTACAAGTTACCTGAACAATCTGGCAGCAAAATACAAACTCAACCATTACATTCCTCCAGACCTCCTCTTCCCACCCCTGACCTATTTATTTCCCATACAGCAACTGGCCTGGGACTCCACTGGCATTGAACCTCCAAACAAGCAACAAGCAGCAAGAACAGATGAATGTTTAAAAACAATGATCCTATTTTCATGCAAATGTCCTCTGTGGTAGAGAAAAAATGAAGAGCAATATTGTACATTGGAAATGAAGAGCAATATTGCATGTTGGAGGTGCAAGCAGAACTGTTTCTAAAAGCAGACTGTCTTTCAAAGTTTTCCATCAGGCATTCACTCCTTAAATACTCTCTGTGAGCGGAGCTCATCCCCACCTGAGGAGGCAGCCTGATCCATATGCATGAGGATCTCCAGTAAGAGATGCCATCTGCAGATCTGCATCTAATTTGGACTCACTGTGGTCTGGTGAGTCCTGGCAAGGGGTCAGTGCTGGGTTAAAACATGTCCCAAATTGTTCATGAGCATCAAATGGAAAAAAATGCCTTTGGAATACAGTGAGCCAGACTGAGAGGTGGTAAAGCAAGGGCAGAGATGTGGACAATGAGACAGTTTCTTGTTTCTTCCATCAGCCCACAAAACAAAGAGTTTTTCATAGAATTACAGAATCATTTAGGTTGGAAAACCCTTTTAAGATCAAGTCCAACCATTCCCCCAGCCCTGCCAAGGCCACCACTGACCCGTGTCCCCAGGTGCCACATCCACATGGCTTTTAAACCTTCCAAGGATGGGGACTTCACCACTGCCCTGGGCAGCCTGTTCCAACACCCAGCCACCCTTTCCGTGAAGAAATCTTTCCTAATATCCAATCTAAACCTTTCCTCATGAAACTTGAGACTCTTCCCTCTTGCTCTGCCTCTTGAGAGAACAGGCTGACATTCCCCTCCACACCACCTGGCTTTGGGACTATTCCCCCTGAAAGAAGCTCCAGAAGGAGATACATACAGAGGGATGGGCATCTTCTGAGCCACATTGCAGGAAAGATGAAAAACAGACTCTGTTATTCTGCCTCTGAAAGGGGTTTATTCCACTGAATCCCCATGCATGTGGCTAAACATTTCTAGACTAGCAACAGTGCAGGCTATCAAATCAGCTTTATCAAGTCTGTGTCCTCACTGTACCCCATAAAGTTTTGGACATTACAGGAGTCCTCATGGGGCTGGCTGACTGTGGCTGGGTGTGCTGGGATATGTAGGTTCAACCACTGTCATAGCAAGGGAAAAATCAGATTTTTCCGTATTCTTTCCCTCATTTTAGTGACATGAAGTGTCTTGGTTTCATGAACCTGAAATACCCACCATACCATCTGAATTGCTGTGAACAGATGCAGAGGTTTGAGGTGTCCACTGCAAATAACATTTGTCACTAACCAGCCCCTAACACAGGCAGTAGGGAAGTCCTTGGAACTGGAAGAACTTGAGCCATGAACAACTGTACATTTTTTAATGCAGATAACAATGAAAAGGTCTTCCAAGTTTGTGTCAAAGCAGCTGTTTGTGAGGGTCTGGCCAGAAATTGCATTTATAGCATTTTTAACAAATGCATGATACTTATTTTCATTATTGCAACCCTCAACCTCAAGTCTCATCCCCTTCCACAAGGCAGGAAAGCTGTAATACCCCACACTGACCATGTTTTGAGAGGCCACTGCTGATCTTATATCTTTATTTTTCTTCACTTTTTTATATTTGAAATATATCAGTTTAGGAGTTAGACTTCTAAATTTTACTGAAGTAACTGAGAATATTGTCCTCGTTTTAACTCTTGGCACAGGAGGGCCAGAACATGACACAGGGCACAAAGAAATAGACTGAAGGGATTTCTCTAGCCCAAGGAAATGTTCTTAATTGCATCCTGAAAGCATTCCCACATGCTCCTGTTTGTGTCTGCAGTAGGCAAACCTCCACTTGAATGCATTTCTCAAAGGTGGTGTTTCCCACAGGGAATTGTAGCCAGCCTTGGGCTTCAGCAAATTTTGTCTGCATCAGAATGAAAGCCTAAAGAGCTCTTCACCTTCCATTGAAACCTCTGTGGAGACTCTGCTTCAGAGCCCAATCACCACTCCAGCTGCTCATGAAGCTTCCCAAGGCAGCACCTAGTGATTTCCCAAGTCGTGACTTCCCAAGTTGTGGCACATGGGGACACTGGTTAGTGCTGGCCTTGACTGGTTAGTGCTGGGCGACAGCTGGAACCGATGATCTTAGGGGGCTTTTCCAGCCTCAAAAATCCTGTTTCTCACAGCAAGAGGCAAGGATTGTTTCCCAGTGCTGGCTGGCAAGCCCTAGGGGCTATGAGATCATTTTCAATGTAAATGTGACCTCATCATGATTGCTTACATTAAGGATCACAGTACTTTGCAAGTCATCCTAATAAATTCACTTATCTGCCTGAGGAGGAGCGAGTCATATGTCTGGTCTTTGACATCTGCTTTTTCAGGGTATGTGAAAATCCAGCTACTCCTTGCATGTGCTCACCCACGGACATTAATGCCATGGGATAATTTTAGACAGAGAGTATTAGAAATAAATGAGAAACCAATGCATGTGAACTAAGTTACATTGAAGCAATGCCCTAAGTTAAATTGAAGCAGGTCAGGCTATTAAAAAAATCAGAAACCCCTTTTTGGAAGTAGCTGTTCCTTGATTTAAAAGGGTGGGAATGCCAGTTGAGTTTCACCATGACTCTTCCCTTTCTGTGGGAAATGTAAATTTCCATGGGATTGCTGCTGCTGCTGCGAGTATAGGGGGCCCTCTTTCCTTACTCAGCTTCACATCCCTGGGATACTGTTGACCCACCAAAGGTGGCTATCTGGTCTTGATTTCTGGCAACTGAATAATTCAAAAGCAATTTATCTGCATTTTCAGGAGTGTTCAGGGAAGTCACTTCACAATCATTTACAGCTCATATACTATGGTATTGGAGAAGAATCACTCCCTGTTTCACTCACTTGATGGATGAGTCTCAAAATCTCAGAAGAATCATAAATTCCAGCGACAAATAATCATGCATTAGGAAAAAAAAAAAAAGATCAATGCAATCACTGTTTGTTATTTGCCATTCACTACTTCGTGTAATTTTAGTCTTACAGGCATCCAGTCAGACTCCAGTTACAGCATCATGTTTGGGGAGTCAATTATGTGCAGGGGAGTGGACACTGAAAAATTCATAACTGACTGACCGGAGAAAATCTGTTTTCAGGCTTTTTCAGGTGAAAATTTATCAAAGAAACAGAGTCTTACGAATCAGCATTAAGTAACGAACAGCGAATAGGGGCAAATATATCAGACCTGTTGTGAATGAAAAGTAACTGCCAACACCAGTCTCAACCAAAAAAACCCCAGCTTTTAGCTAGCTTTTTGATCCAGACTTCAGGTAAAATAAGGGAAGTCTTTCTTTGGATGACTCTATCCCTGCATCAGGCTCTTTTTGTCACAAAGTTTTCCTCTCCAGCACAACTTGGCATGCAGTGTGTGTTCTCCATAAAGCGCTTAAAAGTGAAGGTAATTCAGCTGGTTTGCTTCCCTGCCTAGTGGGAGCTTTGCTCAGCGCTCAGAAATGTATGCAAGTGTGTGACTAATGTACAGCAAAAAGACTCAGGATGGAGCCACTTTATTCATTGTTTGTTATTTTTCTTTGTTGCTCAGTGTTTTGTAAATCCCCCTGGTTATGGAGACGTTTTTATTAGAGAATACATTTTTTGAAAATGGGGTTCCGCAAAAATGAAATTTCAGAGGTGTGTGTCTCAGCATTGATTTTTCTATTTGTAATAACACACTATAGCATATCTTGTTTTATATCAAGAGGATAAAATGTCCCTAACACAGTGATCGCCATTCTGTGGTAATGGATAAAGCCTGTTTATGAGATGTCATTTATTCCACAATAGACAGTAAATAAAATCCATTTCAAGCTTCGGTTAAATCAAAGCTTGTTCGGGATTTCAGCAGATTTGCAAATTACCTTTGGGACCATTTTCAGATTCAGTTGTTTTCCCACATGCTATTGACTACCCATGTTTTACTATAAATACTACTTCTTGCTCTCTCTCTCTCTCTCTCTCTGTCTCATACCAAACCCAGGGATTGTAGAGTGATTTGTAAAGACAAGCAGATAAAGTAAATACACTGCATTAAAATTTCTTTCCTGTCAATGTAACAGAAATAAAACCACAAGTTTTGATGGCAGACTGAAAGCCAAAGAACAGGATCCTGGACACAGTATTTTGGAAAATCCAGAGGTCTTCGTGAGATCTTATAAAAGCACCAAGAGAGATACAGCAGAAACACAGTTTTGTGAAAAATAAATCTAATAAAACTGCCTCATATCAGCTACTTTGGCTTTGGAATTTACTGCTGTTACTGGACATAGTCATAGGAGGATGCTGGAGCCACATGTCACTTTCTCGCTCTGCCTTTTAGATGGAAGAGTTAAGGGCAACATACCAAGGATGAAGAGTCCCTGGCCTCTGGACTCAGAAGCTACCTCACTGGCCTGAAGTCATAACAAAAAACAAAGAGTTTAATCAGAATATCATACATACGGTGATATTTATAAACACTGAGACAGGAACACCAAGTGTTTTAATTCTGGGTGCATTCTGCTAGTTTAAGAAAAAATGGGTTACTTGTGAAGAAATGCACTTCAGGGTCAACAAAACATTTTTGGAAATTCAGAGTGCTGTCACCTGATTGGAAAAAAGTCAAAATGGTTCATGGCACACCGTTTGAAATGAAAAGGCTTCATTTTTTCTGTAGAAGGTTCACAGTGGGTATAAATGAGCATATAGGACAGATGACTCTCAGTCCATTAGAACATGGACCTTTTTGGCTTGAAATGCCCTCTCCACTTCCACTTTTCCTTTGCTTTTGTTAGAAGATCTTCCAAAGAAGCAAGATGTTTTTGTTGAGAGCCTTTGAAATGTCCCATTTGACCTATAAATGTATGATTTCCAAGCCACCAAATATTCTGAAACATACAGGAGGGGATTTATACTCTCATAAATTCATTCCTTCCTTTTAATATTAGAGTCCAAAAATCAGTTCTTTCCAAAAAACATCTCTGTAAATTGTTTTCCTGCCACCTTTTAAAACTGTGGTGGCTGTCAGTAAAGGGATGAGTGACACTATTTTACTTAGCAATAGTTTTCAAGAGACAAAAAAAGGCTGAGCACCAGTAGGTATCCAACAACTCTTATTTAGGACCCCAACTGGACAGTGACACTGATTTCAGCTCTGCCTGCTTCCAGCTGCTGAGATTTTGAGCCACAGTCTGTACCATAGGCCTTGGAGGGCTCCAAGGTGGTCCTCAGAGGTGTCCATCCTTGAACAACACGGAATTTTAATGCAAACACACTGGAACTGCAAACAGAGGGACAAACCTACTTTCCTCCTTGTAACTACTACAGAAATAAAGTTGCAGTGGGAAAACAATCCTGGTTCCCTTCCAGTTCATACTCTACAGGAAAACATCCCATAAAACCATTAACTCAAGTAACTCAGGCTTGGAGGGATAAATGCAGATCCACCATTCTGTGGAAAATAATGTGAATGTCATGTTGAGGAAGGCAAAAGTAAAGAGCTCCCATCCTCCCTGTAGGACACTGCATTGCAGGATCAGCAACTAGACGGTGATTTTTTGACTTCTGTAAATGGTTTAGCATCTTTAAAAGTGGCCGTGAATTGTTCTGGCAGGTGTCCTCCCTGTCTTAGGTATCTTTAATCCAGAAATTCCAAAAGGGAAAAACTGAATCCGATTACTGTAAGAAAGGTTATTAAGGTCTTTAGGCTTCTTAGAACTGTATTCCTGAGCATTTTCCTAGTTTATGGATTTCAAGAAGCATGGTGTCCTGCCCTTTGACTAGACTTTGAACAAAATCCATGGAGAACAGGCAGACAAATTGATTTCAAAGTCCTTAATTTGATGATGCTTGGGAAGAGCCTTTGAAATCCTTATGATAATACATGCCTGTATCATGGTGTCTGAAATACAGCAGCAAACTGTGTAGGGAACCAAGCAGATTTCCAATGGAGATCCTTCTTCTGTTCCTGTGTAATCTCACTAAAAGTGACCTTATTCTCTCAGAAATATTTCTGCTTGGAAGAATCAGGGATTTTTAAATTGTTGCATGGGAATTTTTGGATCCTTTTTGACGTGGGACCACTTTGAGAAGAATCCTTCTGATAGTTGCCCAACCACAGCTTTTTCAGAGGTTTTAAATTTTCAGCAGAATCCTAATTTCCATCCTGTTTTAAAAAGAACCTACTCTGAAGCACTATAATATCCCAAGTGTTCCATCAACCCCAAAGTCCTTCGTAACATCTCTATGCTTGTACAAATTTTAATGCACAAGGTGCTTCCCTGGGATAGCTGATCTTCCCAAAATTACATCCCTTGCCCATTTTGAAGTTTTACTCAGTTTTTACCCAGATTTCAAGAATGTTGGAGCAAAAGGCTGTTCTACATAGATGTTCAACCAGCAAGAGTTTTTGAATATTGGCTACTCTTTCTTTTTTAAATATTTTTAATATTTCAGTTGTCCACTAAGGGAGCAAATATGATGCTGAGTGATCTGGGCAGCTACTCACACACAGAGGTGTTAGTTCATAAACAAATCATTAAAAGAGATTGACCATTCTTTCTCTTGATATTTCTAGGAATAGGGTTTATATCATAGAATTCCACTAGGTATAGCAGATATATTACATGACAATTACATGTATTCTCAGCATTGCTATGGTACAGAGAAGAACTCAAGAGGAAAGTAAAAAAAAAGTCAGTTCTGGATATGGCAGAAGAATACTGAATGTACTGCTCCAATTTCTTTACAGTTTTGCCTGAAAGTACCATTACAGTTAAAGTTGTGTCAGCACTTTCATTAGAAACCCAGTTTTGATTTATAACACTGGCTGCAAAAAATTTGCTGCTGGCTGAAATTCAGCATAAGGTCTCTGGCCAGGGGAAACATTTTAAACATTTTTTGGAAGATCGTTTGAAACAAGTTATATTATTCCAATGCTACACAGAAGATTTCCCTAGATTTTACCAGGTGAAGCTGGGTTTTTGGGTTTTTTTTTTTGTTTTGTTTACCAAAATGAACAGAACCAAAGGGTTATTTGGAGAGATGACCTAATTTTTTAAGTTTGTGTCCTGGTTTGGGCTGGCATAGCGTTAATTTTCTTCTCAGACATTTTAAATTATTGCCTTAGAAATCTGGGGGTTGTGCCAGAAATCCCAGGTTTTGCATCAAGAAGCACCACCAAAACTAACAAATCCTTAAAGCAGATAGTCAGCAGACACATATTTTGGTGTAAGTGTTCCCAGCCTCATAACAAGCGTTTAAAGCACTTCACAAAACTGTGCTCAGTTCTGCTCAAGGTCTGCTATTCCTGCTTTATTAGCTGGGCATTAGCAAGCCCTGGCAGCATCCATGCTGCACGGTGTTGTTTGGATTAATTTAGCGCTGGTGAGTGGTGTCAGGCTGACAGCGGCAGGGACGAGGGACAATCCATCACCTGCACGGTTACGACGCGGCAGCTCCCTCTTCCCACAGCCGCTGCCTGCGGGCACCACGCTGGGAAACAAGAGCATCACTCGGCCCTTTGTCCACCCAGCCCCCAGCCCCTCGGAGAGAGACACCAGCCTGGACAGCAATTAAACAATTCCTGCTGCAGACAGGCAGCAGAAACTGTCCAAAAATACCAAAGATCCCAAATACAACAGTGGCAGAGACAGCATGGAGCTTTAAGAGATGGCAACCTGCTGCATATTTGACTGTTGATCTCAAAATTATGGAATTGTTAAGGTTGGAAAAGCCCTCTAAGAACACTAAATCCAACCATTCACTCCGCACCACCTTGTTCACCATAAACAATGTCCCAAAATGCCACATCCATATGATCTGTGCAATGCCTCTTGATGGAGTTCTGCTCTTAGAAATGGTCCTGTGGAATTATTTAAGTTACATTCTGGCACTGGATTCTAAACAAAAGATATCCATCTATATTCCAGATGCCTGCCTTTCAAAAAAATAAAAGCTTCATTTAGGTGATGTGACAGAGAATACAGGAGAGGCTGTAGAAAACCTGTGAGATTTTGAGATTAGAGTCCTTCCTTCCTTCCTTCC
>VXAX01001188.1:291817-344093 GCA_013399835.1 Leptocoma aspasia | reverse complement strand
ATGGATATATAAATATCTGTGCACGTGGAAAGCCCAGCAGTGTGTGTTCATCAGCACAGCTCCCAGCAGAGCAGGGCTGGGCGTGATGTTTGTGCTGGGGGCAGGGCAGAGCTGCACTTGAGGAAATGGACAGAGGCTGTGAGGAACCCCACAGAGCTTCGTTCTGCTCCCAGCAAAGCCAGCCTCAAGCTGCCCTGACTCTGCAATTTAACAATGATCACCGATTCTGTGGCGTGGGTATCAGTAGGAAGGAGCAAGTGCAGGTCATGGGGAAAGCTCACTGAAATCTGTATTTATCACAGAACCCCTGGATGGGTTGGGTTGGGAGGGACATTAAAATATCTCACCCACCCTGCCATGGGCAGGGACACCTCCCACTGTCCCAGGCTGCTCCCAGCCCCAGTGTCCAGCCTGGCCTTGGCACTGCCAGGGATCCAGGGGCAGCCACAGCTGCTCTGGGCACCCTGTGCCAGGGCCTGGCCACCCTCTAGGGAACAATTCCTAATTCCCAGTATCCCATCCAGCCCTGCCCTCTGGCAGTGGGAGCCATTCCCTGTGCCCTGTCCCTCCAGGCCTTGATCCATGCCCTTGAAGCAGTGAATTGAAGGCACCTTTTGCCACCAAAGCTGCCCCAGATCTTTGCCTGCTCCTGGCCGGGCGTTGTTCCCAGCTGTGAGTGACACTCGGCGGTGCCATCGCTGTGCCAGCTCACCCCTGAGTGCTTTCATGTGTGTGCCTACATAACAAGGCACCCAAATTAATTCTCAGTGTGCTTGCTCACAAAGCAGCAGCATCTCAGGGCTGTTAATTAATCAGCCCATACCAGCTGGAACGTCCTGGTGTGCAACAAAATTAATTGGCGAGCCCATGAACTCCTCGAGCGGAGCCCGTGGGGTGATGGAGCTGTGAGAGCTGCCAGGGCCACCCTGCCAGCACCTCCAGCACGGGCAATTCCAGGCTAATTCCAGGCTAATTCCTCCTCCAGGAGCTGCAGAACCCAGGCAGGGTCAAAAGACAGAACCTCCCAGTCATTATGCTCAAGCATTTCTATTCAGCAGCTCTTTGCAGGACGGGGGTTTAATTAGGTGTGGTTTATGCTGAAAGCAGAGCTGCTCTCTAGGGCTGGAGTTGTTGGAGCTCATTAGGAAGAGTTTGAAGGCTGGCAATGAGCTGATGGAACCTGCAGTGCCACAAAAGCTGCCAGGAATTGCTGGTGGAGGGGAGGTTTGGTGGATGGAGGGAGGATTTGACTGGGAGGGCTGCAGTATTGAAAATAGGATGGGTAACAATTAAAAGGACGAGACTACGTCCTTAGAAACTTAAAATTCTGCCCTAGCCAGAAAATTACAGTATTAGATGAGAGAGGAAGAGGAGGACTTTCATGTTCTTGTGGATCTTTCATTGTAAACCAGAACCTGGAGCAGCTCTGCCAACGCCAGCATGGAGAATGTGCTTTAACACTCTGGGCACAGCAGCTCCAAGTGAATGTTCCTCAGAACAGGTGTGAGAAAAGCCTTTCCCTTTTCCTCATCAGCATCACAGCCTGGCTTTCCTCAGGATCCCACAAGGAGTTGGTTAAAACAGCCCAGCTGGACAAGGATCCCAGACTGGTTTGGGTCGGGAGGGACCTTAAATCCCATCCAGTGCCACACCATGGGCAGGGACACCTCCCACTGTCCCAGGCTGCTCCCAGCCCCATGTCCAGCCTGGCCTGGGACACTGCCAGGGTGTCCTGTCAGTCCATGCCCCAGGAGAACTCTCCAGGGACCAGTTTGTTTCCAGGAGATGCAGCAGGACACAGCAGCAGTGACTCCACAGCCACGGGGCTGGTTACAGGCACAGCTGGCTCCTGGGGATGAAGACCAATATTCCCAGAGGATCAGGACCTGGAGCCCATTCTGCCTGCTGTGCCCTTCTGGGGGTTTCCAGCTCTGTCCATCTGCCTGTCCCCCTCGTCAGCAGCAGAGATGTTTGTATTAGGAGAGGTGTGGCTCTGTTTCCTCCACGTGGATCAAGAAGCAGGTAAGACAAAACTGAATAGAAAACCTCCAGGTGTCTCCAGGGGCTGTGGCACTGGAAGGGGAGGGAAAAGCATTGATTTTTGGTTTTTTTGGGGCTATGATGCATTTCCAGCACTGGTGTGGCTGAGTCCCTGAGGAGAACATCAGGCAGGTGAGGGTGTTTTGGGGCTGTGAGAGCCATCACATTCCCAGGGCTCTGGGAGGAAATCAAGGAGGTGCTGATTGAGGACAGCTTGGCAAGTGAGCAGAAATTTGGAAAAGTTCCCCTTGAAATCTGTGCAAGGCTGGAGCTGCCCCTCAAAGCAGCCCTGACCCACAAGGAAATCTCCCATTTTCTCCTCACTGTGTAATTTCCCAGCAGGCTGATTGCTCCTCCACAGTATTTCCATCATGCTGGACAAGAAAGGAGAAAATTACTGGCAATTAGCTGAACTCTTCAGGCTTCACTCAAGCAGAATCCCATTGCCTGCACTGGGAACACTTCCCAGGACCGGATTCCAGCTTTTCCCCCACTTATCATTTAGGAAAGGGCTGAAGAGAACCCCTGCAGGGCCCAGCACAGTGCTGGAAGAAAAGATCTTTTTTATTCTTGTTATTGGAGGCAGTGAGAAGTATTTCTGGAGAATGTGGAGTTTTGCTAAGGGAGTCTATCACACCTGTGAACAAGTTTGATTAAAGCAGGATTTGCCCTCAGCAGTGATCTGGAGAGGCAGATGTGGGAGCAGCACGCCGTGAGTGATTGGGAAGATCATTTCACTGAGGGTTTTCACTTTTCCAGTAGTTTTTTTGTGGAGTATCTTTCAATGCACAATGTGAAGAAAGCACTGAATTGAGCAGCACTGCTTAATTCAACTAAGAAACTTGTGAAGCGAAGGAGCAAACAAACACACCTGGATAAAAGGATGGGATCTGTTCTGTTGCTGTGTGGTCAGACCCAAATGCTTTGAGGGAACCTGGTTGTAAAGCACTTGGGAAGCATTCACCCAATAAATCTGAGTGACAGCTTCCCACATCCTGATGCCTGATGCATTTGGGATTTCTTGTCCACAGGGATTTCCGTAGCTTAAATAAATCCTCTGTGATAACTCCTGGAGAGGGAATTACTTGAACTCCACAAGAAACAAACAGGTGACCCTGGGCAGGGATCTAATAATAACAATTTCTGAAATGTCTGGAGTCCTGCATCCTGGGAGGGCTCGGAGAGGGACCCTGCATGCCCAGAACAGGGATCATTCCATCCAGAGGGGTCTGTGAGGATCATTCCAGCCCAGAGGGGTCTGTGAGGATCATTCCAGCCCAGAGGGGTCTGTGAGGATCATTCCATCCAGAGGGGTCTGTGAGGATCATTCCAGCCCAGAGGGGCCTGTGAGGATCATTCATTCTAGAAGGGTCTGTGAGGCTCATCCCATCCCAGAGGGGTCTGTGAGGCTCATCCTATCCAGAGGGGTCTGTGAGGATCATTCCAGCCCAGAGGGGTCTGTCCCCTCCCCAGGGGACTGGAGCCAGCTCTACTTGGTTTTGCCCTGAGCCTGGTTTTACCCTGAGCCCGGTTTTACCCTGAGCCCGGTTTTAGCCAGCCCTGGGGAGCAGAGCAGCCCAGGTGAGCGGGGTTTGCTCCATGTGTGGGTTCTGCTGCCCCCGTGCCAAGGCCTGGGATGAGCCAAGGCAGCTCCTGCTGCTGGGAGCCCCTGGGCAATGGGAGCAGCTGCCTCAGCCCAGCCTGGCCCTGGCACTGGGGGGCCTTTGGCACGCTCTGCTTGTGCCAACACCCCCGTGCAGCCCTGGAGAGGCTCAGGGAGGTGCTGGGGAGGGGAGGGACTGCTCCTACCCCAATTCTCAGAGCAGCTGTGTTCAGCAAGGTCCCAAGGGGCTCCTGGCACAGCTGACTCAGCCCTGTGTTCCCCAAAGCTTTTGGAACCCAGGCTGGCGTGTTCAGAGGAGCCTGAGAGCTGCCAGGGGGGAGTTTGGGACAGGTGAGTCCCCCTTTGGTCACTCCTGCTGCTCTGGTCCCCTGTCAGCTCCAGGGCAGCGACAGCCACGTGTGCAGAGCTGGGCTGGGGCACAGCTTTGGGCTTTGGGGTGACACCACAGTCTGGTTTTGGGAGTTTGCTCTGGGGTTTGCTCAGCCCTGTTTGCCCATTCCCTTGAGGTGGAGTGGCCATCCCTGCAGGGCTGCAGAGCCCAGAGGATGTGGCTTTAGGGACACGGGCTAGAGGTGGCCGTGGCAGTGGAGTGGGAACGTTTGGGCTCCGTGGTCTTAAAGGTCCTTTCCAGCCTGACTGACTCTGTGACCCCTGAGGGTTGGGGCACTCTGGGGTGGTGCCCCCACAGCACGCAGGGCTGTCTGGGGGCAGCTTTGGACAATTGCCTGATTAACTCTGGGGTTTTGTGCCCTTGGCCGCCTGCAGCACTTGTCCCCGTGCCTGCCCTTTGTCCCTGTCCCTCACCCTCCAGCCAGCTCTCCACAATGTATTTCTCACAGCTCTTGCAGACAAATGAAATTTGTCTCTTCTCCATCCATCTCCTCTGCCTGGTGCTGGGGCAGGCTGAGCTGGGCTCTTCCCTGAGCTGAGCTCAGCTGGGCTGAGGCCATGGCCAGCAAGCACATCCTTCAGCCAGCACCCAGCCCCTCCCAGGCAGGCACACCAGCCCTGGCCCAGCTCTGGGAGGTGCCAGTGCAGCTGCACTCCCCATTTAACCTCTCCTGAGCGATGGGAACAGCATGTTTTATAGTAAATCTCTGGCACTGAACACCCAGAGCCTGTTCTCGTCTGTCTTCAGGCAGAATGAACTGTTTCTGTCACAGAAACAGTGTGACCCCTGCCAGTTAGAACATACCTGTCTTTTCATTAATTTAAACTTAGAGGAAGAAAAATCTTTTTGCTAAGCAAAGAGGAATTTGCAGACATGGGCATTTACAGAACAGCTCCTCTTGCCTGCTCCAGAGCTCTGTGGTTTTTTCCTTTCTTTGTTTTCCAGTAAAAATGACAGGAAGGTCGACGTGACCGTGGCTTAAAAATTGGGACCATGAATTTGACAAATGCTGCAGCCTCACATGATTTTGCTTCCATGAGTAATTTTTTTCTTGCACCAAGAGCTCCTCTGGAGGAGGAGGAGGAGGAGGCTGACCCCGGAGCCTTTCCAAAGGCACTCTGATAACTCCTGGTTTCTCCCTTCAGCAGGGCCATTTGTCTGGGTGCTTGACATTTGTCCTACGTTTTGGTGCCACCTACTACAGCTGCCTCTGATTGAATCACTGCTGCTGGTATTATTTCTCTGTTCCTTGACTTTTGCCAGTGAACTGAAAATACTTCCATTCTTGTTTGCTATTGATCAGATAATTCACAGGTCTGAGCTGTCCTGACGTGGCCAGGACTGCAAGTTCATGTGTTGGAAAATAAATGCATAGAAGGAGTAGTTTACACCTCTGACCCTGTGCTTACACCTTGTTTTAATATTTGCAATACCTTTTGGATGCGTTACAGTTGGCAGTAGTTCCATCACAATGCATTTATTGTGTTTCCAGGAGGGGAATTGTACCTGGGAAAGCAAAACGACTCAGAATTCTTTTGAAATTACTCAGCTCTGCTTTTATTTTTATTTTTCCCCTGGGGGAAAAAAAAAAAAAAAAAACCAAAACCCTGTTGTAGATGAAATAATTGCAACTGGTGCTTGCCTGAAAATTGGGAGTGTTTGGTCCTGTCCTCCTGCCCTGCTCAGCAGGGACTGCCCAGGAGCTGCTCCCACCCCCTCAGAAGCCCCTGGGAGCACTGGGATTTGGGAGCACTGGGATTTGGGAGCACTGGGATTTGGGAGCACTGGGATCTGTGATAAGGGCAGCAGCTGGATTACCTTGACCTTAGAATTGGAGCTATCAGTTAAGTCAGGTGTCCATGCAAAGCAATCTGTGAGTCATTTCTCTGAGAGATCCCAAATACCAGGGTAATTCATAACCTATTCCACATTTTCACGCACCTTCAGCCAGGACACAAATATTTCCTTTTGCCTACACCATTATTCCCGTTCAGATGACTGCAGGGATACAGAATTATACAACTATTTGCTTCTCCAATCGTGCTGCATTTTTACAGCGTGATTTATAGAGCTGTGACGAGGAGACCTTTCCCTAATAACGGATTTTTCCAAATGAATTTGCATCGTTTTCATAGGTCATACTCCTCACTTCAGTTCCTTTGCCTGCCATTTGCTCTGGCTGTTAAACAGCTTTAAAATTCAAGTGTGATTATTCAGAAATCACTCCATAAAACATGATATGCCAGGAGCCACCGGGCTCTCCCTTCTGTCTCACACGAGGAAGGAGAAGCTGCTGAGTTTGAATGAACAGTGGAAAGTTCATTAGGGATAATTGTTGATTAGATAGGGAAGTGAATTATAGAAATGAGATCAGAAACATGTAATTGTCTCCACCGTGGGCAGGATGCTGTGCAGAGGGGGGGATGTGCAGCTCCAGGGCTGTGGAGGCTCTGGGGTCAGGGAGGGATCTCCAGCCTGGCAAACACAGGAACATTTCCCTGCTGCCCAAAGCACTGGGCTCAGCTCCTGGAGAGGAGGAATCAGTGGGGAATTGGGGATTTGAAAGGCCAAGAGGTGTTGGTGAGGCTGCAGGGGGTTGCTCTGAGGAGCAGCACAGTGGGGCTTTGACTGTCACAGAATCCCAGAAGGGTTTGGGTTGGAAGGGACCTTCAGGATCACCTCATCCCACCCTGCCATGGCAGGGACACCTGCCACTGTCCCAGGCTGCTCCCAGCCCCAGTGTCCAGCCTGGCCTTGGGCACTGCCAGGGATCCAGGGGCAGCCACAGCTGCTCTGGGCACCCTGTGCCAGGGAAGGATTTATCCCTCATATCCAATCCAAACCTGCTCCCTCCCTGTTTGAAGCTGTTCCCTGTTGCCCTGACACTCCATGCCCTTTAAAAATGCCCCAAACTGGATGAACAGTTTAAAATAATTTCTCTGACATTTCCTTCTGCAGGCCGATGTGACACTGCTGGTGTGAGGATGAGCCCCAGGTAAGATCCCACACACACATCCCAAATGGGGGTGCTTTTATGGACCAGGAAATTGGAGTTGCCAGTGTCTGTTTTCCTTAGAATAATGAAATGCTAAAATAACACCACCAGTCCTGGCTCCCAGTATCATTATTATTTGTTTTGCTTTGAGCACAAATACTGGAGCATAAGATGGCATTTTCTTATCTGAGGGGAGTCCAAGAGTGCAAAAGGGATCTGGGAAGGGATTATTTTAATTTGGAGTTGGATGGCAACGGATGGAAGAAAAAAGAAGGACTTAAAAACAAAACTTGCAGGTAGGGGAGAAGGAAAAAACATTTCTGTGCCTTTATGTAACTGAGCCACTGAAATGAAGCATTCAGTAGGAAATGATGAGGGATATTGGGAGCTGGAAAAGAGACCAGGTCCTCCAGAGCATGGAAATGGGGAAAGGGAAAGGCCAGCCAGTAAAAGAGTGGAAATACTGAAAAACTGAAGGTGTCTGTGGGGGCTGCAGAGCTAACCTTGAGGAGGGAACGTTCTGTGGAGCTCTGGGCAAGGTTAAACCTGGACATATTTCTCTCCCCTCAAAGTCTGCTTTCTCCAAGCCTCATTAACCGTTTTGCTGAACATTACAATCATTTCTCTTCTGCCAGGTTAGATCACATTTTTCAACCTTTTAGGTACAAGACCTTAGAATTATTGATCCAATGAATCATACTGACTTAGGTGCTGGCTGCTGCTGCGAGCTCCTGGAGAAACCAGGATGTTGGCTAAATACTGAACAGATTTCTCTGAAATTCTTTAACTTGGGGGGAGTTTTTCTTTGTGGAAAAAGCAGCAGCACGGGAACATCACCTCTTTACAGTTCTTAGGGTGCTGTGTGATGTTTAAGGCTTCTAATCATGCCCAAGCCCCAACAGAAAAACCCAAACAGAGATATTTTCTTTGTTATGATGAGATCTCTGTACCCCTGAGGCATTCTGGGATGTTCTTTTGGTATTTTATTTGCCAGCTGGGTGTGCAACGGGATGAGCAGGAGCAGGTTTGATTTTTTGGGTCTGCACCCTCCATCCCAAGGGGGTTTATGAGGAAGGAATTGGGAGGGTGGGCAGCCCTGGCACAGGGTGCCCAGAGCAGCTGTGGCTGCCCCTGGATCCCTGGCAGTGCCCAAGGCCAGGCTGGACACTGGGGCTGGGAGCAGCCTGGGACAGTGGGAGCTGTCCCTGCCATGGCAGGGGTGGCACTGGGTGGGATTTAAGGTCCCTCCCAACCCAAACCTTTCTGAGATTCCAAGAATTTTCTTTCCATTGTTTCAGGGCCTGCAGGAATTGCAGCTTTTGGGGAGGGCAGGGCCAAGCACCTCAGGCTTGGAGGAGCCCCAAAGGCAGGGGAAGCAGGGAGTGCTGCCTGCCCTGCCTGTGCTGGAAGTGCCCCAGGGAATTCCTGCCAGGGATAAGAACAGGACACCCCGAGCCTCTGACTTGAACATCAGGGTTTTGTCTTCCAGCTCGAGTACTTCGTGTTTGCTCTTCTTAAAAAGGCTTCTTAAAACTGCCAGAAAAATCCCACCTGGCATCCTGAGTGCTTCAGCATCAGACAGGAGTTCTGAGTATCCCCCAAATAACAGAAATGAAATACAGTCTCTTAATTAGCTAAAATGTAATGATGTTTGTAAATACCAAATAATTATGCCAATAGATATTGATAAAAATACCATTACTAATGATGTTTCCTTTTGTGTTTACAGAAGGAAATGCATCATTCATGAGCTTCACACCAAACTGGGATTGCCAAGCTGCACGTGGATATTTAGTGTACCACAAAATATCCACTGGCAACAGACTTAAGGCAGCACATCCTGGCAGGTCTGAGCTGCTCTCTGAAAGGTTCCAGAGAAATGAGCTGTGTGATTTAATTTGTAGAAAAGACTTTTGATAGAATTTGATAATCAAATATGGCCTTGGGGATTTTGAGATCTTTTCCAGCCTTTATGATTCTATAATATTGAACAGAAATTCCCAATTCACTTCTCTGCTTTGTAGGAATAAGGAGATGGAAATAGTTAATAATGTTGAATAAAATTAACTTTCCTTTAGCAAAACAAACAGCAGCAAAAAGCTGTGATAATTCTCTTGCAGCTTTCCAAAGCAATTAGGCTGTAATGACTGCTGAAGAGATTTTCATGTTGTTTCAAACACTGGTTGGAACAACTGGAAGCTACAAATTTTTTCTCATTGTGACTTTATTATCTGAAAGGAAATGACTAATTTGGAGTTGGTTATTATTGTTTTATAGCCCATGAAATATAAGTATCTAAGTAAACATTTCCATGAATTTAAATATTTCATACACAAAATGTGAAATACATAAGCCCTTGGCTTCTGAGCCAGATTTTACTGTATTACTATTATTATATTTATGCCAGAAAATAAATGCACTCTCTTCCTAGGCCTGTTTTTCACCCTGAGGTCAAACGTGTGGTGAGCAGAGGAGAGCAGCACGGAGAATCATGGAATCACAGAGCTTTTGGGTTGGAAGGAATGTTAAAGGAGGTCTCAGTGGGTTTTAAAGGAGGTTTCATTGCATCTCCCACCTCTGCATCCTCTGGCCAGGAGCTGCCCCCAGAGCAGAGCTCTCCCCGAGCTGAAGATGGGACAGAAAGCCCTGGGCAGGTGCTCTGCAGGTAACACATTTTATAAGCCTGGCCCCCACCAGTGCTGGTTGCTCCTGAAAAACACCTCCATAAAATCCTAAAAAATCCCTGTAATTCATTTCAAGCAGCCCTGTGTTTAGGAATTGCTGTGAGTTGTCTTTCAGCGAGGCAGCTACCCTGGAATGGAGATTTTCTGGGAAGGGAAGGGAGGGGAAGGGAAGGTGTTGGATAAAACACAGCCACTCCTAGGGCAGGACTGAGGAGTGCTCTGTCCTCTGTGGATCCTCTGGCACGTGCTGAGGTCTGGGTTTCCAGAGCAGCCTTTTCCCCCTGGAAATGCCAGCATAACCCTGCTCCTTCCTGTGCCAGCCCAGGGCTGTTCCATGGAGCCCCAGTCCTGCCCCTGCCTCCCCTGCAGCTGCCCTGCTGTGCTCACTCCCCTCAGCCCCCCCAGACCCCTGATCCCAGATCCTGGCTTTTCCCCTTCTCCTCCCTCCCTGCTCGTGCTGCTGGCCCTGAGCTCTGCTGCTCAGGAGCTTCTCCAGCCTGTTCTGGCCCTCACCCAGCCCACGTGGATTCCCTTCCCTTCGAGCACAGTAAATCTGGCTCTGGGAGCAGCCATCCATCCCTGTCCATCCAAAGCCCCTGTTCCCTGGAAAGCTGGAGGAACATTCTCTCCATCCCAAGTCCTGCTCTGCCAGTGCTTCCCCTCAGCCCTGGGGAAGGGCTCAGCTCCCTTTATTCCCTTGTGCACAGGCAGAAGGATTCCCATCATTTTTGTCATCTGCTCTGTTAACCTTGGCATCCCGTTGGGAATCTCCCCGTGCCCTGATGGCTTTGGGAGATGACAAGCTCCAGCTCCTGGTCCCTCCTTTTTCCCCTGTCCTGTCTCCCACTCTCTGCTTTTCCCTCCTGTCCATCCCAGGTTATTTGCTCACCACCTGTCTCCTCCTCATGCCTTACAATGCCAAGGAAAACGGGATCCTGACTCCTGATTTCTAGGCTGGACCACAGAGAATCAGGGCTGTGATCATCGGTGCCATTCTGATTTATTCTGTTACAATACCTGTTTATAACACATGAGCTTCCTTGTGGGCAATGATGGAGATAAATTTTGGCCCCTTATTTTTTCATAGCCATTTTCCAGCTGTATATCATCAATTTGCCTCTCATTTAGATACTCGCTCCTTCTTCAGGAAGAATAAAAATATCCCAGAAGAGTAGGTAATAAAGCTGGGGAAACAAACTCGGAAGTGCATTTCACAATGGAATTTGATTGTGATAATTTTTCATGTGTTAAAAAAAGGAGCACGCTGGCTTTCTCTGGGAACTGTTTGGGTTTATGCTTTGTTGGGATTTTTTTTACATCCCCAGCTTGCAGTCATGGGGAAGATTTTTTTTTTTCCAAGGGAACAGAGAAGCATCTCTGCATTTATTACCTGAGTTCATTGAAAAACTGTATTTTATAATTTAATGAGGCTGGAAGTTCCACAGGTAACAACTGAAACAAAAACTTTAGGCAGTGTGAATTCACATTTTGGAAGTGCACCTCCCTGCAAGTCTATTTTAAATATCTACAAAAAATACTGCGGGTGAATGGCTTGGCTCTCACTCGTTTTTGTGCCACAGAAATTCCTGGTTCCTTTGGCAAGGTGGGGTGGGGGATCAGCAAAGACATAGAATGGTTTGAGCTGGAAGGACCTTAAAGCTCATCCCATTCCACCTCCCACTGTCCCAGGTGCTCCCAGCCCCAGTGTCCAGCCTGGCCTTGGGCACTGCCAGGGATCCAGGGGCAGCCACAGCTGCTCTGGGCACCCTGTGCCAGGCCTGCCAGCCCTCACAGGGAGGAATTTATTCCTAATATCTGAGCTAAATCTGCTCTCTTCCCATTGTTGAAGCCATCCCCCTTGTCCTGTCACTCCCTCTCTTGGCAATAGCCTCTCTCCATCTTTCTTGTGATCCCCTTCAGGCCACACTGAGCTCACCCCAAAGCTTCTCCTGTCCAGGTGAACAATCCCAGCTGTGCCAGCCTTTCCTCCCAGCAGAGCTGCTCCATCCTCTGCTCATCCTGCTGCCTCTGGACTCTCCCCAGCAGCTCCAGGTCCCTCCTGTGCTGGGCCAGGGCTGGGGCAGCTCTGCAGGTGAGATCTCACCTGGGAGGGGCAGAATCCCCCTGTCCTGCTGCCCCTGTTCAGATGACCCTCTCAGATACCCCTGAAGAATATCCTGCTGCTCCCCTCTCCCCACCTCCTCTTTTCTCTCCCGGTCAGTTTACATGACTTTACCAACAAAACACTGAATTTTATTGGCTTGGTGTGATAGCCAGGAAATTGCAGAGCCATTCAGATCAGCTGGAAAGGGCCCTGTTGCACAAGCACTGGAAATGATCTGTGTGGTGGCTCTGGGATATTGTTCCTCAGCTGCAGTCCTTGGGAGCTTGGCACAATTGTTCCCACTCAAACAAAAGGAGCCTAATGAAAGTATTTTAATTTGCTGATCAGCTATTCAGAGTGAAAGGAGCGGCCCTGCTAGGTGTCCTTGGAGACTGGAAATGAGTGCAGCAGTGGGAATCACAATATTCATATTTATTTACACTTCTCAGCCAGCTTTTGTGTGGGTAATGCTGCTGGAGGTTCCCTCAGCCTCACATTTCATTCCCTCCACCTCACAGAGCCTTTTCCCTGGGCTCTTTGAAGGCCTCCAGGTTTAGAGGTGCTGCTGGTCCCCATGTCCCTGACCAGGAGCTCCCTGAGCTCCCTGTGTGGTTCAGAGGGAGAAGATTTGCTGGAAAGTCCTTCCAAGAAGTTTATTTAGATGCCTGCTCTGCTAGTCTGAAAACCTTCCTGTGGGTGTAGCTTTTTTAAAAAGGGTTTGTTTACAGAGCTGCATTTCTGATGGGAATCCAAATTTCAGGGTTTTGGGTTTTTTTTGTTTTTTTTTTTTTTGTAAGACCCTCAAGTGCACAACTCCCAGCAGTTTTCTGCCAGGGCAGACAAAACCGGGACTAAAGCTCCTTTAGGAACTGGGACACTGGGGGCAAATCCTCCTTCCTGCCATGGAATGAAGATGCCCTGGGTGTGGGATGGGAAATGAGGAGTGCATGTGGTTCCCTGAAGGAGAGGTTTGATCCAGCTTTGAGGTGGTTTTCAGCTGTGAATTCCATCAGTAATCAGCGTTGTATTAGTTAAGAGCAATTAGCTTCACCCACATGCTCATAGCAGAAGTAAGGAAAGAAGGTTTAGGGAGTAATACAGGAAGAAAATATTGAATTTCACTTCCATGTTGTGTTTAGGAAGATGAAATATTTTCCGCTGCATTTATTCTCTCACCAAAATTATATATTTTTAAAAATTTAAAAAAATAAATATACAAACTAATTTCAAGTAAATTCCCACCATCACATGTCAGGCTTTGAAGGTGATGCCAGAAGAACTGACAGTAGCACCTTTTGCTGCTATGATTTCATATACGTGTCAAAGTACAGCAGAGCATGCAGAACTGGAGATTAAGACAAGCTGGGTCTTGTTGAGCACTTTCATTTCTGTCATTCCTCCCCCAGTGCCCTTCCTGCAGTGCCAGAGCTCCTGAACTGTTGCACCAAATGGCTGGACAATATCACTTTACCTGAGGAACACCAGGTACTTACAGGGAAGAAGATATTTTTCTTTTGCTGAAATAGATCCTTAAAAAAAATATATTCTGAAATAAGTGAAAAGAAAGGACCCACAGTGCAAGAAAATGTCCATATTGAGAATGTAGATTCTGTTCCTGCTTTGTCCCTGTAAAGCCTGAAGTCCTTGTGCTGCTGTTCGTGGTAAATTATGGATCACCTCTCTTCTGACTCTTTTTATTATTATCTCCTGTTACCTATTCTTCCTTACCCTACTCATCATCTTCCCTCCTCTTCATAGAATGTTATAAAAGAGAAAATTACCAAGTTGGAGGGTCAGATGAGTAGAAAATTACGAGCTGCTCCTCCGTGTGCTCAGCCTTTGCCTGTGATTGCATCTGCTGCAGGTGAGGCCAATAATTCTGGGAGCCCTGTAATAACTGCCACAGAGGGAATTAGTTCTGATGGATGGTAAATACGTTGCCAGTCATTTTGACATTATTTTCAAAATTCTGGGTCAATTAATACTTCTTGAATGGATCAGAAAAAGAGCCACAAAACTCCTGGAGTTGTTTATTTTGTGTGTGTCTCTCTCTATACATTGTGGAGTATGGAGAACTGGGTTTTGTTCGTTTTCTTTAACAAGGAAATGAGCTGGCTTCTGTTTCCTCAGTTAGGAGAAGGTGTGGAGCTGCTGCTGTGGCTGTGGCTCTCCTCCTCCTCAGGGCTGAATTCCAGCAGTGCCCTCCCTGCAGGCCCACAGGGGCACAGCTGGGCTGGTCCCCCAGAGCCAGCAGAGCCCCTGTGCTCCCCCAGGGGCTGGAACACCTGTGGGCAGGGTGCTCCTGGAGCCCTCTGGGCTGGCTGGCTCCAGGAGATGGAGAGCAGCAGCTCCTGAGTCTGTCCTTGAGCCCTTCCAAGTCCACAGCTGAGGGGTCTCGCTCCTCTTCCAGCTCCTGCACCAACATTTCGTGTCTGGGATGTGAAGTGTGTCCTTTCCCTCCCTCTCAGAGAAGCACCAAGTGCTGTGGAAGGGTTTCCATGGGGATATCAGTGGGGTGCTGAAGGACAGAGCCCTGTGGAGAGGGAGCCCTGGTGCTGGAGCTGCACATCCTCAGCAGGAGGAACCATCCCGAGCACAGAGCTCCCACAGCACCCAGAGACATCTGCTAAATGGTGGAGGAGCTGGGCTGGATTTCAGGCTGCACTCTTTCTCCCCTGGTAAAATAACTGAGGGTTATTTTTGGGACCCTGCTGGGTGTTAGTATGGCAGGCAAACCCTACTGACTGAAAAATAGATTGTGCAGTGAGGCTGGGGCTTGATTTGACTCTCAAATAGCACAAAATAGGCTGTGGCTTTCCTTAGAGCACTAAAGACTGGAAGGGTTAAGGGTGAATTATGTGCTTTTAAAGGGATGTTAACTTGAGATAATGTAACTTCATTGAGAATCCCTGGAATATCCTTTAAATAGATTTTGTGCTTGGTAGCAGTCTCGACTGTATCTCATTACAAGTGAATTGCAAACAAGACTCCTGTATCCTCCCTGGAACAGCCACTGGAGCATGGCACAGCAATATTGCTGTTTGTGCAGCAGTTGCTGCCTCAGAGCCATCGACCTGGGCACAGCCCAGCCAGAGCCCTGCATGTCTGTGTGGGATCTCTCTCTTCCCGGTGCTGGGGACCCCAAAACCATCCAGAAACGTTCTTTCCCTGGTGAGTGCATTAAACCCCTCCTGTTTGTGGAGGATCATTGGATTATTGCATGATTTGGGGTGAAGGGACCTTAAATCCCATCCAGTGCCACCCCTGCCATGGCAGGGACACCTCCCACTGTCCCAGGCTGCTCCCAGCCCCAGTGTCCAGCCTGGCCTTGGGCACTGCCAGGGATCCAGGGGCAGCCACAGCTGCTCTGGGCACCCTGTGCCAGGGCCTGCCCACCCTCACAGGGAACAATTCCTGCCCAATATCCCATCCATCCCTCCCCTCTGGCAGTGGGAAGCCATTCCCTGTGTCCTGTCCCTCCATGCCTTGTCCCCAGTCCCTCTCCAGCTCTCCTGGAGCCCCTTTAGGCCCTGCCAGGGGCTCTGAGCTCTCCCTGGAGCCTTCTCTTCTCCAGGCTGAACGTACCCACATGATGTCTGTTGATTGCAGGTGGAAGAGCATTTTTGGGATTTGATGAGACATCTCTGATCCCAGCCTCCCCAGGACCAGCAGGAGCACCCTGAGCTTTGCTCTCTCCCTGAGTTTCACTGTTTGCTGTGGCTGCTCTGCATTTCTGCCTCTATAACACAGCACAGTTCCCCTCCTTGCATCTGTCTGTACCCTCTCAGCTTTAATATTTGGGTGCTGGAGATTCTTCCTTGGGAGAATCCAATGCATGAAGGAAAGCCACCAAAAAGAGATGCTATAGAAAGAAAAGAGGGGGGGGAAAAGAGGGAAAATAACTCAGGAAATCTGTTTTTCCTACTGAAACACTGCCCATTTCATGGCCTAATTGAGTTCGTCATCTCAGGTACCACGTTCTGTGCAGCACAGGAAGCGACAGCCGTGCTCTGCCCAGCTCCTCAAGGTAAGGCTTTGTGAGAGCTGTCACAGCACATCGTGTGGCTACGTGCAGGGCCACCAGCCCTGCCAGCCCTGCCGGCCTCGTGCCACCCCTGCTGCTGCTGCTGCCTCCGGGCTGGACACTTCACTGCTTGGGCACAGTGATGCCTTGGGGTTTCAGCTTGTATATTTGTCATGTATTTGTAATCCTGCAGTTCTTTAGTGTGTAACTCCAAACTCCACACACAGTGTGAGCTGCTGCTTCCCCATTTTGGGCAGACACAACAATTCCTCTCCAGGCCTGGAATCAAGGACACCTCACTGCCTCAGGCCTGAGAGATGAAAACAAAAGGGAGTTGGGGGCAGCAAACTTGGGGTCAGTGACTTCATTACCTGCAGCTGTAATTGGGAGATTCACCCCCAATATGCAAATGGACCAAACTTATAAAAGTGTGAAAACCTGTGACCCATTGTCCAGTTTTGGGTGCCGCCCCTGGGGGGCTTTGTCTGCCCTCAATGTACCTGAAAGCCCTTCAATAACTATAACAGATTTTTATTCCCTTACTTCTGTCTGGCCTCTGTTTTTAGGTAGTCCCAGAAAGGCACCAACAGGAGAAGGCAGGAAAACCTTCCCAGGGGTGACTGCAGAGCTCGGGGAGGAGGAGCTGCCTTCCCTGCAGTGGGAAGGATGAGCAGGTGGGTTTGCTGTTCCCTCAGGCTGATTCAGGAGAGGACCCCTGGCTGCACACTCCTGCCAGGGATTTGTGAGAGCTCCCCTGAGCCTCTTTTCTCCAGGTTAAACTCCCCCTCTCCCCCTCAGTTAAGTTTTGTTTTGTTCTAATGGGAATTCAAACAATGCCTCACACACACAAATTTGGGGCTTTTACATATTTCAGGCCCGAGTTTGTCACTGTTTAGGCTGAACACAAAACAAATAGAGAGAAGTGACTTCATTACTTGCACTCTGGAAGCAACTTGACAGCCATTTAGAAAAATCCTTACCATTCACCAACTTCCTTGGTTCCTCCTGTCCCCCAGGAGCAGGCTGGGGACAGATCCATCCATCTCCATCCCATGCAGCATCCCGGAGGCAGCTGTGGAGCCCAGGATTGGATTCCTGCAATCAATAATCCCCAGGCTGGCCCTGGGAGGAAGAGCAGCATGGAGTGACCAGGAGGTGAGGGCTGGGGGCTGTGTGTGCACAGTGCCTGGGCTGCAGTTTGTGCTGTCAAGGGAAGCCTCCAGAGTGCAACCAGCTGATAAAGCCACTTTTATTTTGCATTTCTTAAATCTTTGCTTTCAAGTTGACCTTATTCTCAGTGGGAAATCTGGGTTGGTGCTGCGTGAACAGAAATAGGAGTAGGTTTAAGCTCTGATTTATTTAGGTCTTTTTGCCTCCTTCAGAGAGAAGTTTGTATTTATTGTTCATTCATTTCCTGGCTGTTGGTTGGTGGAGGGTCTCATACAACCATGGGATTCCTCCAGCCCTTTGGCCCTGTTCCTCCAGCCAGCAGTGGCTCCAGGGAGCCCCACTCTTGTGGCCCTAAAGAATCCCAGGATGGTTTGGGTTGGAAGGACCTTAGTATATTATAATATATAATATTAAATCTACATCTTTTGTGCTGGCATATCCCATTTTACAGCTCTAAGATAACAACACCTCTGCAGCCATGTGGTTTACAGAAAAAAAAAAACCAAAACAAAAAACCCAAAAAAGAGGTTTTTGCTGCCGTACACTCTCCGTGCATGAAAGCTTTGAAGGAGCTCCAGATCCTGGTGCAGTGCTGCTGCCCAGGCTGGATTCAGGGCTGCTGACAGCTGTGCCCAGGGCTGCTGTCCCTGCCAGCCTTCCTGCAGCCACTGGGCTCTGGTGACCTGAGGCAAGTGCTGACAGTTTGAATTCCTTCCTGGAAGCTGCTCCCTTGTGGTGCTCTCACAAGCAGTCCTTGGGTACACTGGAGGTCCCTTACATGTCTATTTACACTTGAGGTGGTAGTGAAATAAATCATTTGTGGCTGCTGGCAGTGCCAGCAGTGAGGGATGTTCTGCTCTGGGATCCCAGCAGAGGCGGGGAATGCAGCGAGCCCAGATGAGCTCCTCCTGCTCTGATGGAGCCATCCTGCCTGCCTGGGAGCCCAGGAGCCCAGAGGTCTTTTCCAACGTAAATCACTCTGTGATTCCATGAATTCTGCCCTCACTACCAGGGAAAAGAGGTGATTTCCTCTCTTGGGCAGCTGAACAAACCAAAGCGTGTCAAACGCTGCTTCACCCGAGGCAGCTGGGCTGTGAAAGGTGGAGATTGGCTCTGCTCTGGTTCCAGGAGCGTCCCAGTGCTCCCAGTTCTCCCGGTGCCCTGCCCTCCCCAGGGTGCTGCTGTGCCCTAGCTCCTCTTCTGCTGTGCTGTGAGCAGATAAATGAAGGGATTATTCAGATGTTAAAGATGAGGTTTCTCTGTACCTCTGGCTGGCTGGTCTGGTGAACATTGCTTTGTCTGGCAGCAAACTCCTCAGCATCCCAAGCCCTCCCTGGGCACGGCACAGCAGGGAAAGGGCAGGGAGCTGTCCAGAGCTCCTCAGCATCCCAAGCCCTTCCAGAGCTCCTCAGCATCCCAAGCCCTTCCAGCCCCAGGGAAAGGGCAGGGAGCTGTCCCAGGTTTCTCCTCAGCATCCCAAGCCCTTCCAGCCCCAGGGAAAGGGCAGGGAGCTGTCCCAGGTTTCTCCTCAGCATCCCAAGCCCTTCCAGCCCCAGGGAAAGGGCAGGGAGCTGTCCCAGGTTTCTCCTCAGCATCCCAAGCCCTTCCAGCCCCAGGGAAAGGGCAGGGAGCTGTCCCAGGTTTCTCCTCAGCATCCCAAGCCCTTCCAGCCCCAGGGAAAGGGCAGGGAGCTGTCCCAGGTTTCTCCTCAGCATCCCAAGCCCTTCCAGCCCCAGGGAAAGGGCAGGGAGCTGTCCCAGGTTTCTCCTCAGCATCCCAAGCCCTTCCAGCCCCAGGGAAAGGGCAGGGAGCTGTCCCAGGTTTCTCCTCAGCATCCCAAGCCCTTCCAGCCCCAGGGAAAGGGCAGGGAGCTGTCCCAGGTTTCTCCTCAGCATCCCAAGCCCTTCCAGCCCCAGGGAAAGGGCAGGGAGCTGTCCCAGGTTTCTCCTCAGCATCCCAAGCCCTTCCAGCCCCAGGGAAAGGGCAGGGAGCTGTCCCAGGTTTCTCCTCAGCATCCCAAGCCCTCACTGGGCAGCACAGGGAAAGGGCAGGGAGCTGTCCAGAGCTCCTCAGCATCCCAAGCCCTTCCAGCCCCTGGGACAGGGCAGGGAGCTGTCCCA
This sequence comes from Leptocoma aspasia, assembly GCA_013399835.1. NCBI lineage: Eukaryota > Metazoa > Chordata > Aves > Passeriformes > Nectariniidae > Leptocoma > Leptocoma aspasia. The sequence continues at coordinate 324,941 of VXAX01001188.1, read as the reverse complement.
GGTTTCTCTGTGGCAGCACTCAGAGCAGGCTGCAGCCTGCCTTCCTGCTGCCAGCGTGAGCAAAGGTTCACTGCCACGTTTTTATGTTTCCTTTTGTAAATTAAGTGTTGAGCCTTCGGTGCTTTTCACTACAACTCCTGGCAATGGAAGTTAATCTTTTTAATCACTGCAGGAGAGGGCAGGAACTCCAGGACAGATCCCACACAGAACACGGGGCTGTTCTGCTCTGGGAGTGTGTGTGAAGCCAGGAAAAGCTGCAGCAGTGTATTTGGAGGAGATGCACCCTAAAAACAGCAGTTTCCGTTGTGGTTCCTCTGAGATTTGGTTCAAAGTTCTGGGAATGGAAGGTGATTCCAGCTGAGGCTGTCAGGGGGGAAGCAGTGGTGACATCCCGAGCTGCACAGAAATTGTATTGTCAGAGATTTTATTATTGTGGCCTGCTCTGTTTGCTGCTGTTTCTCTCTGTTTCACGTCTTTATTGTATTAAGAAATTTCCCTATCCCTCCTTCATGCAACAAAAACTCAATCAGGGCTACATCAGTGAAAGAAATTGGGTTTTTTCAGGACTCTCCCAGGCTCTGGGAGAGCTGGACGGGGAAAGCAACAACTCTTCAGAGACTTGGGGGGGCAGAGGGGGCACAGGGACAGCACGAGGGCATCATCCACCCCAACAGCTTCATAATGCCCAGACAGTGAGCAAATAATTGTCATGACTTCACTGGGGTGGATCACACTGGCTTGCACATTAGCACAGTGAGAACATGCTTTGTTGTGTTAATAAATAACTGTTGAGGTTAAGAAATGAATTCACATGGAAGGATTTATTGTGGTATACAATTAGAGCAAGAAAAATGACAAATTTGTTCCTTAGAGTGCCTTGAAATAATTTCTATCTTATCTGATTAGGAGAAAAGGCTGCTTTGTCTTCTTAAATTATTTTTTCTCTATTTAAATAAATCTGAACTGCTTGCATGCCTGCAAGAATTACAAACGGCTGCTCAGACCTAAATCAAGTGTTCCAGGGCTGCTGCATGAATCTTCCAAGGCAATAAACTTTGGGTACCTCTGACAAGTTTTATGTTCCCAGATAGGTGCACTGTGCTAAGGGCCATATTTCACAGCAACGCCTCTGAATAGATCAGATCAGTTTTTATATGCTAATAATTTGTTTTGGTAGTTTAATACCAACAGCTATAATTCATATCGATGGCTTGCCTTAGACTGTGGATAATTTGAGTAACAGTTTGGGAAAAATCACTTTAGGAACACTTTCAGGATTGCACTTTCCCACTGAGGAATTGAGGCAAGAATAAACCAGGCTGGAAATTAAAATTAAAAAAAAAAAAAAAAAAAAAAAAAAAAAGAATTGAAGCTCATCAGCTCCAGCTCAGGTTCATTCCCTCTGAAGTTTCCCTCTGTCACTGCATTTTCAGTTTGCTGAGTGTCTGGGCTCTTTTCCATTTCCTCTTGGGCTGGCAAATCAATCTTGTTATTTAGTCACTCTTTTTTTGCCTAGAACTAAAATCTAAATGGTTTTTTCCTTAAATTCCCCCTCCAACTCCTGCTGACATTGGTGGTGTGTTGCAAATTTTACCTGTTCTAGTCCGTGGTGTGTTGTGGGAGCAGCTGAAACTCAGTTCTGCTGTTGCAAAGCAAGCAATGCTGGCGGCAGGAGCAGCGTGGGGAGGGTGGCTGTGCCAGTGCAGGGTGGGTGTAAAGCCAGGTGGGAGCTATTGGAGGGCAGGCACCCCCAAAGCCAGTCTAATCTCTGGAGTTCTGTAGCTACTCCAAGTTCCTCTTGCTAAACACGAGATTTCTCCCGGGAAGGGCTGAGCCTCCCCCAGCCTGCCTGGGCCAGCAGGGAGCTCCCGTCCTCCTCCTGGAGCCAGCAGGGTTTGTGCAGACTTTTCTGGAGCTGCTTGTGCTTTGGGGTGAATGTTCCAGTCCTGCATTTAAGGCAGGCCGTGAAATGGTGTAAATTTGCTATTATTTGGTTTTCTGCAGCTCGATAATTGAAACTAATAGAAGTAAATAGCTAATATTTTCTGGTGGGATGACCTTGGGAGCAGGAGAGCAGCTCCTTGTGTCTTCCTCCAGGGAAGAAAGTTAGAGGAATTACTGCCAAATAATAATAATAGCAGCAGCAGCACGGGCTGTAATTCTCCACTCTCCTACTCCAGCGACACCTGAGCAGCAGCGGGAGGAAAACAAATCATTTATCAGGGATAATTCCTTGGAACCGCCGGGCGTGTGGAGCAGGGCTGGGGAGAAATGGGCAGAGCAATCTCCTCATCCCAGCCATTAAGGATCTTGGATCCAATTTTCCCATTTTGGCAATTTGTGCTTGCTCAGGCCCAGTGTGGCTGTGGACTTATCTGACTTGTGAAGGGAAATGTCCCCATTTCCTTTTTCAGGCTCTCTGAGGTGTGAGATGTGCTGCACCCACCTCCACTTCCTCCTGAGGGACCCGACCCCGTGGCTCCCTGTGTTCCTTGTGCCTCTGCTCCCCAAAATCACCCACCCCAGCTCCCATTCTGTCCTGTTTTCCCTGGAAAGCAAGGCTCCTGTGATACCCACAGAAATGCTGAGCTTTCTGCAGCTATTTTGGTCTCTGTAAAATCAAGGAGATTTCACAGAGAAAATCACAGAGATTTGACAGAGGGAGAGAAAGCTCAGAGATAATGAAATACTAAAACTCTCAGCAAAATGGAATTGGTTAAAGGAAAGGGCTGTCCTAAAGCCAAGCAGGAGAGAACCTGGGAAGCAACACCTCACCAGGAAAGCAGCAGGAGAAATCAGGGCATCAGGCACATCATAAACACAGTTGGGGTGAGGGGAGGGGGTGTTAATTGTGGGGCTTTTGGAAAAACGTGGTTTGGAGTCAGTTCCATACAAAGAGTGAAGGAAGGAGAGGAATGGACTGAGGAGCTGGGCAGAAACAGGTCAGCACAGGAGGAAGAAGCGAGTGGGTGAGAGGCACCAGGTGATTTCTGGGTGATAGGACACCATTTCCTGCTAAAAGAAGTAATTCTGCCACAATTGAAGTGAACTTGGTGTGTTTCTGTCTGAAAAAGGGGGCTGAGAGCCGAATGCCAGAAGGTCATGCTGCTTTCTGGGGAAGGAAAGCAGTGAAATGCTGGGATGGCTGCACCTGGAGGGATGTGGGGGACGTGACTCCCAGCTGTGACACCAGCTGTCACATGGCCCGGCCTGGGAGAGGGAGAAAGGTGAGCAGGAGCATTCATCCCTCCAGGGATGGGCACTCCAAAGCTCCCTGGGCAGGCCCTTCCAATCCCTGAGCACCTTTCCATGGGGAAATTCCTCCTGGTGTCCAACCTGAGCCTCTGTGCAGGGCTGGGTGTCCCCAGGGCTCACTGCTTCCCAGTTACTGATCCCAGGATTTCTGTCTCTGTCCAGTTCCCAAGCTGAGCAATTGGAATAAATCATTTAGCAGGAGCTGGGGAAGTAAATCAGCTGGCACTGAGCACTGTGCTGATTGTCACCTCCCCTCTGCTTCTCCTGAAGAAACACCAGATTCTCACCTTCACCAAGTCCTGTCTATTAAAATCTAGAGCAGCGTGATCACATGAAGGAGTCCAGGTCCTACAACCACGAAATAAATGTCTGGAGAAGCCAGTTGGTGACCTTTCCCTCACAGCTTCCCAGTGATTCACAGGTTTTATTTTTTGCTAAGTACAAAAGCATTTTCCCTGGCAAACACTCCTTTGCTGAAGGTGAAAATGAATAAAATGAGCCCACAAAGCCCTGAGGGGAGGGTTAGGTCTTTTCACAGTTCTCACTATTTATAACAGCCCCAGCTGAGGTGTGCTGAGCCATGCAGGCCATTCCCTGCTCCAGCCCCAATTCCCCAGGTGATTCCTGCCTTAACCATTGTTTGGTGTTTCAGCAGGAAACTTGGGCACTCTGGGAACTTCACAGCCTGAGAGAGCAACGTGATCCCTTTAAACGACAGCTCTGCTACTGGAGGGCATTTGGCATTTGACTCTATTTAAAAATTCATCCAGAATTGATATACTGCATTTTTCATTTCAAAAATTGCAATCAGGTAGCAAAGTCTGAGTATTCAGACGAGAGTAATATCTTTTCAACGTTCATTAATCTGAGTCAGTAATGAACTGCAGGTGAAATGGAGGGATAATTCAGAACAAGTCATTTATTTGGTTATTTTTCTTATCTTCCCTATTATTAAATATCCATGAACAACTTAATTGACCTTCCTGAATCTTTCATGTCACGTTCCAAGATGATGTTGGTAGATGGTTTGCAGGGTGTTGAGGGGTCAGTGTCAGCTCCTGGCTGGGCAGAGTGGGCAGTGCTGGGGTCTTTGTGTCCGGAGCAGTGCTGGTCACTCACAGCTCTGCCTGGGATTTATCCTCCATCTTCCTCCCTCAGGTCATGCCTGAGGAGGAAAACAGTTCATTGTTTTGTCTTTGCTGTTACCTTGACTGTATTTTCAGTTTCTAAGCTCTCTCCTCAGTCTCTGTCTGGTTTAAGGCTCAATTCCCCAACTTTGCTTCATCCACTGGGGATGTTTTCCAGACCTCTGATCTTCTCCCTTGTCCTCCTTTGATTCCTTTCATTTCACTCACAGCTTCACTAACACAGGGTGTGTAAAGCAGATTGCATTTCCCCAGTTAGGACTTGGTGGGGCTGAACCCAGCAGAAGGATCATTTCCCATGTTTTGATGGCCACAATTCCATTTGCTGTCCCCGAGCAATGGCCTCTCATCCTCAGTTCCCTTCCCCACCCTGGAATGACACCACTGATTATTTCTGCCCAGCTGTGGGTCTGCTTTGTCTCTCTTGAGTAACAGGTGTTCTTTAAAGGTGATTTCTGCAATGCCAAGAGCTTTTTTTGGATTTTAATGCTGTGCTCCTGTGTGCTCGCAGTCCCTCCGTGCGCAGTGCCAGCCAATTTAACCTGCACACCCGTCCTCTGTCATGCAAGTCATTAATGAAGAAATTAATAATGCTCACTTCAGGGCAGGTCTCTCAGCAACCTGGTTCATCTCTTCATTTTCAGCAGGGCTGTTTCTGGAAAGGAATAGTCTCCCAGCAGCTCTGGCACCACAGGCCAGGGTGGCACAGAAGGCTAAAGCCGAGCTCTGAAGGTTTTTAGTGTCCTGTGGGAGGAGATGCAGTTGGGCTGGTGCAGTCCAGAAATGCTGTTTGCTGCTGCCCACACCTTGGGTGTCTTTTGGCTTTTATTGAAAGTTTATTTTTCTGGGCATGGATGTCTTGTGAGCTGGGATGTAAAGCAATATCCTTTCATTCTTCTGCAAAGAGACTGCTAACAAGGGCATGGAGTGCCAGGACAAGGGGGAAGGGCTTCAAAGTGACAGAAGGAGGTTTGGATTAGAGATTGGGCAGGAATTGTTCCCTGGGAGGGTGGCAGGCCCTGGCACAGGGTGCCCAGAGCAGCTGTGGCTGCCCCTGGATCCCTGGCAGTGCCCAAGGCCAGGCTGGACACTGGGGCTGGGAGCAGCCTGGGACAGTGGGAGGTGTCCCTGCCATGGCAGGGGTGGCACTGGGTGGGCTTTGAGGTCCCTTAGAAGCCTGACCATTTATGATTCTAAAGATGTGGTTCCTCTCTCCCTGTCTCTCCCTCTCCAGCCTTCCCCAAGAACAGTTAAAACTCTGATATTGATTCAGCCAGTCCTTTAAGCACACAAAGATAAAGTTCATCAGCATAACCAATTTGCAAACATCTAAATTAGCCAGGCACTCTCCCCGTCGCCTTTGTGGGAGATTATAAACTTCCCTCTTTGTTCCAGCATTATTGTGCCGACCATCTGCTCTCAGTTAGCCTTTTCATGAAGATTGAGGCAAGGAAAGCTTATTAAACACACTCAACTTCCTTGGTTAATGGCTTTCCCCGCTCCTTTTTCAGTTTCCCTTTATTACTGATGCATTTATGGAATGATCTCCTGTTAATTGCCCCCCACTTTGTCCCTGACCTCTCTGCCCCCGTGCCTGCACGGCTCTGGGGAGGAAATGCTCTCTGAAGGTTTTAAATGCTGTGCCTGAAATTCCTGCACAGGAAATCCGTGGAGAATCCAGAACCAGTTTCCACCCTCCAGTGGCACTGGTGGGTCAGGCGTGGCACGTGACAGAGCAGGGGCTGGCAGGGCCCTGACCCCACTCCCAGTTGGGATCCATAGGTGAGAGAAGGCAAAGGAAAGGAAAAGCAGTTGTGGAGATTTAGAAATTCTTTCAGTATGCAATTTGTTCCAATTTCATTAACTTTCTTCCCAGGTTTTCCTCTCCTGACTCACCCTGTTCTTAGTGCATCATCTACATTATTTCTTAGTTCTTTACAGCTCCCTGGGGACTCCCCCTTCCTGATCCCCAGGCTACAAATAATTGTTCTCCCTCCCTGATCCTTTTAAAACAGCTGCTGCAGCAAGTTTCACCTTTGGATGTGTGTGACCTCGAAGGCACGAGAAAAATCCTTCCCAATTACACTGGACAGCTTGTAAACAGATTATCAAATGCTTCCAGCCCCATGTACACACACCAGGGCTTGAAAAACCCAGCAGTCCTGGTCCCCGAGCTATAGATCAAGGGAGGCTTCTGGGCTGGATCTGCTCGTGGCACAGCAATTTGGATAATAAGATGGGGAACATAATAACGTAACAGTTCAGCCTTGCAACTTCATTTTTCTGCTCTCACACCAGAGACTGAGGCAATGAAGAGAGCTCTGATTTGCAAAGCTGAATAAAACAAAAGCACAGAGAAACCTGGCTGGGCGTGCTGACCTTCTTTTCAGTTTTCAAGCAACTCGAAACTGAATCTTGCTCAGAACTGGCCATGATCCTTGTTTTCTCATGCGGAGCCATTAACCTCTAACTTACTGAAGCAGGCAAACTGTTATTTGCTGGTATAAAAAAACACCTCTGGCCTTCCTCATTTTCTCCTGAGACATCTGAAAATGGGTAAGCTTTGGCAGATCCTAATAGTTCCAACCTGCACATGTTACTGGGAGAAAATAAAAATGCACACTGGGGGTTGCATAATGCAAAATGGCTGAAATGCAGCAGAAATTTGGAACCTGTCTAAATCCTTGGGAGCTGAAAACAGGAGTGTTGCTTGCAGGGTGCTGCCTTTTTGGGGGGTGGGTTGTTGGCTTCATCCCAGCCCTCAGGTAACAACACCTGGAGGCAGCTCTGGGCAGTGCTGAGGAAAAAAAAAACGGGGTTGTCATTACTTCCACTAAATTAAATGGAAGTAATTGTCACTTGCAGGCATTTCCCTGGTGTGAGGCAGTTCCTCACTGTGTGTGATGCTTCCATGGAGTGCAGCACCTTCAGACACGGGGTGGGGTTTTGGGGCTGTGCAGAGCCAGGGGTTGGGCTCAATCCTTGTGGGTCCCTTCTGCAGCTGGCAGGGGCAGAGTCCCCATCCCTGCAGGGCTTTAAAAGCCCTGTGGATGTGGCACTTGGGGACAGGGGGCAGTGGTGGCCTTGGCAGGGCTGGGGCAGGGTTGGACTCGATGTCTCTGAGGGTTTTTCCAACTTGAACCTCCTGTGGTGTCTCTCCAGAGCCCCATTCCAAGGGAGAACAATCCCAATGTCCAGATTGGAGCCACGTGGAGATGGACAGCAGGAAAGGAGGAACTGGGGACCAAAGGTAACATTTTGAACTGCAGCTCCCACAAGAAATCTTCCTTCCAGCTCTGCAGAGCTCCAGCCACTTGTAGCTTTTTCTTTTTTTCTGGCTCTTTCTTTGTGGCTCTTCTGGAGGAGAAGAAATGCAAAGCTGGGTCTGGAATCCCATCACCCATTGTGAGCCGGGTGCAGGCAGAGTGCTCCTGCTCGATGCTGTGGGGATGATTTTGGATTTGCCAGGCTGTTCCAGAGGGAGAGGTTTAGGTGAGAACTGCAGCCAGTGCACTGCAAACTTCTGCCCAGGGGGAGCAGCATTTAGGGGGCTCTGAGAAAGAGGAATCCACAGAGAAATGAGGTGGTGTTTTTTCAGCAAGTCTCTTTTTTGACAGAGAATTGAAATATTGAGCCAATTAAAATGCCAAGGACTTTTCAAAACATAGACTTAACAGAGAAAATAGGACTGTAGCAGTAGATGATGTAAGCAAATAAAAAATCCTGCTCACTGGCATTAACTCAAAGTGGTTATAAATGAGCAGGTTTTTTTTCCTTCTTATCCATTGCTTCAAGCAGTCGCTCAATAAAAATGTAACTTCCAGCTCAGTGCTAAAGGGTTTAAGGTCTGTGTGGTGGTGGAAGGAGCAGCTCAGATGCGCCAGTACCTCGTGGTATTTTCCCGTATATAAACTGAACAGCCAAAAGACAGATGGTGGTCTAAAGGTCAGCACAATAAAATAGCAGGATTTACTGATTCCCCTCAGAGTTTATGATCCGAGGAAGATCTCTTGTTTCAATTGATAAGAGTTCCAAAAAGCTGCATTAAACTCTGAGGGAAGAGGAGGCTGCGGGGTCGGGCGCGGTGCGATCCATCCACCGCTTCCCCCGAGCTCGGGGAAATAATAAACCAAGTTTGGGGCTTTTCTGCCAGAACTCATTCAGGGTCAGGAGGAAAAGGAGTTTCTCTCCTCCCCACAGTGTGTCACTGGGGATATTTGCAGGCAGTGCAGCTTCCCACCTGCAGCCCAGCAGTGGAAATGCCACCGTGGGCGCCCTGGCTGTGACGAGACACGTCCTGTGCCAGACAAACTTCGTGGAGCCCTCACAGCAAAAATGCTCCTGGGCTGTCGTTTGCCCTTCTCACCCTAGAAAAATAAAGACTTTGGAGTTATTTTAGTTAGTGAATTGGAAACTGTTAAATTGTGCTGAGGCATTGCTGAAGCAGGAGGAACAAAATGGTTGGGAGAGTGGTGTGCTCAGTAATCAGCTGAGCTGGAGCTGCCTGTTCTCTGCAGCCACCGTGGCCACCAGCCATCCAGACGATTTTTCCTCCTGAAGATCAATAAAAAAACCCTCACCTGTTTTTCCAATTTTTAGTTTTATGTGATACTAGAAAAGCTGAATCATGGTTTAGTTCCAAAAAATCTTATTTAATGTCTTTTGACAGGCAGTTAAGGCCTCCTTCCACCCTGCTGCTACAGGCCCTGGGTTTTTATCACATTTCTGCTGCCTCTGGTAAAGTCTTGTTCTCCAGGTGCAGGGGCTGCACAGAAAAGCAGAGTGAGGTTTGTTTTCTTGTTTCCCTCGCTGCCAATGTTTTTACAGAGCTGTTGAACTACACTTGCTGGGTTTTACCTTGACACTTTCATTTGGAGGCAATCTAATCTGTTCTGACTGCAGATTTGAAAGTGGAAGTCCCAGTGCACGGCAGAAACGAGGCATAAATTTCATCACTCGTGACCCATTATCAGGTTTTTTTTTTAAATCTGCCACTTCAGAAACTGTGTGTTGTTCCACTCCAGGTGCTTTAACAGCTCATTTTCCTTTGGCTGACACTGCTGTGTCATGGTTCATGTCTTTTCTGACATGAAGCTATCAGGTTCCTCCATTTACTCTTCCATTTTATCCCTGCTTACAAATGAGGTTTAGAGAAGCTAAAACCTCTCTGTGGCTGAGGTCTCTCATTTGAGCAGTGTTGCCCTTTGCATTTTATAATTGCTGCTGTACAGCTTCACTTGAAGGGCTGAACATCCTGTAAAATACTTGGAAGAATTACTACTTTAAATAAATACTAGAAAGCCAAAGCTGTTTCAGATGCATCAATGAGCCTTTCATAGACTTGTAAACACCTGAAAAATGAAAATATTTCACAATTTCCCAGCATTCCTGTTTTATCCCAGTGTTCTTTGCCAGATTGGCTTCAAAGCCAGACCAGAATTTGGCCTGCCTGTGGTTTTTTTTTTGTGCTCCTGGTTTTTCCAGTGTGTCCCCTGCCCTTCCCAGCCTCTGCTGAAGCCAGGGCAGGAACCAGGTGCCCAAAGGCCAGGCTGGCAGCTCTGCTGGTGCCTTCTCCAGGCAGCACAAAAACTGGAGGTGTCACTGTCTGCATTAATATCCCCTCATCCTTGTGTGCAGTCATCTGGTGTTTTTCACCAAACTCACATACATTTTATTTTAAAATGTGGCAGGAGCATGTTTTTCTCTCCCTGCACCCATAAATAGAGTGGGGGGGCTGGAGCTGTGCCCCCTCTCTGACTGATGCACCGTGCCACGGGCTGCGGAGGAAATGCAGCACTTTGTCACCTCGGCGGTGACAGCGTGAGTCACCAGGGGCCAGGCTCCCCTCCACGAGGGAGGTGTTGGGCAGCCCAGCCCACGGCGACAACTGGGACCACTGGGGGAAAGGCTGACGTCACTGGCAGAGCCCTGCTCCAGGAAATGTTCCAGCATTGCATTTTTCTGAATGTGGCCCTGTCTGTGCCAGGCGCTGGGGGAAGATGAGGGAGTGGTGGCTGTGAATGGTCACCCCAGCTCTGGGTGGGTAGCACCCAGCAGGGCTGAGCTGGGCCCCAGCAGGGTTCATCTGGGTCCAAGCTGAACTGATCTGGGTCCAGCAGAGCTGATCTGGGTCCATCACAGCTGATCTGGGTTCCAGCAGAGCTGATCTCTGTCCCAGCAGAGTTGATCTAGGTCCCAGCAGAGTTGATCTGGGTCCCAGCACAGCTGAACTGGGTCCATTAGAGTTGATCTGGGTCCATCACAGCTGATTTGGGTCCATCACAGCTGATCAGGGTCCTGCACAGCTGAACTGAGCCCAGCAGAGCTGATCTGGGTCCCACAGGAGTTGCACTGGCATTAAGGTAAAACCATGTTATTATGAATGACGAATATAATGCACATTGTCTCTTTTCCTGTTCCTTTTTTTCCTTTTCAGTTCTGTGAATAATCCGTTTGCTGACAGTGTTTGATGATCCTGTTTGCCTGCAGCTGGCTGTGCTCTCAGTGCTGGTAGGTTTTCCCTGGGAATTAGATATCACTGAGATATACAAGTGCTGCTCCAACCAGTCCTGCCTCTGACAAAGGAACAGGAATGTAATGGAGTTTTTCAGTGTTCTATTATAACTCTACCATATATTACTTATACAGTACCTACCTGGGGGTAATATATTTATTTTATTCCCTGGCAATTCAAAATTGCCTGGGGGAAAAAGAAAAAAAATCTATGTTAAAAACAAAAATGATAAAAAATGGTTATTTCATCTCAGAATCAACAAAGTAGCCAATTTGACCTCATGTTAGATATTTCATTTTAGTTGCTAAGTGATTTACTATTTTTTAACATAGCATAACATTCAAAATGAAATATCTGACACAAAGTATTTTGATGAGAAAGAAATGTTATTTCGGCACTAAAAGATTAAGACAACTTGTGGCAATTGATGGACAGCTATGCAGGATTTGTCAGCCTGCAATGGGGTTTTTTTCCAAAAGGAGAAGTTTTTTAACAAACTTTTCCCCAGCTCAAGGTCAGCCCAGCCACACACATATACCATGCTGAGCGTTCAGTCAGACCTGCAGAGATTTATGGGCTTAAGAGAGGAAATTTATCCTCAGTGCCTGCACTCCCTAAAACGTAGTAAATAGTAACCCCTGAGGGAGAGCTGCTGGGTGAAGCTCCAGAGGTGGAGACGTGATTTCCATCCCACCACCACCCCCAGCCGTAGCTGCTCTTTATTTCATTTGTCATCAAAACACTGCTGTGTTTCCTTGGGGATTTTTTATGATCACAGAATCCCAGAATAGTTCAGATCTTTAATTCCACCCAGTGTCACCCCTGCCATGGCAGGGACACCTTCCACTGTCCCAGGCTGCTCCAGCCTGGCCTTGGGCACTGCCAGGGATCCAGGGGCAGCCCCAGCTGCTCTGGCCTCCTTGCCTTTCTCTCCAGGTAGATTTTCTCCCTTTTCTTCTCTCTTTCCAGCTGAGCCCTCTCCCCACCACAATGCAAACAAACACTTTTGGGTGACCTCATCTGTCAGGAGAGCTGCCCCAAATTAAAGTAATCCATTTTTGTAGCTGTGACTCCTCACACAATGTACCAGGGAGGGCAGCTGGGGGGGAGGGACATCCAGCCCCCTGAATGGGATGTTTTGAGAGAGCCGTCATTAAAATTGCAGCAAGTTGTGTTTCTGTCATAGCTGGGACATGGTGGCACCTTTAAAAGGAATTATTTTTCATTGCATGGGTATTTTAATGCTTTCTTTACATTTCCTTTTACAAGCATATTTATAATTTAAAGCCCACCTCTGTGTGCCTTAATCTGAGACTCTCATTTGATTTTATTTTATGTCTGTGATATAAATCTTTGATCCTTATTTTAGCTTTGTCTGGAATGCAACCACTAAGGAACATGCTAAAGACGTCTCTGATTTTCTGTCAGGATCAGGATTTTCACAGAATTTAGTGTAAGGTAATGCTTCTTCAGTCTAGTTCTCACATTTTAAGAATAAAAGTCAATGAAATGCCACTACAGATATATTTTTTTGGTGCTGTAAATTGCATTTTGATGAATCTTCACTCCTGAACCAGCCCTCCTTCAGCACTGCCAGGAAGCCTCTCTTGTTGCTTCTAGCAAGAATTGTCATGGTGATGCATTCTGTTGACCACATTTTTGAAACACAGATTGTTTCTAATTTTGTTTCTCCAATTTACTCTGGGTACTGCACCATCTCCATTTCAGTCCTCGCTCTCTGTTCTCTGGGGGATTTTTATCACGACAAACCATGGAAATCCACCCAGGAGGATCTGCCCTGTCCCCTTCATGGGTGCCAGACGTGTGGCTGGGGAAGGCTCTGCACAGCCACCCGTGTGAGGAGCAGTGAGGAGCTGGAAAGGGGCTCAGCCTGGAGGAAAGGGGGCTTGGGGAACCTTCTGGCTCTGCACAACCCCTGACAGGAGGGGACAGCCAGGGGGAGTCCTGTTCTCCCAGGAAATGAGAGACAGGATGAGAGGAAATGGCCTCAAGATGTACCAGAGTGGTTCAGCTTGGACAGCAGCAGGAATTTCTCCATGGAAAGGTGGCCAGGCCTTGGCACTGCCCAGGGAGGTTTGGAGTGCCCGTCCCTGGGGTCTCCAAGGAATTCCTGGAGGTGGCACAGAGTGCTCTGGGCTGGGGACAGGCATCGGGCACGGCTGGGACTGGCTGGGCTGGGAGGGCTTTGCCAGCCTCAGGGCTCCTGGATTGCAGAGGGTCCCTGCGTGCTCCCCTTGCAGGAGGGTGACTCTGCAGCACTACAGATGTACTGGAGATGCTGAATTTCTCTCTGAGTGCAGGAGGAGGAGGGCACAGAGCAGCAGGGCAGGGAGCGCAGGGCTCCTCGGCCTTGCGGTGCCTCATGGCAGAGGCCAGGCCGTGCCCTCAGCAGCTCTCAGCCCTCAGAGAGGCTGGCAAGCTTTTAAGTGAGCTGAGAGCTGCATGAAGAAATTAAATTTGGCAGTGCAAGTGCAGTACTTAGGTTCCTCTCAAGTAGTCTTGAGATATAAAAGCGTTTCTGTGGGAGTTCTTGGCTGAGTGTGAGGGCTGAGAGAGGAGTCCAGCAGCCTGTGGAGCGCTGCTGCTTGATTTGTTGCGTCGTGGTGTCGACGGCTCCAAGAGGAAGGGTTGGCCCGAATTTGAGTGTGGGGACCCTGCATCCATGCAAGGGCAGAGGTTCTCCTGGGGGGCTGCTCTGGGAGCCTGGAGCTGCCAACAAAGCCCTAAATGCAGAGGCAAGCTGGGTGCTGAATCAGCAGCGCTTGTGTTCATGCTTCTGGCTCCCTCCTGCACTGCCCTGGCGCAGCCCCAGAGCTCTGCTGGAGCATTCCCCAGGCTGTCCTGATGCCTGGCACTGATGGGCACTGTGCCCTGGCATCCTGGAGGGACCTCAGACACCAGGTCGCTGCACCCCTGCCATGGGCAGGGACACCACAGGCAGCAGCTCTTGAAGGGACGGGTAAATCAGATCAGCCAGGCTCCCTGGGGATGGGCAGCAGGGGGCAAGGTGAAATTTGGGCAGCTTCCCAGGGACTCTGAAATGCTTCTCACAGCCACGTGGCTGCTGAAGGCATGTGCCGAGTCCAGCCGTGGACAGGGAAACACCTGGGACAGCATTTGTGGATGTTGCTGAGAAAAACAGCTTTATTTCTGTGTAGGGAATGTTATTTCTGCATAGGGAATGTTACTTCTGTTCTCCCTTATCTCTGTAGGCAAAGCTCTCTGAGTTTTTCAAATAATAAACCCAAGCATGTTTTGCATATTATATTCCCAAGAATATTATGTTTTCTTCCGTTGTTCAAGAAATAACAAATTGAATTTGAGGAATGCTGTTGGTTTTGGCACAGTTTCAGGGAGAACATTCCAAAGGAAAGGAAATCCTTCAAGGAGAAGAGGCAGAGTGTGAAAGCTGCTGGATCCTTCTTCCCATTTCCACATCCAGAGGTGTCCTTGCTCAGGGATCTGCAGGGGACAAACCCGAGGCTGAGCTCCACCTGCACGACAGGTAATGCCAGGCTGTATGCAAACATAAATATTTTCTTTATAAACAGAAAATTTGATTGAAAATCTAAGAACATGTGGGAGCAAAGGCTTGAAAGATGTCTCAGTGGAAACCCAGCTCATCCCAAGGCTGAGGAGCAAGCACAGAACATGAGGAACAAGGTCCCAAGATATGAAGGAAAATGTGTTTGTTTTCAACAAAAATCTTGATTTATAAGAGGTGGCAATTCCCTATAGTTTATACAAATGTCACTAAGTTTTTTTCTTTCTAAAGTTATGAGGACATTTTGGCATCAGCTTGACAGAAATGTCAATTATTTCATCATTAATGCACAGCCTTGTTTGCCAGCAAAGAGGAGTCTGGAGGAGCTCCGTGTCCGCCTGAACTCCTGGAGTGGTGACACAAAGTTCTGTGATTTTATTGCAGGAACGGTAAATTGCAGGATTCATCTCGATGGGAATCTATGGATTCTGTGGCTGCATCCCCTGTTTTCTCCATCCCAGGGGCTGCTGTGCCTTTATGCCCACGTTCTAGAGGAGCAGTAAAACTTCCCAAAGCTCCCGAGGTGCCAGCAGCGTTGTTGGTGGGAGCAGGAGCAGCCCGGGGTCAGTCCCTGTCCGGCCGCGTCCCTGCTGGATGCGGAGCGAGCCGGGAGCGCTCAGCAGCGGAGCGGCACTTCCAGAGACGGGAGGAGAGCAGAGGAGCAGCCCCGCTGCCATGGCAACGAGGCCGGGAACGCCGGGATCACCTGGATCCCAGCATCCCAGCCCGCCCTTCTGCTGGGATGTGTTCAACTGAATCCCAGCATCCCTGCCTTCAATCCCTGCTGGGATGTGCTGAACTGGATCCCAGCATCCCTGCCTTCCATTCCTGCTGGGATGTGCTGAACTGGATCCCAGCATCCCTGCCTTCAATTCCTGCTGGGATGTGTTCAACTGGATCCCAGCATCCCTGCCTTCCATTCCTGCTGGGATGTGCTGAACTGGATCCCAACATCCCTGCCTTCCATTCCTGCTGGGATGTGCTGAACTGGATCCCAGCATCCCTGCCTTCAATCCCTGCTGGGATGTGCTGAACTGAATCCCAAGATTCCAGCCCTCCCTTCTGCTGGGATGTGCTGCTCTCAGCTTTGGGGTGCCCTCAGCTGGGGGCTGGCTCTTTCCCAGCACAGAAAGGATGTTCCTGGCAGCAGCTTTGGGAAGGGAGGATGGCAGGGCTGGGGTCATTAAACAGGAGAGGTAACAAATGCATGGAGGGATTGCTGCTGATGTGTGAGCAGCCACAAGCTCCCCTTGCCCTTCAGGGCCATCATCAAACACCCAAAACCACCTGAAAGCTGAGATTGTCAATGCTGGGTGCTCCTGTTCCAGGGTTCCTGCTTGGATCCTCCTGCAGCTGTGCCCAGCTGTGCCCCAGCCCCCGGCACCCCTCCCCATCCTGGTTAGGAACTGGAATAGCAGGAGCTGCTGGGGGGCAGGGGTGGCACAGGGACCAACCTGACCCAGCCCTGGGCTGCTCAGGGTGGGCCTGCCTGGAAATGCCCCAGAAGGGAGAATTAACTGGCAATTCAACCCTTGGCAGTGCTGGGGTCTGCACCTCAATGTTCTTTCCTCTGCACTCTGCTGCTGAACTCTCCTAGATAAATACTGCCATTAGGTACTGCTTTAAAACCTGCTTTGGGAACATTTGTTGTGATTAAAATAATTCTAAAGGACAGTTTTTTTAATATATGGCACTGGTCAACTCGTGGATGTGACAGCATTTTTGCAAGAATGACTTTTAAGTTGATAATATTGAAATCCAAGCAGTCGAATTATGGTTGCAGTTTTCCACACCTGGTTTTTGCTCTGATCTCACATTCTGTCCTTAGTAAAGGGCTTAGCATATTTTATTTTATTTTTGAATATAAGTTTTTTGATGAAGAGAGCATCTCTAAACACATACCAGTGGTGAGGTGTGAGACCTCTGTTGCTGAATGTGACCCCCCCACACCCCCAAACCCCCTGCCTGGTTTCAGTTCCATTCTTCATTCAGTGCCAGAGCACGTTTGGATTTATGTGAGAGCCTTGGAAAAATGGGTTTATAGTGAGCACAAACAGAAACTTGCCTGGAATTGATCCTTTCATCCAGAGCAGTCAAATCTTGTCCCCCTCTTTGCCTATTTTCACACCTTCCTCAGGTCAGAATTGAGGGAACCAATCTAATCAAACCCAGATTGCCTCAGAACAAATGGCTTTTCTTGTCTCCAAGTCCTCTAAACCCCATTTCTGAAGCTGTTTTTTAATTTAGTTTGAAGCTATTTTCCAAAAAGAAGAGATGTTTTAGGAAACTCCTGTAGATATTGACAAGGGAAGATTTTCACATAGTTGGATTTAATGTCTGGATTGGATTTTATTGGATGACCACTATATTTCCTAGAAAACATCCCTACCTTCTGCCTGGTCCTTGTTTCGTGGTTTGGATTTTCTCACCTGTTGAGAAAGGAGCTGATGAAAAAATGTCAATATTTTAATTGTTAAAAGAGACGAATCTGAGGTTTGTTGGGAGATATTCAGCACTTGCTGGGATATTTTTTATTTGCTGGATGTTTCTATTGCTCTGTAAAGAAATTCCTGTTGGAGAGGTAACTCTGCAGAAGTGTGAGGAACTAATTCACACGGTGATAAAATAGTTATGGAAATGAGATGGGGAGGGCTCATTTATCTGAAAGATTACTCAGGAATGGCATCAATCACCAGTATTGGATAATGAAACCCTACTGGAAAAGCAACGCTCTGGCCCCTCATATCTGAGCACAGAGAAGGGGATTTACCAGCTTCCTGGGGGGATTTTATATCTGCTATAAATAGATGGCACCAATATTATTTTGCAGTTAGCTTTGCCTTTGCGCAGCATGGGCAAATGATTGGGTTTGCTGGCAAAGCTCAGTGCTCTGGAAAGATCAGGACGACAACAACAAAAAAACCTCAGAAATGTTGCACTTAATTAAAAATAATATAAAGAGAAGTAATATTTTAAGATTGAACATAATACATGTAGCATGCAGTAAGTAAATGAGGAACTCTGAGACATAAATAGCACAGAATCCCAGAATGGTTTGGGTGGGAATGGACCTTAAAGATCCTCAGGTCCCTCTACACTTCCCCACCTGCCTGAGCAGCAATGGGATGGTCAGGGCCTGGAGCCTGGCCCTGGTTTGCCTTCAGCCCATTCATCTTTGCCTGCAACCCAAAGCAAAACCTGCTTCATTTACAGAAGTCCTGAGCTGCAAGTGGGACCAGCACAGCTTTTCTTTGGGATGGGGACAGGCCCCAGCTGTGGGGCTGTGCTGCCTCCATCCCTCTGGAGCACAGGAATGGATCCTCGGGGAGGGAGAGGCAGCCAGAGCTGTGGGCACAGGGAGGATCCTGCCTGGGGCTGCAGAAACCACAAAACCCAGTGGAACTCCCCTCCTCCTCAAACTGTGAGAGAAACACTCATGGGGAGAGTTAGATGGGATATTGGGAATTAGGAATTGTTCCCTGGGAGGGTGGGCAGCCCTGGCACAGGGTGCCCAGAGCAGCTGTGGCTGCCCCTGGATCCCTGGCAGTGCCCAAGGCCAGGCTGGACACTGGGGCTGGGAGCAGCCTGGGACAGTGGGAGCTGTCCCTGCCATGGCAGGGGTGGGATGGAATTTAAGGCCCTTTCCCATCCAAACCATTCTGGGATTCTGAGAAGTCTTTGTCTATCAGGTACATAAACATCAAGGGATGGGCAATAAATCCCACCAAACCTGGAAAGAATGATGGGATGTGCAGGACAGAGCCAGCTGATCCACATGGGGTTTATGCAGTCAGTCATTAAACATCTGCCCCAGAGCACTCTGCAACATATCCTTCCTCCAGACTGACACACAAGATTAGCTCAGATTGCCTCTGTCTATTACTTTTAAGCAAAAAACTCCCTTTAATTTCATATTGCTACAGCAAAATAATTGGTTTAATTAGTTAAACCTTTCCAGCTGTAGAGAGAAGGAGATGTGTGATTTTTCATTTCATGCCACGCCGTGCTCTCAGGACAGTCTGGGCACTGAGGAGAGACTCCTCAGAGATTGTTCTTTTGATTTTAATGCAAAACTCTGTGCTCACATCACCGAGGAGCAAGTCTCCATAGCAGGGAGCTGTGCTGGCTCAGATCCCCTCTGCAGATGGCTCCAGGTGGAAAACAAGGCAGATGATCTAAATTGGAGGTAATAGGTAGGAATGTGGGATGCAAGAAGATTGCAGATGCACCCTGAACCTGCAGGATTAATGAGTTTGTGCATCTGCAAAATCCTGCCTGGCAGAGCTGCTGAAACCTCAGGCAATAACAAGCACAGGTACTCGACCTTTAGGGGCCCCTATTAGGCTGTAGTGTGGCCAACAAGAGGGTTAAAACTGTTTATTTGTAGGATGGGGGAATCTTGGCCTGAGATCTGAGAGACTTTTCCTGGGAAGCCTGTGACAGCCTTTTCCT
Organism: Leptocoma aspasia; assembly: GCA_013399835.1. Classification (NCBI taxonomy): domain Eukaryota; kingdom Metazoa; phylum Chordata; class Aves; order Passeriformes; family Nectariniidae; genus Leptocoma; species Leptocoma aspasia. Next base: position 306,010 of record VXAX01001188.1, on the reverse strand, counting down.
TTCTCCACCCTGCCCAGAATCCTTGCTGAAGTTGTTAAATCATAGCAACCATACCTTCTTCCTCAGTTTCTCAGTCCCTTCTTTTAAAGGTAGGTGAAGCTTAAATATTAAACTTTTATCTTGCATAATTCAGACTTTTTTTTTTTTTTTTTTTTAAGGCAGGGGAATCCCAGAGTCCCAGAGTGTGGGTGGCCATCAAGCAAACCAAGGCAGTGTCCTGCTTAAATCCCAAATCCTCCAAGTGCCCCTGCCTAACCCTGGGCTCTGGTGCCTCCTGCTCTGGCTGGGAGCCTGTCCCTGTGCTGTGTGAGGTGGGAAATTCTCCCTCTCACGTTCCTGCAGGCAGCCCTTACTGACACCTGGCTGTTCCAGCCCCGTTATTTATGGAAAGCCAAACACACCAACGCCGGCACACCGCGCCCCGCCTGACGGTGTGCAAACACAGATGAGGTAAGAAAAGCCATAAAAGCTTCTGGGGCCTCTTAATTTCTCCCCTTTGAATCATCTGTCATAAACCCTCGCCAGAGATGGGATGTGCTCGCTCAGAGGTAGAGCTAATGTGCTCTTTGATGCTGTTGTTTGCGAAATCTCTGACTTATTAGCAATAAATCCCGGGGCTGCGCTTGGTCTGGAGGAAAGGAGATTTTTGCCAGCCTGTACGTTGTAGGTGGCACTTGATAAATGCAGCCCTCAGCTTTGGGAAATGCAGGAATGCTCTAGAAGTGGTTGGGTGCTGGGCTTGAGGAGAGGAATCCCCAAAAACTTGGATTTTGGGAGACAGAGTCTATCAAAACAAAGTGAGGAACGCGCTGCTGGCGTGCAGCTCCTGCCAAGTATAAGCTGAAACCAAACTGGCAGGAACACTAGGGACAATTTTTTTTTTTTTTTTCAAAAAAAGCTCCACTCCTTGGGTGTAAAAACCTAGAAAATGTGTTTTTCTTGCTGTTTCTGCTCACAGGACCTGCCAGGCTGCTCCCAAACGTTTGTGACACTTCTGCAGCCATGGGTGAGGTGTGATCCCCAGCTCACCTTTGGGTGAGCAGTGCAAACAGGGCCACAGGATTTCCTCCCACACAAATCCCTTTGGCCTTCGCTGTTCCTGAGTTTTCCCCAGCAGGATTTAACAACTGTGCAACATCCCTGAGACTGCAGGGACTGGGATCTTAAATGTGGGGGCAAGTCTTTTGGGGAGGGATGGAAGGGCCAGGCATCCCAGCAGTGTGGGACAGCTCAGGACAAGGAAATGAAGGATTTCCCTCACTTTGTGCCATCCAGGCAGGTTTTGGCAGCTCTCAGCATCCCCTCGGAGCAGGGGAGGGTGAGAGGGTGTCCTGCCCCAGCAGTGGATGTTTCTCCTCGTGCAAAATCCAGGAGAATTAACATCAGAGCATCATGCCTGACATTCAAGGGACACTCATGCTACACTAGCTGTGTTCCTGGAGGTCTCATCTGGGAATAAAAAGCTTAAATTGGCTGATAAATAGTGATTCACTCTCAAAAAAACCCAAACAAATCATACTTTTCTTAATTCAACTCTTGGAATTTTTGGTTAATATCTGACTCCATAGTCTGATCCATCTCCAATTCATCCTTTCTTGTCTAGCTAGTTTTAATAATTGCAACACCCTCAGCTGTTGGTTTGTTTAGGTAACAGAGAACAATTCAGCCTGAAGAAAATTAATTGTCCTGTTTCACGTGGTTTTGGGTTTCTTTTTTTTTCCTTTTTTCGTTTCTTGTAGTTTTAAAATGAATTCTAGAAAATAGCAATGAAAATATGGGAGGGAAGTCTGAAGTAAACATTGATTTTTACAGTGCAATAATTTATGGTACCAACTTAATAAGTGGTGTGACACGAGCAGCTCACCCCCCATTTATCATGCATTGATAGTTTGATTCCAGAACTTTTAACACCACTGCTCGCTGTGGCATAATAAAGGACCTGCCAACATTCCCATTAGAACCATGAGATTTTAGGAGTTCTGCTTCAGCTATAAATATCAGTATTTGGAATCTATGAATTATTTTGCAGAGTAACAACCTCAGAATGGCTTGTTCCAGCAACTAGGAAGAAATAAGACTTTGACATTTTTGAACTTCAGGAGGACATCTCCTTCCTTCCAGAAGAAAAGGCTCAGGGATGCTTTTCATTATGTCCACCATCAGAAGTTTACCAACTCGGAGACAGCTCCTGAGCTCCAATAAATCACTTTAATTCCACAGATGGCAAGGAGGAGACAGCAATTTCCATTAACAGGTTCTGATGAGGGCTGTCTGGAGTGGAGCTGGCTGGGCACCAGGCTGATCCCACACCTCCAGGGGCTGGGCTGGGGCTCTGGCAGGGCAGGGAAGGACAGAAGAGACTCCAGGCCTGCTCTGCACGGCCCAGCTCCTGGACTGCCCAGCCCATTCTGGTCAGCAAGGTCACACGGGAGCCTGGAGACTGCCAGTCCTCCTGCACGTGTCAAGTCCAATTATTTCTGCTTGCCACATCCCTTTCTGCTGCTGCAGGAATGCTGTGGGGCAGAAGAACCCCCTGATCCTGGGGGCTGAGCCTGGGCAGCCTGGCTGGCACTCACAGCCCTGCTCCTGAGCTCCTGGGCCATGGCCAGGTGCTGCACTCCTGCTTTTCCCAGGGAAACCCCTCCAGGTAAGGTGGCTGTTAATGACCTGGGTCAGAGCCTGAGGGCTGGGAATGCTGGAATGCTTCCCCTTCTGCAGAATCCCACGGGGACAGAGCCCTGTGAGCTCAGAGCTCGTTTCTCATGCATTCATGGAGTGGTTAAGGCTGGAAAAGGCCTCTAAGATCAAGCCCAGCTGCTGATCATTGATCCAGCTGCTTGGCAGCTGTGGCCATCCTGGTACCTGTGGGTTTTGTGGGGAAGTGTGAGGAGGTGGGGGGGGTGTTCTCACCAGGTGTTTTCCCATTAGAAGTTTGTTTCCATGGAAATTCCTATGGGAGAAGATGCACTCGTGGCCCAGGTCCCTCCCAGGGTGAGGCTGTGCTGCTTCCTTGGCTCCTCACACTGCGGCCACTGTGCCACACGTGGCACAAACACTCCCAACAGAGAGGGGACATTCCTGGAGATTTGCACTGGTTCGGAGGGAAATCTGTACCTGAGAGGTTTTTCAGCTGCTCAGCCTGGAACCCATGTCCTCCCTTCCATTCCTTCTGGAAAATCCAGAAATTCCTCTCATGGATGAGGGCTCAAACAGCTCCACCTTCCAGGTTTGTTGGTTCAGGAACTCCTAAAAAGAGATACATGGAAAACAGAACTTAAGGGTAATGGGACAGCAATGAAAAACAGGTGAAAAATAAGTGAACTGGTGAGCTAAATTCTATTTATTCCCCCAGTGTTTAAAGAACTGTAATAAAAAGGGGGTGTGATTATGTTTGTCTTAGCTTAGGCTGCAGGGATTTGATGTACATTCTGTAAGTAATTAAATAATTTTGTTGGGGCATTTGATCTCCATGTTGATACTTTATTACCACAGATCACTTGGAAACAGGAAAGAGACCTATGGAATTGGAAAACAATTCACAGTTTGTTGGTTTTTTTAGTAACTAGCTCATTTAAAACCCCATTTTTAGCAAGAAATAATGACTTGCTTTATTTAGAGACTATTTAAAATGCTCTCGAGGTATCTACTGAATATCTTGACATCACAGATAAATCAGGAGCAGACTCAAAATTAGCCCTGCACTGTTCTATATTACAATATGTTCTATATTACAGTTACATTCTCCAGCCCTTGTACAATGCAGCTCAGAGATGGGGGAAGAGACAGAGTCTGTTCTCAAAGCTGTTTCTAACATCTGATCGTGCTTGCCCCTGGAAACCTGCCAGGGTTTGTGTCTGAGGCACAGAGCTGGGTGTTTGTGTGGGGAGGGTCTGCAGCAGCCTCCAGGCTCTGGCCTTGGTGCTGTGCTCTGGGCTGGTGTTGTCAGAGCACTGGTTACACATCCAGAAGTAGCCAGCAGAGAGGTGGATGCTCACCTGAAGGTTAAGATAATTAAACTGACCTAATTCCTGTCAAAAATAATCAGGGTAAAACCTGCACTATTCCAAGATGGAAAACTGGGTAGCAGGTGTGAAGGAGCTGCTCCGGGTGATGCTCCCGTGACCTGGGGCTGCTGAGGGACAGGATTTGCTTTGTGATGCCCAAACCATTGAGCTGCTTCCTTAGTTAATTAAAATGTGCATCATTAACAGTTAACGTCGTGCCTTCCCAGACTTGGCAGGTCCTTACTGGGATGAATGAGATCCTTACTGGGATGAACAGCAGCTTTCCATCCAAACCAGCACCTGCTTCAGCTGTGGCCCCTTTTCCTGCCCCTGATCCCTCATCTCCTCCAGGCTCTGTGAGATTCCTCCGCCCAAATCTCCTCAGCCTTTGGGGCGGCAGGAACTTTCCAGGGCGCGTTTCCCCCTCCCCAGGAGCACAAGGATGAGCACCCATGGAACTCCCCGCAGGGCAGCGCTGGTCGGAGGGGCGCGGCTCTGCCTCCCGAGGCTCTGCATCCCGGTCTGCAGCCGGGATGGAGCAGCTCTGCCTCCCGAGCAGCTCTGCCTCCCGAGGCTCTGCATCCCGGTCTGCAGCCGGGATGGAGCAGCTCTGCCTGGGAGCAGCTCTGCAGGGCTCACCGGAGCCGGCTGGAATGTCTCAGCTCTCCTAGCAGCTCTGCCTGGGAGCAGCTCTGCAGGGCTCACCGGAGCCGGCTGGAATGTCTCAGCTCTCCTCGTGTCCGCAGCCGGGGAGCACCGGCAGTGCGATGCTGAGCACGGAGGGAAAGCAGCCGGGCTGCCCCCGGCACACACCAGGCTCTCCTGCCAGCATTAACCCCAGCACCAGGGAATATTTCCTCTCCTTTGGCCTTGGACCTTGCTGTTCAGGAGAACATACAATCATAAAGGAGCATTCTGAGCGATTTCGTTAGAAATCCATCAGACTGTCAGACAGTCTGGTGGCATCAATAATTCCCTATTAAGCCCTCTACACCCATTATGGTTTGTGCTTTTCCTTTTTTTTTTTTCCCGAAGTTAGTTTCCAGGCAACCAGTAAGAACTGAATTGCATTAAGCTATTAATTCAGCCTTGCACGCCAGCTCCAGCTTCTGCAGCCCAGTTCTTCCTCTCCTGTACAAGTTTCCTCCTAAAACCCCTTTTATTGGTCTCATCCTCAGAGGTGCCCAGCCCAGAGAGCTGGTGTGGAAATGGCAGGGTCTGGGCTGGGGTTTGGTCCCTCTTTGGGTTTCAGTCTGGCTGGTGGGGGGTGGTTTGAGCAGAGTTCTGAGGTCACCAGAAAATGCACAGTGGTTCCCTGGCGTGTTCTTCATCACCACGTCAGGCCTCAGGAAAGTCTGCATCAAGAAGATTCTTGGGATTTGAGGGTGGTGGGATTGGTGACTTGAGGTGGACAGGCCCTGGCACAGGGTGCCCAGAGCAGCTGTGGCTGCCCCTGGATCCGTGGCAGTGCCCAAGGCCAGGCTGGACACTGGGGCTGGGAGCAGCCTGGGACAGTGGGAGGTGTCCCTGCCATGGCAGGGTGGGATGGGATGAGCAGAAGCAGAGTCTCCTTATTGTAATTTGTAATTTGAACACAGGCAGATGTTATGTCAGAGATCCCTTCCTTTCAGGGGAACACATGGATTTTAGAACGTGACTTATTAATGAATCCCTGTATGGGCAGTGCCTGTGCATCACTAATGGAACAGCAAAGAAGCAGCAGTAATGAGATGGAACCACCCCAAGCATGACATGAAAATCTTTGCAGAAGCTAAAAGGAGTAATTTGGGTGTTGTGCTGCAGAGTTAATGAATGTAGTGCTGGAGAAGGGAACTGCACTGGCAGCTTGGGAATGAACTTCCCTGCTCATTCCCTGAAGCAGGGCAGGGAGGCTGAGCCTGTCAATTTTCCTTCAGCTGAGAGGAAGCTGTAGAAGTGGGATAGAGATCTGGGCTGAAATCACAGTTGTGGCTGATAATTGCAACCATGAGTTATGAAACCCAACCTGGACTGAGCTGTGCTGTATCTCAGTAGTCAGAAAGGTCATTCACCATTGCCCAAGCTATGTGAGTATTTACAATATATTGTATATACGCCTGTATATATTATTTTGTTCTATTATTGGGAAAGGTTCTTCCCCCAGAGGTGCTGGCACTGCCCAGGCTCCCCAGGGAATGGGCACGGCCCCGAGGCTGCCAGAGCTCCAGGGGCTCCCAGGGATGCTCAGGGTGGGATCTGGGGGGTCTGGGCAGCACCAGGGGTTGGACTGGATGGTCCTGGTGGGTCCCTTCCATCCCAAGGCATTCCATGATATTCCCTAAGGCCACACTCAGAGACCTCTTCCATGCAGGCACTTGGATGAGCTTTGTCTCAGTGCTGCAGTCAGTGAGTTGTGGAAGTCACTGGAGAAGCTCTGCTGGGGAGTTTTGGTGAGGCTACAATTAGAAAAATCAATCTTAAGTAAAAGAATTTGTCTTTATCCACTGCCAAATAACAACAAAATTATAATGAATAAATGTAATAATACTCAAAGAAACTGAAAGTAAAGCACCAAAATGAAGCCATTTCAGATCAAGCTGCCATGGCTTTTGTAAAATAGTTGACTTGGGATAGAATTTTAAAAACTGATTTAAAAAAATTTAAAAATAAACTACAGTTTTGAGCTCTTTCCAATTTCTGTCATTAGAAATCTATGACATAAGCCTGAATCACAGAGGTGACAAATCCAGGCCCCAAAAGGAAACCATATCTTCATCAAACTTCACTGGAGAAACAAAATTAATAAAGGCCTGCTGATTATCAGCAGAGCACATCAGAAATGCTCTTCTCTGCAGCAGCCATAAGGACGTGGATAGTTAAGAAGGGCTTTTGTGCCACACTGGTTGCTCAGACTTCTAGGGACAATTCTAAGCACCAGTGGTTCCCCTGTTACACGATGGTGTAGGGGACAGAAGGTGACACAGACTCCATGATTCAGAAGGCATAAAAGGCATTTATTAATAGAAAATCATGCTCTTCTAGAGAGCATTGTGAACCTCATACCTGGTTGGGCTTTAGGAAACACTTCTCACACCAGTGGTCAGGGAGGGGACAACTCTTTTTTGTAAAGATCTTTTACAAACACCAGGTGCAGGGGATGAGATAATAATAGTTTGAATTCTTTCTCTAGCTTTCCCAGGCCAAGCCTGGGAGAAGCTGTTTCCCTCTGTTAGCAGAGAGTGAGGATATCCCCAGTTCCCATTTGTCACTGGGACAGGGAGGTGTTGCCATCCCCAGGGGCTGTGGTTCTACCAGCAGATCCACAAAATCCCCGTGGTCAAGATGCTGAATCTAATCACGTTCTCAATTTCTGAGCTATATTTTATTAAACATTTTCATCACTTTGAACTGTGCATTCATACCTCCCCAGATTTATATCTGTAATTAGGGGATCGTTATTTACCAGCTGGTAAAAAGACACCTTTCAGCAACATAATTCAAATGTCAGGAGTTACTGCCAGTTCCAGATTAATGCTACAGTTATCTCTTTGGCTACAGGTTAGGAACGTGGCTGCTGTCAGAAGCCTTTGGAAATGGTTCAGAAATACTGGGAAACAACTATTTGTGTTTTTCCAGCTGAAGAAAATCAGTTGTATATGATAGAAAGTAATCCTTCTCCCAGATCTAAGTTCAGTAATGAGTTGTTTTTATTTAACAAAGTCTCTAACAGATGGTGTTGCTAAATTTTGAATATTAGGGCTGGTTTTGCAAGAGGCCTCCACACAGGCTGATGGAGCAGAGAGGAGATTTCACATTTCAGCTCAAGCTCGGGGCTGGTCCTGTGGCCACTCCTGGGGTTGGAGCCACCCTGGGTGACCCCCCTGAGTCTGCACCCAAAGCACTGCCCCTGGAGGGGACCCTGGATGGGAGCGCTCCAAAAAAATTATTTACTGTATGCGCTCTGTAGGGGGAATCATAGAATTTTGGGTTGGGTTGGGTTGGGTTGGGTTGGGAGGGACTATAAAGGGACACCTCCCACTGTCCCAGGCTGCTCCCAGCCCCAGTGTCCAACCTGGCCTTGGGCACTGCCAGGGATCCAGGGGCAGCCACAGCTGCTCTGGGAATTCCATTCCAGGAATGGAATTGGAATTCCACCCCACAGTGGATGATCTTTGAGGATCTCAGCAATTTCTTGGTTACCTGAGATTATTTTGCAGTTGGTTTCTGGAAGGTCTGTGCCCAACACCACCTTTATGGTCAATTCTCTCATCCCACCAAAAAACCCATTAAACTGGGAGGCCGTGTTTGCCATAAATCCACGTTTCCTGGGCAATAAGAAGCAGACAGTGGTGCTGCCAACCAAGTCTAACCAACATCCTTCTTGTTCCCTAGGGCTGAAATCCTGGAAACAACCAAAGTAACTCACCAAATCCAGCAGCATTGGTGTCACCCCAGCACAGCCACTTCACAGACGTCGCCTCTTTGGTCACCTGCCTGTGCCTTTGGTGCTGCAGCAGGAAGGTTTGGGCCGATGATGGTGAGACACAAACCCGATTCATACCCTTTTTTTTGGTTGCTACCACTGCTCAAACTCTTTGTTGTGCTTCTAGAAACGCTCTGGTCCTTTTGAAATGGGGGTCAGACATTTGCTTGGTCTCATTCCTGCAAACCTTTCCCAGTATCAGAGACATCCCTGGCTGCTCAGTCATTCCATGCACTCAGAACTCACGTGGACAAAACCTTCTTCATTGAAATTATTTTCTCCATAAGCAACACAAGATGGTGGGGTTTTTCCAACGTGGGAATGCAGCTGATGGAAATGAAGGGTGACTGTGCACATGTAATTCAAGGGAGTAGCTTTGGGGAAACATCAGCCAGGGGAAGGAGGAAAAGAAATTTGAATTCAATTGGATTTTAGTAACTTCAGCTTAGGTTTGAATCATATTTACGTGCTTCTCTCTCTCTCCTCTGTTTGCAAGTTTTATTGCTATGGCTCTCGTGTCTTGGAGCGATGTGAATTAGTGGGTTTGTTATTGCTGAGAGGGAGGGGAACTGCAGCAGCAAGGAATGAGATGGTTCCCTGGAGTCCTACACAGGAAAAGTGTGGAAAACCTGGAGCTGAACCCAGATCCCAGGAGACACCGAATGGCCCCAAAACGGATGGTGTGCTGGGCCAGGAGCTGCCAGCAGGAAGCTCAAGTCGAGGTTCAAAGCTCAATTAGCATGAAGGATGTGATGGAAATGGGGACATTTAGGGCAAAATCCTCCCTGCCTCGCACGGAGACCCAGGAGCTTTGCAGCTTTGCTGTTTTTGCTTCCAGCGGTGCCCAAATGTGAGAATTTTGTGCAGTTTCAGAGCGAGGATGAAAGTGAGAAATCATTTAACAGCCCCAGCTCCAACGGGAGCATCAGCAGGAGCTGGATTGATGGAAATGCCCCAAATTGAGGGTGGTTTCAGGGCGATTGTTTTTATTGTTGGTTGCAAGCTTTTGGTGAAAGCTTTTCTAAGTGAGTATTTTGGGACAAGGCAAAGACTTCTCACAGGGTGAACCAAAGATGAAATTACAGGTCTTTAACAAGAACTGCACTCGTAAATGAAAAATATGATGTGGCACTGTAAAAATAAGACCATTGTCCTGAAGTCTTTGGCTATGTCCTTTAAAATGTGCTTTGGGGATTAATCAGCCAATGATTGTGTCACAGCAAGTCAGCTCAAGTGGGTTTTTGCTTATATTGCAGCCTTAGATTACACACTCACTGTCCATTAAATAATTTTAAATAATGCAGCTGTAAAACTTGCCTGGTCTGGCTCTTGGCTGGCCAGGGTTTGGTTCTTCATGGTCCTGTTCCTCCAGCACAGCCACGTGCCCTGGAGGCCTCTCCTCTACAAGAGAGGGTGCAGATTGCTCCTCTCTTTGTAAACACATGGAATCCAGCCCACTTCCATCTTCTCCAGACCCCAGTCCCACACTCCCACTGTATCTGGGGTCTGGAGCACCCCCAACACACAGCAAGAGGATCAGGAAAAGGCACTGGCTAAAGAGAGACCCAACATGGAGCTCTTGACCACAAGTGGAGCTGGAATGGGTCTGCTTCCCTCAGGGAATGTACTGTCATTTTTTCCTTCTGATTTTTCAGACTGTGTTCATAGAATCACAGAATGATCACAGTTGAAAAAGACCTCCAAGAACATCAAGTCCAACCTTAAATGTTCCTTAGATTTGAAGGAATCCACAATTTCACTGGTAAAGAAATGGAAAATGAACTCCAAAACACTCCAATCTAGAGAATTCCAGCCTAGTTCTGGTGGGAATTAAGCAGAACTTTCAAGTAATTCGTGTTTGAAATGCCTTCATAACTTTTGCCTCATAAAAACAGAAAAGGACATAAAATCACTGTAAAACTTCCCATTTTGGAAGGGAAGATTCTCCTTCCTGGCAGTGAGGATAAAGGAAAGTTGCTGTGTTTCAAGAGGACTGCCAGTGGTTACTTTGATTTCAAATGTTAACTCAGCACATCTTAATCCTGCCCACTCCCAGCTGCCCACTTTGATGGGAAGTTGGTGATTTATGGGACTGGATTTGAATTCCTGTTTGGAATTCATGTCTTGTTTAGAAACACTAAAAGCTCCTGCACACTCCTGTGGCTCCCCAAAGCCAAGGCTGGGCAGGCTCTGCCCTCTGGAAGTGCTGGGAGCTGCCTCTGGTGGGCTGGGGCTGCCTTAGGTAACCCCTGCTGCTGGAGTCACGGGTGTAAATGGAAAAGTTGCAGAGGAAACACCACAAACGCAGGAGGGCTTTTTCCTCCCTAAGTGCTCTCATGGGTTTGCCTTTTACTTGTTCCTCTCTTCTCCAAAATGCCTTTTTTTTCTTTTTTTTTTCCCCCTCAAAGAGCATGAAAAGGAAAATTGCTAATGAGTCAAACCAGCAGAAAAGTTGAGGGATGTCTCGAGGACATGGATTTTTCTCCATGGTTGTGGCAGAGCTGGAGCCCACACAGAGTCTCCAGCCAGCACTGCCCTGCACTCATCAGCCATCCCTAATTAAATTAACTGTCTGCAATTAACACACAGCCCAGCATCACTCTTTTAATTCCTCTTCTGGTTCTCCAGACTGAATTGCTTTTAATAAAAACCTTATAAAAAGCAATTTTATTCTTGTCTACTCACGCCAACCCTGAGCCACCATTGGTGTGTCTTAAATATTCAGTTTGATTTAGGCAGAGTTGGACCCTGAGCTAATGGAGGAACCAGAGTGGGAATACAAGACACCTTCTAAACTTAGAGCACCATCAAGGTGAGTAATTAAAGAGGAAGGAGAGAAACTCTCCAAGTTTAATACAAAAATAAATGATGGGTTTAGCACTGCTGCATGAGCGTTGCATTTCCCAGTAGTAGAAGCTTGTTTGTATCTGGGTCAAGAGAAAAAAAAGCTGCTAAAATTAAGAGACACTTCTAAGTTTTGGGTTATTAGAAGTGAGAGAGGTTCAGTGAGAAATTCTGGATTGTCAGTGATGCAAATGAGGTTTTCCTGATGGGCTGGTGAGCTTCTGTTTGACTTTTTTCTTAAATATTTGCAAGAAAATTAAGGGCAGCGCTTTGGTTCTGCAAATATTGACATCGGGTTTTCCTCTTTCATTAGCAGAACCAATATTTGCTGAAGTGAACCCGTGGCCCCAGGGCAATGCCCAGAGAGATGGGCCAGGGATCCTCCACTGCACTGAGGGCTCAAACTGGGGAGAGCAGGAGCTTGGCACTGGCTGCTTTTAGCAGAACTAAATGGGGAAAATTGTTTCATTATGGGCCTTTTCTGTTAAAATACACCAGTGTTTGAGTGAGATATGTGCTTTTCACCCAGGGACCTTCTGATTGTGGCTTTCTGACTGCCATGGGTCTTGTTTCTCCTGGCTGCCTTTGCTTTGGAGCTTCTGTTCTGGTGCTGTGCCCCTTGCTGGCACTGCTCAGCTTTATATTTGGAACTTGATATCCATGGAAATCTGTGCAAATCCTTTGAATTTTTGCAAGCCATCCTTTAAATGACAGGTAATTAATTCTCCACTGTGGCAAAGCTCACACAAGCTCACCTAAGGTGTTGCATGTGCTTCTGAGGGACATTCCTGCCTTCGGAATCCCAGATCCCTGAGGAAACACTGCACCTACACTGCGGGGTGGGTTTGCTTGGATTTGCTTTGTGAACTGTAAATTCCCCATTAGCATCTGCCCATAGACTGCATGAGTCACAGGCCTGGCTTTTCCGAGAAATTCCACGTTTCCCACCTGCTGGAAAGCAGGGAGAACAATACAGAGCGATTTTCAAAAGCCCCTACATGGACCAGTTCCCTTGGTTTGGAATGGTTCTCTGTGATTTATTAGTCAGAAATTCCATCATATTTTGTGCCATCCTTCACAAATCTCAGCTCCAATTTTTTCCCTTCTCCGAGCTGTCTTGTGAATAACAAACCCCACATTGTTCTTGTGTGTGTTCCTCTGAATTTATTTCATGTCATCTTACAGCAAAGGCAAAAAAAAAAAAAATGCAGCTCCTCTCACTTAGCCCCCTTTGGGACAGCAGCCACAGATGAAGAGCGAGCAATCAACATGTCAGGATAAAATTAGATTGCCACGGAGCACAAGGTTTGATCCAATATGTGTATCAGATTTGGCTTTCAGCTCTGCATATCACAATAAAACAACCCCTGCTGAAGGTGCTCGGCACAGAGCAGCTCCTCTCACATCTGGGAGAAGCTGGGAGAGGGGCAGGCTGAAATCTCCTGCTGTACCCTACTGCCTGGATACTCAGCTGTGCTTCTAAAGGAGGAAGGGCTGCAGGAGCCCCTCGTGCTGTGCCCTCAGCCCTCCTGGTGCAGGGGAGGGCAGGGATGGAGCCAGGCTGGAGCCTGCAGCACCACCAGGAGCTGGGGGAGCATTTCCCCCCCAGATCCCCTCTCCACGCCCTGCTTTTCACCGGGGTGTCGTTCTGAAGTGAGGAAAATGGATTTATTTTGGATGACTGAGGTGGGAGATGGGTCTGGCAGCATCCCTAACACAATCCACTGGCATCCAGTCCGGAGCAGAGCCAGCCCAAAGCAAAGCCCAGGGCTGTGTCCAGCTGGACGCTGGGTCCTGAGCCAGGAGCTTCACTCTGCAGCCCAGCCCCTGCTTGGTGACACAGCCACAGCCCTCAGGGACAGCTCCAGGAGGGCCAGGGGCTGCCTTACAGCTGGCACAGAAAACAGAGGCATTTTGACATGGTTTTTTCAACAAAATGCCCTAATAATATCGAGAAATTATAATATTTGTTTCTATTTAATTGGAAAAAATAAGGAAAATATTTTAAATATTCATTCCAATGTGCTTGGTTTGGGTCAGACAAAGCATTTTGATTCCCTTGAAGGACCCAAGGAAAGCCAAGTGCCAACAGGTTGGAAAATGTGAGCTCTGTGCAGACACACCACCCCTGTCCTGCTGGATTTCATAAAAGCCTTTTTCTAACTCAGTAATTGTCTCCCAAAGGGACTCGTGAGCACGGCTGAGGTTTGGATGGAGTTTTTGGGCGGGGGTTGAGGCAGTTCCCCTCTCTAACCCTCAGGCACTGCAATCCTGAGCCATTCCCTGCTAAGGGCAGTGCTCCACTTGGACTAACTGAGGATAAAATCCATTTTCTCTGGGTGTAAAAATATTGATAAACACTCACACAGAGCCTGTTTGTAACCCTTGTGGCCCACCTAATCTCCTGTGTAAGGAATTTAACCTGGTTCTGCTGGTGCCCAGCACCAGGATCCAGGATGCCTGGATGTCCCCTGTCCTGTGTTCTTTAACTCCCCAGACTGCCTCCCCTGCTCTGCCAATGGATTTCGAATTAATCCTCCAGTCTTTGAAATTAATGGGTTTTCATCAACCTGGGTGGAAGTGGATCAGCTTGGAGGCTGGCAGCCCACCCCACTGGTGCCTGACTAAAAGTAGTTCACCTACTTCAGGCACAATACCTGCACTGGGAGCTGCACAGTTCCTTCTTCAGGAGTTGCACAGTTCCTGCCCCAGGAGCTGCACAATTCCTGCCCCAGGAGCTGCACAGTCCCTGCCCTGGCAGTGCACAATTCCTTCTTCAGGAGCTGCACAGTTCCTTCTTCAGGAGCTGCACAGTGCCTGCCCCAGGAGCTGCACAGTTCCTGCCCCAGGAGTGCACAGTCCCTGCCCCAGGAGCTGCACAGT
>VXAX01001188.1:198880-277213 GCA_013399835.1 Leptocoma aspasia | reverse complement strand
TCCCAGGCTCTCTGGGGGAGGCGGAGCGGATGGGATGGGATGGGATGGGATGGGATGGGATGGGATGGGATGGGGCTCAGCTGCTCCAGGGAGTGAGTGGAGCACTGCAGCCTGCTCCTGCCAGGAATGCTCCTCAGCACAGGGAGGAAGGGCAGGGCTGTGTGAGAATGTACAGACCCGTGGTGATCCCATGGTTCCCACAGATCCCTTGGAAGTGTTTGGTTTCCGATGAATTCCACACTGCTGATCTGATCAGTTTCTAGAAACTCCTTGTAATTCCCAGGAAAATGTCTGCAAACTGGTTGTTCCTCCCTCTCTCAGTTCAGGTTTCTCGCAGGAATGGGGATACAGGCCCATGCCATGGGATATAATTTCCATTCCACATCCACCTGCTGAGCCCCTCCTGCCGACCTTGCCCTGATGGGATGCTGGGGGAGTTGAATTGATGGAATGCACCTGGGCTCTCCCTGGGGCTTGGGAAGAAAACTCCCACATTTCAGCACTCTTCTTCTCTGGATGCTAATTTATTGTGAACTCCTGATCTGATGGTTGCATTTTCCTCTCCTCACTTCAAACAGGACGATACTTTTTAGGCAATGGAGTAATGATTCATTTTAGAAAAGATATTTCAGGAAACTCCACATTTTTTAGTTTCTCACAGAGAGAATGCAACAAAAAGCTGAAAGTAGGAAACAGCAACCTTTAGTTCTTTTCCTCTTCTCAAAAAAAAAAAGGGTTTTTGTGTTCCTTAATGAGCTTTCATTTCAGCAGCCTCTCAGTATTTGTCCTTGTTGGTAGTGGGGGCCTGATGTGTGTCAGCACCCTGAGCCATGCAGGGCTGTGCCTCAGCCGTGAGGCTGCACCAGAGACGTGGAATCTGATTTTCCCTGTGTAAGTAAAAGGCCAGGAAGATCCTCACCTCAAGAATTCCACATGGGGAGTCACTAATGAGAGGCTGGAGGTGCTGTGAATGTATTTTTCTGGAACGCTGTGTTTTGGAGGTAAAATTCATTTTCTTGACAAGGCAAAATTCAATTTGAGCAATAATCTTGGCTCTTAATCTGTTTTCAAGTGTCTCTCTGGAGGCAGAAGGGACTGCAAAGGGTCATTTGGAAGGAGAGTGGTTCTGCCAGGAGAGGAATGCTTATCCATGGTGAGGGATGATGGGCAGAGGTTCAGGGATAATTGGGACTGGCACAAGGGGTGCAGGAACAGGGAGAGCAGATTTTCAGCAAGTTCACTTGTGCAATTCCCAATTTACTCTTTGAAACAAAATAAGGTGACCTCTCTGGAATGACAAATGGAGGGATCATTTCAAGGCATTAATTTTTATGAAAGAATTATTGATCTGCTTTGGAATCTCATAACAGTAATACTACAAAACTACATGTACTCTGTTCCATATTTTATTCTATTAAATGAGTTTTGCTTGGAGGCATTAAAACCATCCAGCACAAAACTCTGTTTCATAAGATCAGATGTTGTTATTTCTATTTATAGCCATATTCAAATGAATCTCAATGAGTGACAATGCTGACTGTCCCAGACGCTGGACTATGATGAATTTTATCATCATATTGGGAGATACGAAGCATGTAATTAAGGCTGTTTGGAGAGCATGGAATCCAATATAGCCAGGTCATTAGTGTGGTGAGAGGGTACCCAGGCAGGGAGAGATCTAAAGGAGAACAAGGATTTCCAGAGCTTTGCTCGTTACTGATGATTCACGAGGTCCTCCGAGCCCTCCTGCCACAGGCAGTGCAGTTCTTCTGAACTGTCGCCAATTTAATGGCAATAAAGCCTGGTCGTGCCCTGGACCAGGAAAAGGTGCTGGCCCTGCCCCACCTGAGGCCACAGCTCCCTCCTGGGCTGTCCCCTTGTGCTTCCCCTGGCCGGAGTGAGCCCAGCCCTCAGGGCCTGCAGAGCTCTCCAGCCCTGGCTGCTGCACCAGGAGCAGAGACTGACAGTCCTTGGTGTCAGGGTGGGCTGGAGCTCTTTGATGTCCCCATGTCCTCAGGGCCACCATGGGCTGTGTGTGAGCCATCCTTTGGCAGCTGGGAGGATGCAGGGTGGGTGCTCAGGCTGTCCAGCTCCATGGGCTGTGTGTGCCCCATCCATGGGCTGTGTGTGCCCCATCCATGGGCTGTGTGTGCCCCATCCATGGGCTGTGTGTGCCCTGTATTTTGGCAGCTCAGGGGATGCAGGGTGGGTGCAGTGGGTGCTCAGGGCTGTCCAGCTCCATGGGCTGTGTTTTGGAGCCTTTTGCAGCAGAGCCAGTGTCAGGTGCAGGATGGGGCACCCCGGGCACACCTGAGCTTCCCACAGGGATCCCACCCCTTCTGCAGGGACAAAGGGCCCCTGGCTGCCAGAGGGCAGCCCCAGGTCCCTGTGGCTGAGGCTGTGGTGCTGAGGACACTTTTGCTGTGTCATTTGGGATCTGGAGAGCATTAAGATGCTGTGGGAGTGCTGGGCATTCTCTGCTCCCTCAGCTGTCGGGTGATGCTGGCCGGTGCCTCCCTTCCCAGCCCTTCTAAATGAGCTTGGCAAATGTTCCCCAAGGCCTGGGACGTGCTCCTGGCTGGAGATCACCTCTCTATGCCTTGGGATCAGTGAGGCACTTGGGCTGCCTGGCCTCTGATTGACACTGGGAAGAGGAGAAAGCCTGGAGACCTCCCCCTCCCAATGCCCTGCGCTGCCTGAGGTGGTGCAGGTCCAGTGTTTGCACATTCAGGGCACATCCAACAGCTCTGTTTTGGTCTGGGTTTTTGGGAAAAGGATGGGCTGAGCTGTGGGGGTGGAGGGGAGGGTTTGGAGCAGTCACAGGTCACAAGATTTCATCCTGATGATGGTTCTGCTTAATGCCTCTGAGTATGGTTGTGTATGTGGGTGTTTATATATATATATAGATAGAGATATACAAAAATATTATTGGTGTATATACTTATGCTGTAAATGTGAGCTGTGGCTTTAAGGTCTTGCTCAGGGCTTGGGCTGGGAAGGGGAGAGCTGTGCTGGGCTGTGCTGGGTGAGGAGAGGATGGAGCACCTCTGTGTCCCTGTGTGAGCCCTGGCACCTGCCTGTTGGGCTCTTTGATCCTGCCTGGCTGGCATTAAGATGATGTTAGGGCTCAGAACAATCAATCGTGGGTGATAAATAGAGAAAAGATGTGGTTTAGGAATACTGAGCCACCTCAGAGGCTTTAGCAGCACCAGCAACAGGCTATGCTTGGGCTTGGCTGCTCCTGTGTAGGGAGGGTGAAGGGAGGAGAGGCTGAAACTGTGCTGGAAAGCAGGGAAGGACATAGAGAGGTTGGTGTGTGGCTTTGCAGGGTGAGAGGTGCTGGGAGGAGGATGCTCTGCAGGAACAGCTCTCCTGTCACAGCAGCAGGGCCAGGGGTGCCAGCAGGGCCAGGGAGGGCACAGCCCAGGCAGCTGGCACGCTGCCTTAGCCCAGGGCAGTGCCCTGCTGGAGCTGCTGTGCCGCTGCCAGGTCACAACCCGGGGACCTGGAGCTGGCTGGGTGTGATCCTGGAGCTGCAGCTCTCCCTCAGAGCCTGCTCCCACACTTGTACAGCTGTTGTAGCTCCTCACTGGCAGGTAAAACAACTGCTGCCACAGCCAAAACCTCGAGCTGGAGCTGTCCTGAGAAAGGGCTCAGAGCCAGGCTCCCCTCAGGGGGCTGACACAACCCCAGCTGCTGTGTCAGGGCTGTCCTGGTCCCATGGCTGCAGAGGGATGCACCCACAGCCCAGCACTGCTCAGAGCCCTGGGCTCTGCCCAGGGTGCTGCAGCCCTCAGGGCTCCAGCACCCCCAGCCCTGGGAATGCGGCAGTAGGGGCTTTCAGGCTGAGCTGCACCAGCCATCCTTCCAGTTCCCTAGCCCCAGTTCCAGCAGTGCTGGTGTGACAGGGACTGCTGATCCCTGCAGGTGGCTTTAGAGCAGCCACTTATTCCTGTCCTGCACCAAGGCCCCAGTCCCAGCTTTCCCAGGATGAGTGTCTCCATGGACACAGGGCAGTGAATGGGAAGTTGTGCAGGATGGAAGCACAGACCTGCCTCAGCACAACTTCCCAGCATTTCCTTCGGATGCTGCAGCAGTGCCTGGGGTTGGTGGGAAGGCAGCAAGCTGGGCAGGGAGCTGGCTCATTCCCTTGGACAGTTTCGGGCATCTTCAGTCCTGGTACCATCCCCTCGGCCTCCTTGGGCACTGCCAGGGATCCAGGGGCAGCCACAGCTGCTCTGGGCACCCTGTGCCAGGCCTGCCCACCCTCACAGGGAACAATTCCTGCCCGTTGGATGGCACCTGTGGAGCCAGGCTGCTCCTAGCAGATGCCTAAGCTCTCCTGCAAACTTTGCTGAGGAATGTTCTACAGCCTTCAAGAAAGACTGGTTAGTTTTCCTCCTAATACTCAGCTTTTATCCTCTTTGCTGGAAGTTTTCCTGGTTTGTTCTGGCTCTGTTTGCACAGCAGGCTTTGAGGCTTGAGTGCAACACAAAATGCAGTAGGGGTGTTCCTACAGAAAGACTTTTGTTCTCCCTTTGGTACTGGAAGACAGATCCAAAAAGCAGAGGTTTGGAGATGAGGTGGGACTTGTGGAACTCCAGCTCTGCCTGAGCCAGGCTCAAGGTGTCAGCTCACATTTCCAGTGCTCTGGGGACCAGAGGGTATTTTAAATTCTGTCTCATCCCAGTGGTGCATTACCAGTCTGGACTACTTGTGTTCAAAAGCAATCCAACAAAAATCCCACAAGAAGTTTGCTTCCACAAATAGCCTTTCTTTAAAGAACCAAAGATTTTCCAAATTATGAAAATAATAGAATCCCAGTTCTCCTTACTCAGCGTCTTTGATGACAAGGACAGAGGGATCTGTGTCCCTGCGTTGTCTCAGGTGGAAATGCCCAGGTTTGGTTCTTTGCAAGTTTGTTTTCTCTCCTGCCATTTTAGGATTTGTGTACAGCAAAGCAAGCCTGTACACCACTAATTTCCCAATAAATTTCTTATTTCATAAATATTTTAATATTGGTAATTATGCATTCAGCAGAATGGAGATTTGTTTCGTGCCATTAAACTCAGCCTCATAATGCCATGTGGCATTTCTGCAGCCAGAGCAGACGGAGTGCCAGGGCTCTGAGCAGCACTGGGCACACAGGAGGAGTCTGTCCCCTTGCAGGATTGTCCTCGGGAGGCTCTGGGAAGGAGGAGTGGGACAGCAGGAATTCTTCCTCTCTGCAAATGCAGGATTTGAGCCTCAGAAGTGCAGCAGGTTCTGTTTGCAGTCACAACCCCTGGGGTCCTTGGTGTGAGATCTCAGATCAGCTGCAGGTGGGGAGTGCAGCTCTGGGACCCCTCTGTGCACCCCATGGCACCCCCTGTTTATGGGGCCATCAACATCACACCCATCTACTTCCAAAATAAATCTATAAATATGTGTTGTGGTCCATCAGAACTTTTGAAATACAAATTTATTTTTAGCTGTCTCGAGAGAAGATCAGTCAATGTTAGAAGTCAACGTTTCATGGTCGAAGAAAGCCTGGCTTGACTGACTGCAGGTGTCAGAGCAGAGCCCTTGTCCCCATGGATGTCCTGGTGTCCTGGGACGGCATTTGCTGGTTTAGAAACACCTCTTGCTGCCCACAGCTTGGTGCTGAAGGGATAAGATCCAGGTAAATCTAATGGGTGGCTGGAATTGAACACTGGGATTTTGTGGCAGCTCCTAAGAGCACAGACAGCATCTCCCCCAGCAGAGACAGGACTGAGTGCCTGGGGTTCTTTCCCACATGGATCCCATCAAAACCAAGTCCTAATGGATAGGATCAAGGCCAAATTCCATTTAATAAAAAATGGCAGGAATAACTACAAAAATAAAGACAAACTGTCAGCTCAGATTTGGCAGGAAGTTGTTATTTTTGCAGGAATAAAATCCAGCACTAATAGAGATGGTTTAGTGATTTTTAAAGCAGGTAATTTTGTGGCAGGGCTTGAACGCACAGAAATTATATTGACAATAAAAATTAATTAAATGACTTTTTGTGGGTTTGTAGTTTTTCTATCTGACAGCAGTACAGAAAATCTCCGAGTAACTGGATGATCCTTAAGGACCCTTCCATCCCAACCTGTTCCATGGATGATGATGCAAAGGAAATTATCTTTTCGAGATGTGTCTACTGTGGGAAGTGGATTTGTGGAGGCCTCTCAGTTGCCCCATCTCTGTGTCAGAAAAGGGCAAAATCCAACAGTCTGCTATGGCTACAGTGGAGGATTTCCAAAGGAGGAAAAGATGCTCTGATTCCCCAGCAAACCTTGGACTACTGGAGTGGACAACTAGAAGGGGCTGCCCAGGGAGGGTTGGAGTGCCCATCCCTGGAGTGTCCAAGGAAGGGCTGGAGGTGGCACTGAGTGCTCTGGGCTGGGGACAGGCTGGGGATTGGGCACAGCTGGGACTGGCTGGGCTGGGAGGGCTTTGCCAGCCTCAGGGATCCTGGGATTCTCTGAACTGGGAGCTCCTGGCCTGTTTCATCTCCAGCAGCAGATTACTGGTGTCCCAGGTGAAGGGATTTTGGACTTCACAGGATTTTGGAAGCTGACACAAAAAGATGAATTTTCCATCTGCCTGCAGTGCCCCGGGTGGCAGCAGCCCTGAGGGAGTGACAGCTCATTTGCTCTTGTTTGGCTAAACTGGGAATGTGGAAATGAGGAATGGCCTGGGTTTTTCCAGCCCCATGCAGGATCCCAGGGCAGCTGCACAAGTCCTTCTCTAACACACCAGGATCCTCAACACCTCAGTGTGAAATGGGAGCAGAGCAGAGGTAATGGAGTCCCTGGAAAAGCCACTTTCCTTCTTCAGGAATATTTCAGTGACGTGGTAAACTGTGAAGAGCATTAAATCCATGAAGAAATGAAATAAATCCCAAATACAATTTTTCCCGCCTGTGAAAAATGTATTTTACTGGGGAATTGAATTGTTATTAAAAAAAGCCTCCCACCCCTGTGCTTATTTTCTCAGGAAGAATATCCTTGCATATCAGAAGAGAATGAAATAACTCTGAGCATGAAAACACTGAGGAATGGGGCTGAGAACTCGTCTGTAAAATGTCCTGCTCGAGCCCAGCCAAGCTTGTGCTGCTCCATCTGGCAGGGAAACGCTGGTGGTGCCTCCTCAGCTGTGCCTCCCATGGCTCTGCTCTGACAAATGTGGGCATGGAAACACAGCCCGGGGGTGATTCTGGGTGTGCACCTCTGCAGGAGCCCTGAACCTCAGATTTACACGTGTAATGGCTCTTTCCTGGTTATCAGGGCCCAGGAGCTGGGCCTGGCTCTGAGCTCTGCTCAACACCTTGTGCAGAACCAGAGTGGGGCTGTTCCTTGGAATCATGGAATCATTAAGGTTGGAAAAGACCTCCAGGATGAAGCCTAGCCTTTGGAGTGGATCTGGGGCTCCTCTGACCCCTCTAACACAGCAAGGACAGACTGCAGGAGGAGCTGAGGTTGCATCCCTGCTCTAAAATGAGAAGCAGCTGGAGCAGTTTATTAAAAATACCACCAGTTCCTCGGGGCAGACTCGCTGATTTGTGGCACCTCTGTGCAGCAAGTGATGGGACAGACTGTGGGCAATGCTTTCTTGGTAAATATTGCTTGGGTTTGCCTTTTGCTGCTTTCTCACCATGAATTTTATAGCAATGAACATGTGTGCTGTGTGTGCTTCTCCCTCTTCCCAGAGCAGCTGTGGCTGCCCCTGGATCCCTGGCAGTGTCCAGGGCCAGGCTGGACACTGGGGCTGGGAGCAGCCTGGGACAGTGGGAGGTGTCCCTGCCATGGCAGGGGTGGCACTGGCTGGGATTTAAGGTCCCTCCCAACCCAACCCATTCCAGGATCCGGTGCCCCAGGACCCAGTGGCTGCACTGCAGAACTCCCTCCTGCCCTGCAGGGAGCCTGGGAGGGAAGTGTCCAGGTGCTGGTGAATTCCCTGGGATGCTGAGCACAGGGAAGGGGCATGTTCGGGTAAGTGACAGCCTGTCACTGCACTGAGCAAAACACTCTCAGGAGCTGGAGCAATTTTAAAAATAGAAAGCAGGGAGCAAATGGCCTGGCAGGGAGATGCAGCACTGGAGAGATGGAATTGGCCCTAATGGGCTCAGGCTGTGCTGGGGATGGAGCCTGCGAGCTGCAGGGGGGAGCACAGGGACTGCTCCCTCCTGGCCCCTTTAGCAAAGTTATTTTTATTCCTAATTTGGACAGATAACTTCTCCAGACTTGTTTGGGTGCCATGAGGAGCTGCCGGTGCTGGGCTGGGTGCTGCTTCTGCTGGGGGGTGGTGGGGAACAACAGCAAACCCAGGGCTGCTCTGGGACCTGCTTTATATTGCAAAATCTGGTATCCTAGGAAATCTGTCAGGCCTGGGTTAGACAATTCCTGATTTCAAAAAGCAGTACATGACCTGACTCCTGCCTGCAGCAGGTGAGTGCTTGGTGTAAGCCCAGGGAAGCAGAGATGTGATTTTTTTTATCTGATTTTTATGCCACTCCTTGCTCTCAGTCCCATGAGCTTCCCAAATGAGCGCCAGCAGCCCCAGGGACCCTGCTGGTACCCAGGGACAGCCCAGGGACCTCCCAGTGCCCAGGGATGTGTGGCAGACCCACAGGAGCAGGGTCTGGCTGTGCCTGTGCTCAGCTCTGGGGGAGCTCCTGCAGCCTCTCAAACTTGGCAGGTTCACAGGAAGAACAGCAAAACAAGGTAAAAAAATTTTTTTTTTCCTTTGCAGGTTATTTTTTCCCCCTCATCTTTCTCCCAGTGCTCACATAAATCGAGCAAAATGTGGTACAACTGGAATCTGTTTTCCGTACCAGTTGGCAAAGTGGTGTCTGTGCTATTGAACCTGAATCCTTTGGCAGATGCCAAACCCACAAAGCCCTTCCCGTTTTATTTTAAAGCCATGCTGCTCATCCTCATTCCAGGCGTCACAGATATAACAGATATATTTGGAAGATATTGTTTGGGGTTTTTTGATCTATAAAGTACAGCCTGTCACAGAAATGGGTGTGTAACTCCGCAGAATTTGTGTGTGATGTGTAAATCCTTCTCAATGAGGACTGTGCTAAGGATTTGTCTTGGGAAAGATGACCAGGAAGGGTTTGACTTCAACCAGGGCTTCTCCCTGCCCATGTAACAGTAAAAATACACAAATTATTGCAGTGACATTGCATAAAGAGCTGGGTTTTGCATGGAGTGGATTTGTCAGCACAATGGTAGGGCCATTACCTTGGGGTTTGGCTCGTGTTCTTTCAGGGACAAACACAAAATCTACCTGGAAATAACCAGCCCCACATTTCCTCCCAGAGCTTTGGGAAGAGAAATTCTGTTGGATTTCTGGCAGTGCTAATGAAGTGTCTCCTGGTCCAGAAGAGAACGCTGCCCACTTGTCACAGGGGTTGATCTCTGGCTGCCAGCTTTGCTGGGTTTCCAGTCCCAGCCCTGGCTGGGGAATCCCAGTGCCCGGGATTTTGGCAGGCAGGTGGTGTTGGGTTTGCTCAGGTGGATGTGCTGGTGGTGCCAACAGCATCGAGGGAATGGGATCTAGGAATGTTTGAGGTGAGGTCTGGTTTGTGCCCTGGCAGAACAGAACCTCTGTGCTGGGGCTGCCTGGGCAGGAAGGGAGGAGGGTGGGCAGAGCTGTGAGAATCCCACAGCTGCCTGAGGAACGGAGCCCTTCCCTGGCAGCACAAAGGGATCAGTGAGAGCTTTAATGTCTGCCTGACAAGCCCGGTCCCCCTGTGGCAGCAGCAGAGCCCTGCTCCGCCTTCACAAGCCTTGTGCTGGAGCTCCCAGGCTCGAGCTGCTGAGCCAAAACCCAGCCGGGATTCGGGCACTGCTGGGATGGATCCCGAGAGCAGACAAACGCATCCCGGCGTTATTGGTTTGTCTTTGTGTTAGAGTGGATTTGTCAGGTTAATGAGATGATTTTTTCCCCCCACTTTGCACCTTATCATTCTGTCTCTCCAAATGGGATTTTGAATTCACACCTTGTTGACAGGAACGTGATTCTGGGGCTTAGAGATCACAGCCTGGCTGCTGACTGTGACCAGCAGCACCTCTGAGGTCCTGTGAGACAGCAGCCAAAAGCCACAAATAGAGAGATCCAGGTAAAAGGAGCAGTGGGACCATGTGCTTGATTTAAGATGTGATCACACTCTTTGCACTTCATGAACTGGCATTTTTTGTAAAAAGCCCCCTACCCCGATAGAAAAAATACCTAAAAATACAAATTTATTGAAACCTTGCAGGCACAGAGCTGCCTCAAACCCCAAAACACAAACCCATGGCTGAACAGTTATGAGAGTGGAGGTTCTCATGGTAACTCCTGGCTACAGGAGCTGGGATATTAAAAGTCACACAAAAACAATGGCTACAGCAGTGAAATGTGCTCTGAGGTGCTCAGGACATTCCCCATGCCTTTCTCCAGTCCAGGGAAGAACCTAAGCTTGGGACCCATATATTTTATAGGCAATTTAAAGTTTTTCATTCATTTTGGCACTTTGAGAGGTGGAGACACATTAAAAGTAAAGAGATCTCCTGCTCTCTATGTAAAAATACACATTGATACAAAAAGCTGATGAATAAAACCTTAAGTAGTAAAAAGTGATCCTCGTGTGCTGTGTGAAGTGTGGAGGGATAATTCCCTGTGCTGGAGACCATCCCTGATCTCAGCTGGGGCTGTGCACCCGTCCCGTGGGGGGTTTGGCACTTCCCAAGCCTCTCCTGTGTGTATTCCCTAACCCAGGGCCTTGGCTGGTTATTTTGGCATCCCAAGTGCTCGCTCCTCGTCCCAGAGTGTGCCATCCTGTCGGTGCATGAATTCCTGCCTGGCACTGAGGTATTGATGAAAACCTGGGGAGATGGGGGCTGGAGCTGAGGAGGGAGGGGCAGCCCAGTTACTGTGTGCTGCTGCTCTCAGTTTACCTCGCTGAAGGGACGCTGGGGACATTATGGGCTTGTGTAAAAAGCCCAGGTGCCCCAAGGCTCAGGGGTGCCGCAGTGCCAGCTCTGGAGCGGGATCTGCACCCCACAATGGCCCGGGTGGCACCGGATCTCCCCCTCGGGGTGGAACCCACCCTGAGCCCAGCCTGGGAGCCCTTCCTGCTTTTCCCACGTTAATGACTCTAATTGCCCTAATGAAACACTGCAGTTAAGTTGTCTCGCCTCTCCCACCCATGATTTTTTCTTCAGCTTTTCTCAAAGTTGATTTTTTTTCCCATGTGCCGTTCTCACGTGTGGTTCTGTACATTAACAATTGGGAGACGACAGTTATTCTGTATCTTTTTTAAAATGTTCCCTGGGGAATTATGCTTCAACCAGGGAAATTGTATATTTCATTATCAAAAAGGTTTCAGGCTTTATCAGAGTCTTTTTGTAATAGTTGTCATGGAGGTTTTTATTATTATTGTTAAATTGAATAATGGGGAGGAACCTGTTCTTAAGCCTTTGCACAAGAACTAGAATTTAAATCCAGATAAATCTGCTCTGTTTGTAAAAGTGACTTTTTAAGGTTAACTGCATTTAGTTCCAATCACTGGAAGTGCAGCTTTGTTACTGTATCTGAATGAGATAGCGAGGGGTTTTGCAGCTGTAATAAGGGAAGATTGAACTTGACTTTTAAATGCAGATGGAATGTCTGGGAGTTACTTTTCAGGGCCTGATTTCTTGGTAATCACAAGAAACCCTCCACGAGGCCTCGCAGCGCTGCTCCAGGAGCCCAGCAGGGCTGGAGCCTTTGGGAAGTGACAGGGAAAGAGACCTCAGAACCATGGAATGCTTTGGGTTGGGAGGGACCTTAAATCCCACCCAGTGCCACCCCTGCCATGGCAGGGACACCTCCCACTGTCCCAGGCTGCTCCCAGCCCCAGTGTCCAGCCTGGCCTTGGGCACTGCCAGGGATCCAGGGGCAGCCACAGCTGCTCTGAGCTGCTTCCAACAGGGCTGCAGGTGGATTTTGTTGGTAGTGAGCAGCAAATGCTCCTGTTTGGGTGGGACTGAGGTGCTCCCAGCAGGAGCAGCGGGGCTGGGGACAGCCCTGCCCTGGTGGGGACAGCCCTACCTTGTGGGGACAGAGTGCTGGTTGTTATTCTACATTCAGCCACTGCTGCCCGGAGCCATGGAAGATCCCTGGGATCCAACAGCTCCCGGATTCCTGGGGCTGGGATGAAACCTGAATGAGCAATAAGGAGATGAAAAACTTGACTGTGAGCGAGCTCCTGCAGCTGGGACTCACTGCAGCAAGAAGGTGGAACCTCTTTGAAATGTGGGTCAGATCCAGCAAAGGGGTTTCAAACAGTTTTGTCTAAAGGAAAAAAAAAAAAAGGAGAGAAGTAGTTTGAAAATGTCAATACAGTAATAATTCATCTCAGCATATTCAGGCTGCCAGACTTCAGGGAGCTCCCAGTTCAGAGAAAGCATGAAATGCAAATACTTTATGTAATGTTGACTGTGACCATCGGCCTCATTATGCCTCTGAAATTCATAATTTTTGCCTTCGGATGCTGAAATTTGTTGACAATCAGGAGGAAGAAGAGTCCCCCTGGATTGTTGTGGTGTGGTGCTGTGGGAACTTTCCCTCTAATTACGGCAGGAAGGCAAATTGCAGGAAGCTTTTTAAAATAACAAGTGAATATAGTGACCTTTTTTACAAAGGCTTTGATGAAAGATCTGAAAAAATGGAATTCATTAGAATATTTCTAATTTCCTGACATTCAAATAGGAGAGACTTTCTCAATGTGCATCTTCTCAAACATTTATCGTTAAATGTCGTTGTTTAATAAAGGTCCCTGAACTCTTTGCATGCCAATGAACCCCACAATTGAATTTAGAAATATAAACTCTATAGAAGGAAAGAATTTCTTTCTATGTCTGCAGTGCTGTCCTACAATTCATTACTGTGGTGTAAATGCCTGAATGAGTTCAGTCTGAAGGTGCATAAATGCATTTCAATGAATTTAAATTTAGGACTATTAAAATAACTGTGAAAATCCCCTAAGAGCATTTGGGGGCAAAATTAAATGCAGGGCACACATAAAATATATTAAAAAATTAAAAAAATATATAAATGAATGATTATATATGATTGCAACATTATCAGGTTTGGGGTTTTATTGAGATTCATACGGAACCACAAAAATAATTCTTGAGGCATTTTCCAGGAGCGCAGGGAAGGTGAACAGCAGCACCTGAGGGCTGTTTGTTCTGCTTTGGTGCTGGCTGGGTTGGGGTTGGCGGGCGCTGTTTGGGGGGTTTAGCTCGGCTGGAAAAGCCCAGCCCCACCCCACTGTGCAAGGCTCTGTTCAGGGACAGAACGTGCCCGTCCCTGCTCTGAGGAGTTCCCGTGCAAGCAGGAAAAACGCAGGGGTTGGGCAAGGTGCGTTATCTCCCGCTGCAGATGGAGCTCCCGAGGCAGAGCGGATCCAGGGAACCGCTGGGAGGGAACTTCCAGAGGGGGAATCCCTGCAAGCATCCTTGCCAGGGGATCTGCTCCCATGGGACACTTTCCTTCCCTCCTTCCTGGGTACCAAGGCTCGATATCCTCGCCCTGGTGTCCTTGGCATGCTCCCAGCATCTCTGGGGCAGAGGTTTTCTCTGTGGGCTGTGACAGCAGGTCCTGCTCGTTTTCCCAGCACGTTCCTGGTGCCAGTCCGTGTGTTGGGATAACGAGTAAAGGCACTTCTTGGGCACCTGGTGCTGTTCACTGGCAGAACTGAAACGCTCCCATTAACAGTACAGGAGGAATTTAATGTTGTTCTCTTTAGAGAAGACAAGGAAGGAAGGGGAGAATACGAAAGGCAGGAGAACATAGCAACGTCTCCAGGTACCGTCCAGTGTGTCCTGGGAGGAGCAGGGAAAACCAGGTGGGGAAATGGGGCTGAGTGGGGGAGTCCTGACAGGGGTGGGGTCAGTTCCCCAGTGGGGAAATCCCCCAATTAGTGCGGGCTAATGAGGGAGGAGATAAATGAGAGAGGAGTGGGGTAGGGAGGGGAGAGTGGCCCAGCAGAAGGCGAGCAGCCCAGGGGAAGGAGCCTTGGTGCAGGTAAGAGTGATTCCAACTGGTTTGGGGTGGTTGTTACTGGTGCAAGATGGGTTTTCAGCTGTTGTAATGTCTGTGCTTTTAGAGTTTGTTCTTTGAATTGAATCTCAGCACATTAACTCAGGAAAAAACCCTTTAGCTTTCCTCTCCAGGAGTATTTCAGTGCTTTTATGTGGTTCAGAGTTCCTAAGGAATGTTTCTTTCCTGCTGTGAAGTATCTGAGGCCTGACTTTGTCCCCAGTAATTCCCATCTCCACCCTCTGGCTCCACAGACCCCACAAATCTGTTAAACAGCCCCTTGGACTGGCAGAGGGAATTTTCAGTCATCTCCTGCTCACTGATGAGAGGCTTTGCCAGGACCTTGCTCTGCGTCTCGGGAGCTGAATGGAACTTTTGCCATTAATGAATCTAAATTTGTAGGAGCAACAGAAATTCAGGAGCTGCTTCTTTTATTAGTGGAGTATGACGTGTATCACACACTTGAAAAGGTTTTTACTTCAGAGGAGGGAAAGGAGCACTTTGGAGTTCATGCTGTGAATTTTCTACAGAGAGTGACTCTAAATGCACATTTTGAAATGCATGACTTTATTTATTTTAAAAAAGGGCTGCATTATTAAATTTTGTTTTGTCTGTGCAAACAAATGTGAATTATTTTGCCAGCTCAAGTGTTTTCTCAGTCATCCATAAATAAGAAAGTGACTTGAAAGTACAATTGATCAGAAATGATGCATTGAGTGTTTCCCTACAAGGAGGGCATTGAGCTGGGAGTTCTGTCATGTTGTGGATTCCTCCCTCATCCACAGAATGCTTTTCTCCTTCAAATCTGCATTTCATGACGGTATCTTTGTTTTCTGTGAATGATGCGATAGTTCAGATAAATCTGTGCTGGTTGAGCAAAAATAGAACTGAATTGTTGTGACACAGAGTGAATGTTTATTCTGAGGGAAGAGGTCAGCAGGGCTGAGGGGCCAGGTGGAGAAGGGGCTGTTTGGGGGTGCTGTGCTGGGCACGTCCCAAACTTTCCCAGTGGATTAAAAATGAACTCAGGTGGTCCTGGAGAGGAACAGCTGGGATGCTCTTGTGGAATAGCTGAGATGAATATCCCTCAGCCCTCCTGAGGGTTTGGGGTGATGCCCCCAGTGAGGACCCTGGGGTGGTGCTGAGCTGCTCTCACCTCTCCAAGGGAAGGTGCTGGGCTGGATCCTCAGCTCAGCTGCTGCTTGTCCAGGCTGAGAAATTGGATGGATGGATGGATGGATGGATGGATGGATGGATGGATGGATGGATGGATGGATGGATGGGTTCACGCTCAAGGACAGCCCAGCAGGGGAAGGCAGCGTGTCCTCAGAGTGAATTGGATCCCAGTTTTGTTGCACACCATATGTGTTTAAGCAGTGGTGGTGGTTGCTGTTTCCCATGATGTATTTCCTTTCCAAGCAGAGAGTGGCCGTGCCAGACCGGCCTGGCAGGGCCTTGGCGTATCTGAGGCCTGACAGGCCCGCGGGGTGCCCAGGCCCGGTGCCTTGCTGCCCGCCTGCCTTTTGGCTGGGCTGCCCTAGGAAAGGCTTCAGCGGCGTTGCCCTGAGCTGTGAACGATCCCAGTGTGGCTGTGGATCCGTTGCACCCAGCCCGGGCAGGTTTCGGGGCTGAGCTGGTGCTGCCAGGGCCTGCTGCACCTCCTGCTCCATGCCCCGCTGCCGCTGTCTGTCCCCCTTTGTCCGAGGGGCCAGAGCTGGGATTGCACTCCAGGAGCTCTGCTGGGCTCAGGTGTGCAGCTCTGGGGACATTGGGAGAGGCTGGCAGTGAAACACAAGTTTGAGAAGTGTGTCCTGTCGGGAGGGCCCTGCCAGGCGGGCCCAGAGGGACAGGATCTGTGTGCCCCACACAGGCAGCCAGGGTGCAAATAATGAGCTGTAAACAAGATCAGCCCGCATTAGAGCAAGTCTTATTTGTGTCCTATTTTTTTTCCCTGCCTGGAGAATATTAATGTACAAATCAAAGGAATATACTTAAAAGTGTTTTAAATAAGCAGCCTTGTTAGGGGAAGGGGAGGGAAGGGTTTGTCATTATGCAATACAAAAGATTGAGGTGATCCTGACACAGAGAAGGGGAAAATAAGGAGGAGAACATTGCAATGACCTCCCCTTTTCCTGAAGGAAGGAGCAAACCCTTTGGGTGGCTGCTCCAGCCCCAGAGCACCTGCACAGCAGGAAAATGGGCCTCAGGCTGGCTTTGAGTTGGCACTGAAAGATGTGGTTACCCATCTCAGCTAGGTTTCAAAATGGTGTGAAAGTGAAGTAATTATCAGCAGGAGATTGTTAAAAAACCCAAGATAATTTGAAGTGAGTCACTGTCCAGGGGTGGTTCTGCTGTGTGGGAAGGTCTCCTGGGCTGGAAGGACCTGTGGCATCTGATTTACTGATTTGTCTTGCTCTGAGGGAGAAGAGAGTTAAAAATGCAGTTTCAGTGTTCGCAGGTGGGTTTATTTCTCAGGGCTCTGTGACTCCTCATGGCAGTTCCCGTGCTGGGATGTGATGAGCTCACTCCCTGCACCCCTTGGCTTTCCATTTCTGTGCTCAGAGGTGCTCCCTCCCTTGCCATGTTTGTGCCACTTTCCCCCCACCCCTTCTCCCCATCAGTCCAGTGCAAGGAGGAGGAATTCCCAAAATGTTGCCTCTCAAGGATCTCTCTTCATCCACTTTGCAGAAAGATCTGGCTGAATGTTTCCTAGAGACTTCAGCATTTCTGTCTTCACAATTTTCTCTGTACATGGAGAAGCTCCACTGTAAGATCCTTCTAATCTCTCAGGTTTCAAAGCTAATGGCACCGGGCTAAAATTACCCCATTAAATATCAATTAACATAAATCATCACAAGATGCTGCTCAGATTAAATATGCTCCTACTGGGTCTTTCTGTCTGGAAATATAACTGAGTGAAAAAATGTTGAAATGAACTGACTTGGATGCTCCAAGGGGTTTTTTTGGGTCTTGGCTGAGTTTGTGACTGTTTGCATTAAAATAAAATAACCCTCCACTGTTGCATGTTCTTGGGCATGGCTGTGGCTGTTCCAGGGGATGGGCTCAGACTAAAACATAATTTAAAGGTAATAACTAATCCTGGGTCAGATTATTAAACCACATTGGCTCTTTGTGTAGGAGAGCTGACTGAGGTTTGGTTGAGTTTAGCTCACTCTGGAAGTGGATTAAGCCTGATCCAGCCTTATCCTGAGTGAGTGCTCATATAAAATACTGAATTGAGGTGGTTTCATTTCTTAATTGACTGAATTAGGATTTGAATTTTTGCCACGTGGGCAAGTCCTGGGTGGTTTTGGTGACCCCAGGACCACAACAGGAGAATTGCTGTTATGTGTGTGCATGTGTTTAATTTTGCAAAACAAGTCTACTACCTTAAAATGTGAGAGAAACTCATGTTAGGAGGTGAAGGAGAGCAATGGAGGGAGAAATTAATCTTTTTTTTTTTTCACTGGTGGCTGCTTCACCCATGTCTGGCGGCAGAAGCACCGCTGAATGCATGTCATGTTTTCCAACTAATTTCTGGGTCACTTCTCCCATGGCTGCTGGAAGTGACTAAGCAGTATTTAATCTGGTTTAACAGATATGCAAAGCAGGGATGCTGCTCTCCCTGGAGCAGGGCTGGGCACACATCCCAGCTTTGCTGGGCTGCTCCTTCCCCACGTGTGTGACCCACGGGAGCCCAGGGCAGGTGCTGGGGGCTGGGGAAGCTCTGGAGAAGCTGTGCTGGAACCCCCAGGAACATCCTATGGGAGTCATAGAGACTGGGGGAGGTCTGGTTCATAATCTTCTCAAAATTTATTGCCTGTCATGGAATGCTTTGGGTTGGGAGGGACTTTAAATCCCACCCAGTGCCACCCCTGCCATGGCAGGGACACCTCCCACTGTCCCAGGCTGCTCCCAGCCCCAGTGTCCAGCCTGGCCTTGAGCACTGCCAGGGATCCAGGGGCAGCCACAGCTGCTCTGGGCACCCTGTGCCAGGGCTGCCCACCCTCCCAGGGAACAATTCCTAATTCCCAGTATCCCATCCATCCCTGCCCTCTGTATCAGTGTCTGCTGAGGGAATTTGGGATGCCCTGCCTGTGCCATGGGCTCCTGGCACAGCCCTGGGCTGGCAGCCGAGGCCCTGCTCACGTAGCCTGTGCCTTTTTGGGGTGCTTTGTGTTCAGATAACAATCAGCACCTGCAGCTGCCGTGCTGGGGGAGCCTCAGCCACATCTGCCCCCTTGACAGCTGCTCGTGCAGGCGTGCCATGGCCTGTGCCCAGGCTGGGCTGCACAAAGGCTGACTGACCCCACTGCCCCTGGCTCTGGATCTGACTCATCTCTGAGCAATCCCTGCCAGTCCCAGGGCATTGTGAGTCCCTGCAGGCCATGCAAACAGGCTGGGACAGGAGTAAATGCCAGTCCCAGGGCATTGTGAGCCCCTGCAGGCCATGCAAACAGGCTGGGACAGGAGTAAATGCCAGTCCAGGGCATTGTGAGCCCCTGCAGGCCATGCAAACAGGCTGGGACAGGAGTAAATGCCAGTCCAGGGCATTGTGAGCCCCTGCAGGCCATGGAAACAGGCTGGGACAGGAGTAAATGCCAGTCCAGGGCATTGTGAGCCCCTGCAGGCCATGGAAACAGGGCTGGGACAGGAGCAGGCCATGGGCAGGATGTGCTGCTGTTTGCACCCTGCCAGGAAGCTCTGCAGCCACTGGGGTGCCTCAGCTAAAAGGCACGCCTGAGACAAATGTTAGTGAGTGACTACAGAGCAACAGAGAATATATAAATAAAGGGAAGGCACACGTTGTTTTTATTGTCCATGCATTAATAATGCAGCAGCCTGTGCTTTGCAGAAGATGTGGCTGTGAGGTTCAGGTGGCTCCAGTGAGAGTAGCACAGACTTGGCACTGAGCAGGATGCAGACTCAGACTTCAAATTGCAAAAAGGAGGGGATTGGACCTCTGTGGCTGGAAATTTCCTCTGCCTGACTGAGTATTATGGTCTTTATCTTTGTATTAGTAGCTTGCTGTGACTCTGCACCAAAGCTGCCTTGGGCAGATCTGTCTGGGAGTGAGTAAGAGGTCAGATGTTCCTCAGCTTGGAGCTGTATCACTGATCTGAGCAATCCTGCAACTGGTACCAAGGGGGAGATGCTTGTAGGGTTGGGTTTCTCCTTGCCTGCAGCCAGTGAGTTGGTACCAGGCAGAAGGTCTGATGTAAACACAGGTGAAACCAGGAAATGTCAGAATCCTCTGCTGGGCTCGGGCTCTTTCCCTGCCTGTCTGCTCCAATAACAGAGCACAGACAGTGGGAGCTGGAGCGTTGCACTTTTTGGGATAAACACCTGTTCTCTGGGGTTCTGAGGCACAGGAGGTTTGGGTTGGAATTAAATCACATCCAGTGCCACTCCTGCCATGGCAGGGACACCTCCCACTGTCCCAGGCTGCTCCCAGCCCCAGTGTCCAACCTGGCCTTGGGCACTGCCGGGGACCCAGGGGCAGCCACAGCTGCTCTGGGCACCCTGTGCCAGGGCTGTTCCACTATAAGACACTTCTAGTAATTGCAGGTAACTGGAAAAGAAAATACAGGGGGGAAAAAGATAAGCCAGGTGAATGAGGACACACTGGAGCATGATTCACTTCAGTCAGAGGCCAGGACTCATCCTGCTTTGATGAGAGAGAGCTGCTTTCATCTCTATCAATCATGTGGTGATTGTTTAGGTCATGGATCAGTTGTTAGAGGATCTGTTCTTTCTGGAGGTGATAATTCAGAAAAATGAACTGAACCTTGCTCCTCACTGGCCCCACGTCAGGCTCAGGTGGATCCAGGCTGGAGCTGGGAGCTCTGGGAGCCGCTTCCTGTGCAGCTTTAGTGATTTTGGCTGTGTTTGCACATTTTCTGCTGTGCGCATTAGTTCCAATAACCTCAGTTCTCGCTCGGCTGTTTTGGGGATGGATGGTTTTGCCTGTTCCTGCTGTGGGAGGGGGGCAGCGCAGGTGTTGGCAGGTCCAGGCAGGCAGGAGGTTCCTGGTGTGATCACACCAGTGCTCCAAGGAGCTCCACCTGCCCACGGGGAGCAGTGGGGATGCAGCATTCCTCCTGCTCTTGTCCTGGAGAACAATTTTGCTTTATTTTTCCAAGGCAGAACTCACGACTCAGCTTCTGTTCAGGTCGTTTCACACTCAAACTCCTTTTATTTCGGAGGAGCTGTAACTTTTATGAACTTCTGTGGGTGCTGTAGAATATTATCACACTTCAGTTATTTTCTCTCTTCAGTTACGTGGGAAACCAGAGTTCAGCCGGTTTGGTGATGCATCCCTGTTATTTTGTGGGTTGGGTTTTTTTTCCAAATCCCATGAGATTTGTGTTAAAAGACTAATTTGGTGAAATCTGCTGCATCACAGGCTTGATGCTGCTCAACAGGTCAGGCTGGATAAGTAATATCTGCTGAAACTCGGTTCCTTTGCCAGGTAATCTCTCCAGCCGTGTTTTCCCTGCCCTGACAGCTGTGTGGGGGTGAATCCATCGCTGGGTGTTGCTGCACTTGTTTTGTGTGTGGGGTGGATTTCTGGTGTCTGATGGGATGTCACGGAGGCACAACTGGGGGCCTCTTGCATCCCAGCTTCCCATCACATCTGAGCATTCGATTTCACAGCCACGTAAGATTAAGGCTGTCTCAGTAATACCCTTTAATTCTGCCTCATGATCGAGCTCATGCTCTGCTGTGATACAGATGCTGACTAATTTGCAATATTGTCTGAAGGAAAGATGAGGCAGAACAGGATCTGCAGGCATTCAGGAGAGTGCACACACTGATTTTATTTTGGTTCCCTCTTTCACAGTGGTGGAGATGACTTAAGAAAAAAAAACCAAAAACGAAGACATGTATTTTGCTTGCTGTAAATGTAAATATAAATCCTCATCAGCAACTGTGTAATCCGGCAATGATCTCTCTTAAATTGAAACAAATAATAAATTTTGTGAATAGAGCTGAGGATTGATGGTGTCATCCTTGCAGGCAGTTTAGATGTAAAGAGTTTTATATTGACTATGCAAATCAATGTTGAAATAACACCAGAAGGGAGCCAAAGATAAAAGAGCTGTTAAACCTTCCTGTGAATTCTTGCAAATCAGCTCCTGAGCCTGCAGCAGCTCCTCGTGCTCTCCACCTTGGAGGGCTGGCTCTGCACGGTGCTTTTCCCTCTGCTGGGGCACTTGGAAGGGCTCTGGAGCAGCTCCACGAGGATGGAATATAGGTCAGTGTTGTCCTTACTGCAGTGCTGATTTATCCAGAGCGTCCTGAAGGGCCTTCCCAGCTCCAGAACACAGCCAGCGAGCTGTGTGCAGCTGTGCTCAGTCTGCAGGGCTGAGCAGCCCTGGCCCTGCCCCAGCCCTGCCTGCAGGTGAGGGATGCTCTCTTATCATCCCCGAGCAGCCACCCCGCTCCTGTGCTCAGGAAATACACGTGCCTCCGGTTCAGCTCGGCTTTCCCTGTGTCCCAGAGAATGCCCGAGGCCAGGCTGGGGCTCTGACAAAAGGATTTCCTCATCCCCCTGTGTGTGCAAGAAAAGGACCCAGGGGTCCTGGCTGCTGCCAAGTGCAACAGGAGCCAGCAGTGCCCCGGCAGCCAAGGGGACATCCCTGTCCTGGGGGGATTAGGAACAGCATCCAGGGATTTTCCCCTTCTGCTCTGCATGGGGGTGGCCTCACCCCCAGTCTGGGGGCAGTTTTGTCTGAAAAACGACATTAAAGCCATTGGAGAGTAGCCAAAGGAAGGCATGGGGGTGGGGAGGGGTCCGGAAGGGCCAGCTGGGGGGTGGCTGAGTGTAGAGAGAGGAGATTCATCAGGGGCTGCAGCTCCCATCTCTGCTCCCTGGGACAGGGACAGCACCCAGGGGACAGCTGGAGCTGGGCCAGGGCAGGCTCAGGCTGGAGATCAGGGAAAGGTTCTTCCCCCAGAGGTGCTGGCACTGCCCAGGCTCCCCAGGCAATGGGCACGGCCCCGAGGCTGCCAGAGCTCCAGGAGCCTTTGGGCAGGGTGGGATTGTTGGGGTGTCTGTGCAGGGCAGGGGTGGCACTGGGTGATCCTGGTGGGTCCCTTCCAGCTCAGAACATTCCATGGTTCCAAGAGTCATTGGTGCAGGCTTTGCCTTGCACATCCGTGGTTGACTTGGGATCCAGCCCTTGCTGCTGCATCTCTTAATGTGGCTCAGCATAAAATCCCACTCAGTTTTGTTTAAAATCCTGCTTTTGGTTCAAAACCAAACGGTACAGCATGAAATGCTCATGTGGGTTGGTCCCCTGATGATCCTTCAAGTAAATCAATCTGAAAAATAAGGAAAAGAACTTGAAAAGACCCTTAAAACATCTATATCCCTAAGCACGTTATAATGAGTCTTTCTCGAGCACAAACAACAGAAACCCAACTCCACCCCCTGCTCTTTTTACAAGAAAAGCAACATCAAAGCCGAGGAGAAATTGTCACGGTAATTACCGATGGCAGTGGCGTGGTTGGGGGGAGCTGTGCTCCTGGGGGAGTTTGGATTTGGGAGCAGCAGCCCGCTGAGGTTCCTGTGCCTGTGGTACCTCCCTGAAGGGCTTCCTAAACTGCTGAGTCCTGAGATGAGTTTGAGCAGGAGAGGGAGGGATTTGGGGCAAGGATTTGTCCTTCCCTTCCTTGAGGGGCCCGCTGTACCTGAGCTGGCGTTCCTGGCAGGAGCATCCTCCCCGAAGGAGCTGTTACTTTGGGCAGTGCTGGAAATGAAATCCAAGGGAATGCTGCAGATCCCAGCGCGCCCGAGTGTCAGCAGCTGGGTTCCTGCAGCCCCCAGCGCTGGGCTGGGGTTTAACGGCCATGGGCACGTCCTGACTGCTGTGTGCTACATCAGGGGATGTCCTCAGCCTTCTCAGCCTGCTCTCTGGGGCAGGGAGTAGCAGATCCCCAGGGCAATGGCAGAGTCCCCATCCCTGGAGGGATTTCAAAGCCCTGTGGATGTGGGACGTGGGGCAGTGGTGGCCTTGGCAGTGCTGGGGTAGTAATTGTACTCGCTGATCTTGAAGGGCTTTTCCAACCTCAAAGATTCCATGACTGTAATGCTATGAAGCTGGAATAAAAGCTGGTTTTGCCCCTGGTGTAGCAGGAGGATGTCAGTGAGCTCAGTGCCAGCAGCACACCTGCCTCCTCCACAGCCCTGCCCCCCCTTGATAAGGAAGCAGGGAAGGGATTTTGCATCCCCTGTGCTGGAGCAGCCTCTGGCTTTGATGCCTGAAGTTGTTTCTGAATAGCCAAATTCTTGTGTGAAAGCACTCGGGTACCTCCTGGTGGGAAGGCAGAACTCAAACCCCCGGGCTGTGTGTGCCAGGCTGGCCCTGGGTAAAAAAGGGCTGCCCACGGGCACAGGTGTTGGTGACAAACCGTGGTGGACCAGGTGAATTGGGAGGTACCGTGACCTCCCCAGGCCTGGCTCTGCCACCCATCATCCACTGGCACAGAAGAAATCCTGGAGCAGTTGGCAGGATTATTTGTAGAGTTAGCTGCTGTTTGGAGTAAATAACTTCTGAAATCTGGCCTGATGTTATCAAAGAGGATATTTCAAAGTGGTATTTATAGATTCCCGGTATTATCTCAGCAAACACCTCGTCTGCACCCTGTTGGCACCATGAGGCTCTGCCCCTGCAGGCAGGAAAAGTACCAGGCAGAAAATTCCCAGGTAAATGAGGATTTGCTAATGGAAGTGTGGGTTTTCAATGGGCGTTTTTTGTGTGCTGGAAATGTGCGACTAATGCTGGGATTGAAGTGACCCCCAGGCAGAAAAAGCTGATTTTAATGGGACAGAAATTACACGGTGAAACCTCTTTCTTGCTGCATTTCTGCAGTGCCCAGCAGCAGGATTCCCCTAATTTCAGTGTTCATGGCCCTGCCCTCCTCTTCCTTGTGTGGAGAGCTCTTAACTGAAGCACAAGTGCCAACACAGGGGTGGGTCACTCTGCCCAGAGTGAATAAATCAGGTGTTAGATCTTTGTTTCTCAGATGTTTTCACTAAGGGAGCCTAATTAATCAGCCCAGCAGAATGACTGAAAGGCAATTTCCCAAGCTGGATAACTGAATTTCTGTGGCACAGGCCTCCAGAGGCACATACTGACAAACCTGGTGACTTTAAGTGAGACTGTCACGCCAAGCACGGTGATATTTTAGCCTCAGTCCCTCTCCTGCCTGCGGAATAGAGATGCTTGTGCATCCTCATCCATCAGCTGACAGCCTCCTGCTTACGGAAATGGTGATGATTTGACATCAGACCGCTTAAATTTCCTTAGTGGCTGGGCTGGAAGCCTCTCACATTTTTCACCACTCTCCTGCATCTTTCTCGCTTTTTTTTTTCCCTCCACGAGGCTGATACTGGATCTCACTGCAGTGCTAAAAGTGCACCAAGCTGGACATCACAAAAGAGAAGATGTGCACTGACTAAATGGTGGGGAGGGGGGTGTGGGACAGGAGAAAAGAGGGGAGCTGCAAGTTGAAGTTGCTGTAATCACTGAATAACTCAGGTGGGAAGGTCTGGAGGTCTCTGTTCCAGATTGCTCAGGGATTTTTCCATTTCAGTCCCAAAACCTTCCAAGGATGGTGTCTGGAGAAAAGGTTTTCCTTAATGGCTGTATAGCTTTGCCCATGAGTTTACATGCATGCAGCATTTCTGGGGCGTGTTCTGGTATGAAGCTGCTCACCCTGGGACTGGGAGAGAGGAGGGAAGGGTTATTTTTAGACTGAGGTGGATTTTTGAATCAAGCCTTTCGCATTGGGCAGTGTCTTTGCTGTGCCTCACTGTATGCCAGCACTCAGGGGACACAAGGGGTGCAGGGCCACCAGGCCACCCTGAGAGAGCTGGGAAAGGAAGGCTGGCAATGAAACTCTTACTGGCAAAGGGCTGAGCTGGGGGGAACGCTGGATGGCTGTGGGAAGCATAAAAGTTAATGGAAAGTAATTTGGCAAGTTCATCTGCAGGTTGGCAGGGATCCAAGTGGATCATAATTGGATTTCAGCTGCTTTTGTGTACTCAGTCATTGAGACACCCTGCAGAAAGTCACCCCTGGCTGACACAGAGGGAGCAGCTCGTGCGTGGGGCTGGGGGGTTTGTGGGGCCAGGCCAGGAGCAGTCAGCAGGGGAGCAAAAGAAGGCTGGGTGGAATTTGCAGTGGTGTAGGGGTATAAATCCTGCTTTGCTGGATGTTTGGTGTCCTGCCATGCCTGTTGTGGCAGTGTGGAGCTGACGCAGTTGGGGCTGGGTCTGCTCCCCTGAGCTCTGTTTCTAGAGCAGAGCCCTGTGCCAGTTCCAGAGGCACAGCTCCCTCTGAGTGCTGTCCCCATGAAGATAAAGGCAGAAGTCTGACCTAGCACTCACCATTTCTGCACATAACATAAACTTAATCAAACTCCCAGCCATTTCCAGCCTTGGGAACACACTAAACTCTCTCTGTGTAATTAAATTCTGAGAGTGCAATTGGTTTGCCCTTGCTTTGAGCTGGTGTCAGCATTCTTGCCCCAGAGCTTGGTGCTGTGTCCCATGGCTCTCCCTTCGTGGTGCTGTTACATTTTCACCAGGGATGGAGATTGCCAGGGTCAGGATGTGCTGAGGATGTGAACACCACCAGTGCTGGGCACTGTGGTGTCCATCCCTTGTGTGAAGGTGCTTCTCTTGCCTGTTCAGAAACACCAGTGTGGGACACTGGCAGTGAGGGAAGATACTAAATTTAGATATAATTTTGTCTTTAAAAGTATTTCTCAAGCACTGTTGTAATTAAGGTTCTTCCCAGGTAATTTCAAGAGGTTCTTTACCATGTGTGGGCAGTTTGTCTGGATTTATTTTCCTTATGTCATTGTTCATTCGAGTGAGTCCTATGTGCGTGGAGCCTGATGAATCCAGCTAAATAAATAAATGGATGGAGATCACTGTTCAGCTCCTAATACAGGTTTTCTAAGTCAGATTTAATTGAGATATGGGGAAGGAATTCCTGAGTGAGGGTGGGCAGGCCCTGGCACAGGGTGCCCAGAGCAGCTGGGGCTGCCCCTGGATCCCTGTCAGTGCCCAAGGCCAGGCTGGACATGGGGCTGGGAGCAGCCTGGGACAGCTCCACAGACACATTGCACACATTGCTGGAGCCACCTAGCACAGAACTGCAGACAAATGGCTGAGAGAGGCTTTGGCACTCCTAATTGTTTATTGGATGTTTTATGGAGCCCTCTGCCTGCCCAATCTAATGTCATTGGCAAGATAAGAAGGAAGGAAATATTAAGAAATAGGCTCTCCCTGCTCCTAATGCTCCTCTTCGTGCTTTATGTGCCTCTCTCTCACTCCTGATTTCCTTGGCATCAAATTGCCCTTCACTGAGCTGAGTGATGCTGGGTACTGAGGGAAATGTGGCTGTGGAGAGGGAAAATAAAGTGTCAGGAGTGAAATAGTGCCCTCATTGTAATGTATTATCTAATTAGTGGAACTGGCTGCAAACTTCCCTGTCTGGGCTGCAGGCTCTCCAAGGAGCCTCCCCTGACACTTATCTCAGAGTGGAGTTATTGACTGGGAATCCAGCAGCTCTGGCAGGCTGGGAGTGACTCAGGCTCCCTTTGGGATGAGCCCACAGGCCTGGCTGGGGCTGGCAGCTGTGCCACCACACGGGACACTGGAAAGGGCTCTGACTGCACTGGAGCTTGGGAGGGGAAGGGTGTGCCAGCTCAGGGACTAATTACTGCAGCTGGGTTAATGATGAGGGGCATTGCTGCTGCTGGGCAGCAGTGGGTGTGCATTCCCTGCCCCAGGAGCCAGGATCGTGCCCGGGCAGCTCAGCAAAGTGCAGTTACTTTATTCACCAGGATTCCACCTTCTGAAGCAAGGGAGAGGGACAGTGGCACTGCCTTTCTCAGTGGTCTGAAGATTAAACCTTTCTCTAAGACCTGAGGCAGCTCTGGCAGAATGCAGGGCAGTGAAAAGCTCCTGTAAGGAGCTTAGGCTGTAATTCCAGCCGGGGGCTGATAAGGGAAGCAGTGATCAAAGCACCACCACGCTTTCAGCCCTGTATTTACCAAGCTCCTCTGGCACCAGGCACAGCTTCCCCTGGATTTTGTATTTCTGTGGAACAACAGAAAAAAAAGCAGGATACACCCTTTAACTGTGAAGTTTTAATGCCCTCCCACACCCATTGGTGGAACTTGAAATTTTAGAGAGGTATTTGTCTGTCCCAAAAAGGCAGCAAGGTTCTCTGCCATTTAATGCAGCCACGACAGCTGGGGTGGCATCCCTAACACCTCAAGGAGGGGCAAGTGTGGCTCCCAGCACTCCTCTGGCTTGGAGCCAGCACAAACAATCCAGCAATTCCTGTAAACTTCTTACATCCATTTCTCCAGGCTACAGAGGGAGCATAATCATTCAGATTAAAACTTGTTTCCTTCCCTCTTGCAGTCATTAGTGGCAGCAGTACATTCCCAAGGTTAAGTGTAGAGAAATAAATTTAGTTATCAAAACTCCTGCGGTGTGAGCACACTAGTTTTTGTGTCTTTTATAGCTCAATTTTGGAATGTCTTTCATTAAGAGAGTACTGATCATCCATGTAGGTTATCATTGCTTTGCTGGCTATAAAGCCTCTGAAAGTTTTGGAGACAGCAACAGAAATACGATCCTTGATGTGCCAAAAATAAAGATGTGACAGTGTTTGACAGCAGTGTTTGAGGTGTTGGTCCTGCAGCCCAAGAGCTGCTGGGACTCGGCTCTGGCAGGAGCACAAGTACCCTGGAGTCACAGCAATTTCTGTGAGGAAAAGCAGCCAAGAGCTCTGGTCAGATGCTGCTGCCAATATTATTTTTATAGATGGAGAAAAAAAAATCTGTTATACTTAAAAATGAGGGGGAAGTCAGGTGGAGCAGGGGACAAAGCAAAACTGCAGCGCTTGCTGGCAGTTTGTGAGGAAGGGTGTCTGTCATCCAGAAATCAAAAAGAATAAGGAGCCATTCTTCCTTTGAACTGAGGAGCTGCATGAGAGTCAATGAACATCAAAAATCATTGTGCTCTTCCCGGCTGCTCTGGCTCCTGGAGCACTCCTGATGAATGAGAGATTATTTTTTGGCCATCTTGAGTTTCTCTCTCTGTGGAATCCATACTGATGATAAAGTGTCACATAACTCTCCCCGCTGTCGAGCGCTTGAGGCAACAGCCATAGATTCACCCAATCCATCATTCCTTGGGACCTGGAGGGCCGGGGAGCTGCTCAGCCAGCAGCTGGGACACTGAGCTCCTCCCTCCCTCCCTCCCTGGGCATGGGATTCTCATCCCAGTCTCTGTCAGACCACTGCTGTGTTCTGCCAGCCTGGTGGCTCAGCTGCCGTGCTTTAGAGGAGTCATTCTGTGCGCTCCAAGTCAGTCCAGACCTAGCAGGGAGGTGTTTCAGTTTGGGAGAGGTGTCTGCCTGTCCCTGTCCCCAGCTGCTGCTGCTCACTCCAGCTCCTGCACATCCACTGCCATCCTCCCTGCCTGCAGGGCTCTGGGGCCAGGCAGCTTTTGTTGCTTCTGTTGCCCTGTTTAGCCCGACTGCTGTGGATGGAGCATGGAAATGTTCTCAGCTCTAGTGCTGGGGCCTTCACATTTCCACTGCAAACCAACACAGCCAGAGAGGCTTTTAAAGCCCAGGCTTTTGCTGTAGTCCTCACAGGATCCCAGGAGCCATTCAAGGCTCTCTGAGGAGCAGATGTGTTTGCTGGAGTCTCAGCTCAGGAGTTCAGGCTCTCTGCACAAGGCTCCCTCTGGGTGCTGTGGGTTTTGATGTGTGTGGAAGGTGCGTGTTGGAAGTTGTTCCCTCAGTCTGAGTGCAGCTCCCCTGTCTCAGTTTGGGGGAAGCAATCTCTCTGTGTCTCCTACCCTGCACTGTAGTTCTTTAGTGTTGGCAAAGCACTCCGAGGTGCCTCTGCTGGAGAGACTATTAGATCTAAAATGCATTATTGCTCACTTCTGTAACCGACACAAATCCAAAGTGCTGCTTTGGCAGGAAAAGCACTTGGAAATATTAGATTTATTGAGAATTGTGTCCTCCCAGTCAGTCAGTTGTAGCAATGAAGTCTGTTTGCATTATCCTTCCTGCAGGCTGAGTGCTAAATGGGGCTGTGCTGCCTGGAAAAGCAATTCCCTGGTGGCACGAGACTGACCGGGGCTCCTCTGCTGTGGAGGCAGCTCTGAGGAAAGGCTCTGTTGTTGCTGATGATAAACCAAATTCAGGAGCTCTGTCCAGCACTGGAGTCTCTCTTCCTGTCCCTCCTCTTTCTGCCTTTTGCCTGCTTCCTGTGCCTCCAATCAGCCTCACTGGATAAATCTGAGTCTTCCCAAGGGGAATTACTTTCTCTGCTCAGGGTGGGCAGCCAGGGATGGGTGGCTGGGTCCTGCCAGCTGGGTTTGGATCCTGGGAGCAATTTTAACACATGGAGCAATTTCACTGTGATGCTGCCAGGATTTTGTGAGCAGGATTTAAGGCAAGCAATTTTAATTTCAGTCAGGAAGTTCATGATTTCCATATTGTGCTGGAGTTACATCTAAGAGTCATGGTATCAGATGCACAAAGCACTCATGTATTGCATTCATCAGATTGCAGAGCAGACATCATTCAGACTATCCGGTTTGGAAAGATTTTTTTTGAGAAGAACTTTATTGATTTAGAGTAATGTTACGGAAAAGTGACTCTTCCCTTTCCAGAATGACTTACACTCTGACTCCAGCACTGGCTACTCCACAATCTCTTCTTTCCCCGTGAAATCAGAGCCTGGGAAATCAGGAGTGCTGGGGAGTGTGCTCTGCCTGCTCCCCAGGAGCTATGCAAATGTCAGGCCACGTTACCAATTTACTTCTTGTCAATGAGGAGATTTGGAGGGCTGGCTGCTTTCTGAGGAGCAGAGAGGGCTGGTGATGCTGGGCTTGCTGCTCCCCTGGCTGTG
The DNA here is from genome assembly GCA_013399835.1 of Leptocoma aspasia. Lineage (NCBI taxonomy): Eukaryota > Metazoa > Chordata > Aves > Passeriformes > Nectariniidae > Leptocoma > Leptocoma aspasia. Next base: position 247,168 of record VXAX01001188.1, on the reverse strand, counting down.
GGAGCTGCAGGCCAGGGCAGTGATGGCCCAGCAGAGCTGACAGGAGCTGTTGTGTAACACGTCCTGAGCTCCGCCGTGTCACAAGTCCATGTGTCAGCTCTGCTTATTCTCAGGGCTCCTGCCTTCCACGGGGAATTAATATGCACAGGGCTTTGGGTTGCCTGAAATATTCCTCCTCTGAGCTCCTGGGTGGGAGCCTTGGCTCTGTTGGACCCGGGGTTGGGAATGTCTGCTTGGCTTCTTCCAGGATTTCAGTGTGTGCAGGCAGGTGTTGGTGGGAGCGGAGGTGACCTGGGTCAGGCTGTGTTTTGCTGACAAACACACACGTTCCTGGCAGGTTTCACCCATGGCAGGGCAGTGTGTGAGGGCTGCAGAGCTGCCCCAGGGCTCCCTCAGCCCCTCCTGGCTCCTGTGCCCAGCTGTGCTGGTTCCTCTGGAAGCCTGGGCTGCCACCAGTGGCTGCAGCTCCAAGTGTCCCCAGGGGCACGAGGAGGGCTGTGGGACACCAGCTGTGGGCAAAAAGCTCCTGTGAAACTGCAGGAATCACTCCAAACTGTGTCAAGGGGAGGAAAAGGGATGAGTATATTCTGGGAGAGTCATTGAAGCTCCTCCTGCTGAGGCTGTCAGTGGCTTTCACGTCAGGTCCTCTCATGTTCCAGCTGGGCTGCTGTCCTGGGTTTCTGTCTGTGCCTTGTCTGACAGAAAACTCCTCACCATGACCCATGACTGCAAGGAGCTCACTCCTGGGGCTGCTCAGGCCGTGGAGCTGCCCAGGGAGGTTGGGAGTGCCCATCCCTGGAGTGTCCCAGGAATTCCTGGAGGGGGCACTGAGTGCTCTGGGCTGGGGGCAAGGTGGACATTGGGGACAGATTGGACTGGATGGGCTGGGAGGGCTTTTCCAGGTGCAGTGACCTCGTGGCTCTGTTCTGGGATGGCAAAACCCATGGTCACTCTGGTTGAGCAGGACTTGCCTGGATCAGTCCCCAGGACTCTGAGGTGCCCCTTGCAGGCTGTGGGATTTCATTGTTTATTGGCTGCAGTGAGAGCAGAGCAGACCTGGTTTGCTCACATGTATTTGATTTACTGATGTCATTTTCTGGTAGAGACCTTCCACCTTGAACCTCATCTTGCTCTGGCTCTCAGGACTTATGGCAGCTCCTTCTGCTAAAGTTGTGCTGAAGGAATAAAATGAAATTTATTGCACGTTTAATTGGAATTTCACTGCTCCTGTCCACCTGATAATGTATTGGTTTTCAGCACAGGGACAAACTAAAATTAGAAGAGATTCCCTTGCAGAAAGCAGTTATTGCTGGGGGTAATTACAGGCTGTATATCCAGCTAATGGGAGCTGGAGCTGTGTTGGGGTTCACAGCTTGAGAGAAGTGTTTTGCACACTCAGGGAAATTTCTGAACTTAAAGGTTCCTGGGGTTTTAGCCAGAAAATTGTGGTCAGTGCCTGGAGGTGCCACAGGCAGCTGTGGTGTGCAAACACTGAATGCCAGGGGTTGAATATTCCAGCAATCTGGAATAAAAACTTGGGTGATATTAATGTGCAGAAATGACCTGATTGTCTCACAGTTTGTGGGGGCTGCATTTGTCTCCTTTTCCTGCTGGCCACTGTCCCCAGGGGCACAGGGACATCCTGGCCAGCACATGGAATTCATGTGCTCTACTTGTGTTAAATGGGTAGAACCACACGGAATGTAGAACTTGGCCAGATGAGATTTGAGGCACGTTTAAGCCATTTTTAGAGCCCAGTGTGGGTATTTGTGTGTTGGCACTGCTGCACAGGCTGAGAGTCCACTCCCAGCAGCAGAGGGTGGTAACTTCATGTGCTACTGACAACTAAATGATTTGTAACAGTCTTCTGGTTCTGTGAGAGAGATTGTTCAGGCTAAGCCGGTCGCTTTTCATCATCTTCTGAAATTTAGATGCTCTCTAGTCACAAAACAAGGAAAAGAGTCATTATGATCAAGTCAGGGGTTAGTTTTGTTTATCCTTGTGTGAATTATATCAGGCAAACATCTCCTGGGAAGCAGCTGACCAGCAATAACCCAGAGCAGGATAAAATCTCTTGGGATTATTTTGACAGAGCAGAGGATGTGAAGAGTTGGGAAGTGCTTTACTTCTGTGCCTAATGCTGAGTCCTTTCAGGTGCTCACTTGTGGGGTCAGCCTGCAGCTGGAAGAGATGCTCTGTGTGGGGCCTGGGGTCCTGGGGCTTCCCCACAGGGGAATTTTGTGGGATCTCAGGGCTGCACGTTGTCCCTGGAGTGTGTGACAGGCACAGTGTGTCACTGAGGCCAGCACAGAGCCACTGGCACCTGCAGAAGGTGAATTTCTGTCTCTGCCATGCCCTTCTCATCCATCTGAGCAACAGAAAAATAAGTGTCAGGACAGGTCAGGCTCCATCTAATTAAATCCCATTTGCTCTGCCAGCCTCGGGAGCTGGATCCTGAATTTTCAGTGTGTCAGAGCTGGCAGAGGGATGAGCTGTGGTGGGCACAGGGCTGGATGCTGAGATCACTCCATCAAAGGCAACGTCTTCTGCTTGAAAAATTTACACCAATCGTGCCCTGTGACTCATCAATTTAAATCAATTTCCAGAGGAACATCTACGAGAATTAAAGGATTATAAAAATGAATGAGTAATTTTTCTCAACCTTTTGTTGGTGTGACTGGAAAAGGGGGATGATTTACTCCCTGGCAATCTGTAATTCTGCAGGTTAATAGGCTGGGTGAAATCCTTCATATTTATGACAAGGGATTACAGGACTCTGCAGTGAATTAGCACAAACCCCAAATGAATCTATGGCAGCACAGAGGAGGATTTATAAGGATCTGATCAAGGAATTTGCTGCCAAGCTTTGCAATGACGCACTTGAGTTTGTGCCTATTTCCCTAAACTTCTGTTTAAAATAATGCTGCTCTCAATGAATTGACAGTTGTTGTATTCATGGGAAGGCTGTGGAAATGCTGACACTGAGAATGGGGCACTAAATTCATAAGACCAATGTGTTAATTAAGGCCAGCTTTAACTGTTGGTATTTGTTAGGCAGACTCAAAGAGGAGACAAGTTTGTGGCAGGGGGAGTTGTCACCGTGAGTTAGTTATGCACCATGGCACAGGGAGAGGATGAGGATGGTCAAGGCAGGCTTTGGTATATGATTAACAACGTAAAGGAGTTTGGGGAAATTAGCAGCTGTCTAAGAAGGGAAATAAATAAACAGCAGAGGGGAGCAAAACCAGGTTGCTCCAGGTGCCCAGACTTGATGTGCTGCCCGTCCCCAGAGTGGGTGAAAAACAAACAGAGGTGGAAAAAAGCTGGTGAGGGGAGTGAAGGGTGGCTGGCTGGAGGCTGAGCAGGACCAGCCTCGCTGGGGCAGAGGCAGAAGGCACAGAGCAGTCCTGTAAAAGTGAACAGTAGCAGTGAGAGAGAAGAGAAACTGGCCATGAATTATTGCTTTGAAAAGACAAAAAGCTGGATGAGTTTATCTGTGTGCAAAGGAGCTGTGTTTGCTGGGCAGGGAATAGAATCCCAGCCCTCCCAGCAGCTTCCCTGTTCTGCCTGGGTTGGGCTGGGACAGGGCAAAGGGGGGGCCTGAGAGCTTTGCAATGGCTTGAGGGGTTCCCTTCTGGAAGGGATCTGCTGCTGGAGTTGGGAAAAGCATCCACAGACACTTGGATGTGCAGAGATATCCAACTCTGAAACAGTTTGGGTGGAAGGAACCTTAAATCCCCCCCAGTGCCACCCCTGCCATGGCAGGGACATCTCCCACTGTCCCAGGCTGCTCCCAGCCCCAGTGTCCAGCCTGGCCTTGGGCACTGCCAGGGATCCAGGGGCAGCCACAGCTGCTCTGGGCACCTGTGCCAGGCCTGCCCACCCTCACAGCCAGGAATTCCTTCCCAATGTCTCTCCAGAAATGTGCCTGTGGTTCCTGTGCACGTTGCCTGCAAAGGGTAATTTAATTTTCCAGCTGTAGAACATGGAGGATGGAGAGTCCTTTCATAAAATAACAATGGTTCTGGAAGGCAATTAGAGAATTTGCTGACGTCTTAAACTGCAGCAGCACAATTTAAGATTTTTTTATGAGTTGTAGGAAAAAGGAAAACAGATTAAATTGTACACTGCTCATATTTAATCTGGGACCCTTTAGCTTTAGTTACAATGCACTCAGCTTATTTTGTAGCTTCATTGCCATCTTTGTCATTGGGGGACAAAGATGAGCAGAATGCAGAAAGCTTTCAGTGAAGGGAGGAGTACAACAAATGCCAAATAAATCTGGCTCGGTTTTCTTAGAAATTGTTTGCAACAATTTTCCAGGATGGGACAATATCCTGAACAGAATTTGCTGTGTCTCACACATGCTTTGTCTTTGTGAGGATAAAGGGAGGAGGTGGTGACATCTGCTTGGGGTTTGAACACAGAGGAATAAATACAGGGAGCATTTAAACACAGGGAAAATTTTGGTTGGGTAGAGGGGAGGATTTCTTCCCTGGGAGGGTGGGGAGCCCTGGCCCAGGCTCTCAGGGCATTCACACCTCACTGAGAGGAGGGAGGAGCAGGGAAGGCTCCTGGGTCATCGCTGGGTGATAACCTGGCTTTTAGAGAAAAGCTTTTCCAAACTGCAGCGGGGCTTGGCAGCTCTGCAGTGACCAGAGCTGGCAGGGATGTGGAGGGGGGGAAGGAATGCCTCTGGCTGAAGCAGAGCAGGAGCAGGGTGGGTCCCTGGCCAGGACAGGCCTGCACAGGTGGGCTGGGCTTTGCCCGTGGTGTCACTTGGTGTCCAAACAAAGATGGGAAGGCAGATCCTTGGGCCATCCCTGCAGTGATGGATATTGATGGAAAAATCTGCTGCCTTAGACCAAGTGTGAACACTCATCTTTCTGCTGGATAAAACATCCCATTTGAGTCTGATGTTACTGCTTTTTATAGCAAAAGAAGTGCAGAAATGTCATGTATTCCTGGAGCAAGCAGCATCTTCATGTTGCCCCCTCTGGGTTTGGTTTGGTGCCAAGGGAGAGGAGAGGAGCTGAGTCCTGAGGGGACAAAGCCACATCCCTGCAGTCCCCAGGGGACATCCCAGCCATCCCTGGGCCAGGGCCACGCAGGGAATACGGAGCCCTGGGTGTGTGAGACAGGGAAAGGCTGAGCAGGGCAGGGAGGGCTCTGCACAGGGACAATTCCCTGAGTGTCACCCTGAGTGTCACCAAGGTTTCCTCCCTGGAAAGCATGGAGGGAGGGGACTGGTTCTGTCCCAAACCTGCAGCAGTCCTCCCTGAACCTGCACACTGCCTTTCTTCACACTGCCTCGATGTGCTTTTTCCTTGTAGCGTTAGTTTGGATTTTCAGGATTTGCTGAGCAGTAGCTCAGTGTGGAGGTTTTGTAAGGAAACTCAGATTTCTGCAGCAGCTGTGGCTGCCCCTGGATCCCTGGCAGTGCCCAAGGCCAGGCTGGACACTGGGGCTGGGAGCAGCCTGGGACAGAGGGAGGTGTCCCTGCCATGGCAGGGGTGAAATGGGATGAACTTTAGGGTCCCTTCCAACCCAAATCAGTGGTGAATTCCATGGCAGAAGGCTCAGGGCCCTCAGAGGGACACCAGAAACTGCACCCACAGCACCAAGTTACTTCCTCCAGTAAAATCCAGGTGCTCGTGCACTTCCCACTGCTCTTAGCAACCAAACGAGTTTGTTGTTGGTTTCCTGTCAGTTCTGGGGTGTGTGACCTGATTTGCTTGTCAGCATCTCCAGCCCAGAGCATTCCTGGCCCTTCCAAGGGTTTTAGCTTAAATGAAGTCTAAGGCATTTCATAACCTCTGGACTCTCCCAAATTGATAGAGCATCACTTTGTATCCTGTTGGATGTTCCTTGAGGCTTTAGGATGATGCAGAGTGCAGTTAATGCTTTCCCCAGGTTTGGGAGAGACCTGGGCTCCTTATCAGCAAAAAAACCCTCGGGGCTAAAGATGGGGCATTGCAGCAGAATGCTCAGTTTAGGAAAAGACAGAAAGCAGTTTTCTTGTACGTCCATTGTGTGAGCTGCAATCCATTAGAAGAATGGGAGGTAATAAAACACCAATGGTAATCGTGGTGTGTAAATTCCCTGCCTTAATTCTGTGCATAATGGGCAATAGCAGGCAGTACCAATTATCCTGTATTCTCCATTTGCAGAGGTAGCACTAAAGATAATGTACCTCATTGCAAGTTCTGTTATCTCGAAAAAGAAACAGTTAATTAACCCCATAAAGCCATTAGTAGATAATCTTGGTGTTTAAGAGACATCTGGGTTCTGGCAGAGAGACTTCTGCCAGTGAGATGAGCTCCAGGTTGCTCAGAGAATGAGGAGCCATGAGGGCAAATGGTAAATAAGAAATAAATAACGTGTTAATGATCAGCATTAGGTAGGAAGGGAGCTCTGGGAAGGTGCAGTTGTGACCAAGAACCTCAAAAAGTGGAACTCGTTTTCCTGGAGTGAATCTGGATCTCTACTGCAGTATTGCTGGGAAATAGGGAATTTCCATGCATGTTGGTGCCCTTTTGGCAAAACACATTCCTCTGGCAGGAAAACATCTTGGAGTCAACGTGAATGATACCAGCTCTGAGTGCTGGGTGGTTTTTCAGCAGCTTGGAGTGGGAAGGCTCCCTGTGCTTAATCACTCCCTGCAAGAAGCATTTTCTGTTCAGGGAACGTAAATGTTGCATAAACGGATGCTTTGTCTCAAGGGTTAATTCACATCCAGGGAGGATTTCAGAGTTATTTCTTTTTGCTGAGGACTAAAAGTGCCCAGAAAAGGTCTCTGTCAGAGCAGGGAAAGGCAAGCTGTGCGATAGCACTGGGCAATGCTGAGAAAACAGGAGCAGACACCTCCTGTTTGTTCTGGGTTGTACTCACAGCTCTCCCACAGCAACCTCAGCATCCCAGGGTGGGCCTGGGCTCCCAGACAGTGCCCCTGCATTCTCACTGGATGTCCCAGTGAGCCCAAAGGAATTGGGGGATCCCCCCCAAAGGCTGGACTGGATGATCTTGGAGATCTTTTCTTTTCCCACTGAAATTATTCCATGAGAGCACCCTCAGCCCCTGCTGTGATCCCATTAAGTTTCTCTCCATGGGCAGTGAAGCTTTGAGATGTCAATTTGAACTGATTTTTCTTTTCTTTTTATTTTCTAACGTTGCCATCAGCTATTTATAAATGATTACAGAGATGCTGGAGGAAATTAATCTGCTAACCAGATAAAGAGAGTAATATGTGCCTCATTTACTCTGCTCTTTCCTGGCTTTCTCCAAAATCAATTGGACTCTGCCTACTGATGCCTGCTTAATTCCCAGACATTTCTGAGTGGATCAGATATGTCACTCAGAAGTTATTGCAGTCCATCCAAAAAAAAGATGCAATTTCTCAAGGTTAGATGATCACTAAGGCCTGACTTGACTGAAACTTTCTGTAGCAGAAAGTGATGTTTTTCTAAGGGATTTTAAAAGTTACTGGGTTTAGTGCATTGTGGGAAAATATGTTGGATTTCTGTAGAATAGAGATCTCAAATGTGGAAATGAAACTCCCACCTTGTGTGTAGTGCCTGCTCTCCCAGGAATTCCAAACCTGTAGGTTTTTGGGGTAATACACAGAATTAGGTTCAGGGGGTTCTGTTTCTCAACTACGTCTCTTTAAATTTTTGATGTTTTGCACTTAATTCTGCTGCCCCTCCTTGTGGGTCCTGTCATGCCCTCCCAGACTCTGCCACTGAGCCCTTGTCCCTGGGTCACTGCTGCTTTATTCTTCCCCCTGTAGTGGGATTTAATTCAGTTTAGTGTCAGTCATTCTCCCTGGGGAGCAGTCTGGGCTCGGCGTGTTCAGCCCTGACCTCCCCATGTGGGTTCAATCTTCATTTCCATGAACAACCTGCCAGGCTTAGCAGAGCAAGAATCACACACTGAGAACCAGCTGCTGCAGCAAACCTGGCTGGCTGTCCCTGCTCACAGCAACTCAACAGCCTTCATTTATTTATGCACTTATTTATCATCTCTTCTTTGGCTTCTGGCCTACAAAGTGCTTCTCAGTGTAGCTGTGACCTGTTCCTGGCTCCTCTCACTTTCCATTTTCCTTCAGTGCCCCAGTTTTGAGTGTTCCCTCCAGTTTTCCTGGGTTGGGCCAGGCTTGGTCAGATTGAAGGATATGCAAATTGAGATCTTCAGGTTCATCAAACCATTAGCCCAAATGACTGTTTACTTTTTTTGTGCCTCTGGATAGTTAAAATCTGGGATTTATGTGTATTTACAGGGAATGGCTGTGGCCTGAGAGACAAGGGGGTGACAGAGGAGGGAATAACTCCAGGTCAGCACAGTCCTTGTCCTGTGCCCCTTCTCCCTGCCTGCACAGCCACATCCCAGGGAGCAGGGCTGGGACAGGACATGCAGATCCCACCCAGATGCTCCAGGATAGCATTAAACTCTTCTTCCTGCACAGGGAGAGGGAAAAAACTGCTCAAGGGCTGATGGAGGGAGGAGAAGCTGAGTGTGAGCAGGGGCTGGTCCCACCCATGGATGCAACACCTGCAGGGAGGAGTTCTCACCTGGATCCTCTCCAGGACAAGGACCCCCCCTGACAGGAGCTGTGGCTTTTATTGATGCTCTCAGAGTCTCTGAAGTCGCAGGGACTGGCTGAGCTGGAGATACCATCACATGTTTATCAGCAATAATAACGTTTGTTTATTGAAAAGCTGCCTGCTGTAGCCAGACTGGAGATCTCTGCCACTGCATTTTGGGGGAGTATTTTCACTTTATTTGGGCTTTAATCTATTAACTTTGTCTTTGGGATGCTGGCCTGTATAATGCATCCAATTTGTGTTGAAAGAGCCCTTCAAAAATTAAAGTAATGCTTAAAAATGAGAATCACAAGCAGTAGGGAAAAAAAAAAAAAGAATCTAACCAAAAAAGAATAACCATCTGGCTATTTCTGCTGTACCACCTGTGTGTGATTTATGTGGCCTGCTTAGTAGAAAAAGGCCCTGTTTGTGTCTCTTCCCACTTCAAGATGATGGAAAAAACCTGTTTACATCCAATGTTTACTTTCCTGCAGAAAGTTTAGAAATAAATTACTATTTTAGTGGTTAGTAACATGCTCTGTTATAGTCTCAGAGCAGAAATATCCAGGCAGGGAATGAGTTGTGTTGAGCACCTGTTGGAATGTTTCTGATAAGAAAAGCATTTGGAAAGGCACTGCAGAGACGTTTTTTCCCCTCTCTTTGTTGTTAATCAGGAGGAAGGAACCCAAAGTGTCAATTTTTATGGGCCAGGTTTCAGGGAAGGGATCCTGTGTGGGGACAGAGGTCATGGGAGCTGCTCTGCAGGGAGTTGTGCTGGTCACAGAGGGGTTTTGGGTGGAGCAGGTGATGGCAGTGGGAGCCCAGAATGGGGACAGGCCATCGAGTCACCCAGCCCACCCCTTGTGGGAATCCATGGAAAAGGATAATGGAAATCAGTGGCCTCAACAGAGATATAATGTGTTCAGTTTACATGTGCCTTAATGGGAATTGATGATCCTCATTCTGGGTTTAATGGAATTCCTGCAGTCCTGTTACAATGTAATAGAAAATAATATTCTGTAATTGTGAATCAATTCAGGTAATTCCTATTAATAATTAACACTCCTCTCTCGGAATTGGCTAACATCTATAATTTAGTGCAGGGGGAAGAAGTGCATGTGACAGGGAGGAGTTTTGGGTTTCAGATGTTCAATTTGCTGAGAAAACAGCAAATTTGGGAGCAGGGCTGGGAGGGAGCAGCTCTGTGCTGCAGTCACTGGCTCTGAGATGTTTCCCTGGTACCCCTGGACTTTCATCCCCCCTTTGCCCTGTGGCACAAATAAAATCAAGTGTGTTTGGGTGGGTGAGCACTGACTGCTGGGTCAAGGAAAGCCCACCCAGAGGTGCCTGAGCCCACCTGGGCCCTGCATGTCTGGGCTGGGTGGTGGCTCTAGAGGAGGTGTGTGTCCCCTCACTGTGCCATTCCAGCACCAGCAGCAGGCACACCCTGCTCCTCTCTCTCCTGGCTGCCCCAGGCTCCCACTGCTGAGGTCCCTGGGTGCTGCCTGGGCTGGGGTCACAGCCCAGCCCCCTCCCAGGGCTCTGGGAGCGGGAGGGAGCCAGGACCTGCACCAGGTGTGCTTCTGCTGCCTTTGGAAGGTGCTGCTCAGCCCTTGGTGGGAGCACGGCTGCAGTCCCTGCGTGCCACAGACACAGCTCTGTGTCCCTGCTGCCAGGGCAGGGCATTCACAGAGCCCAGCCCAGCCTGTCCTGGCAGCTGGCCTGGCTGGGAAAAGCCATTTCCTTTCTCCAGAGAGGCGGCAGTGCCAGCACACGCTGCCACCTCGCTGTCCCCAGGACACGGCCTCGCCACCTCTCCCAGGGGCTGGCAGGAAGGGCAGCTCCCACTTAAACTTAAAGCAGGGTTTGGTTTCAGACCTCTGGAGGGAAAGCCTGGCTGGCTGCTGGGGCGCTGCTGTGCTTGATTCCTGCTCTGAAAGCAGCAGTTATGTTTATGTTATAACCACAATAAACCCTGCTGCTCCCAGCCCCTCGTGCTGGGGCAGAGGGTGCTGTGATGGGCCAGGTGAGACACCCAGCTCTGTCTGGAGCATTACCCAGAGGCCAGGGCAGCCCTGGGACCTTGCTGTGGGGGGAGGAGAGAGCCCAGCAGGTCATGGATCTGGCCTTCATTTCCCAGTTCATGAGCAGTTGTGTTCCCAAAGAGAATGGCAGCACAAAATGCATTTCAGCTGATAACTGATGGCACTGCACTGTGAGAGTTTTAATTGAGAAGACTTTTTGTTCAGGAGCCTTGTACATTAGTGGCATTTAACAGCACAAGCACCCATTTTCCTTTCATTTTCCAGCTACCAATTCAAAATAATTAAAAAATAATTCCCCTGAACGCAACTTTTCTCTGTTTTTACAATGAGATTATTAAGCAGTGTCACTTCAGCAGTAGCTCCCTTCCTCATTATTCATTCAGGTCCACAGAAATCCTCCCTTCTTCTTAATTACTCTTTGACATTTGCTCTGCAGAATTTTATAGCTACCAGTCCTTGGTTTTGCTTTTTTTTTTTTGCCCATTTCTTCCCTTAAGCCGAAAGAATTCTGCTGTGAGAAACTTTCAGTGTTCTTGACTCTTAGAGTGGCAAAATCTCCTGTTGCTGCTGAGCTGGGCAGGGAGGCTCAGGTGCTGCTCCACCTGAGCAGCCCAGGTGGGGAGCTCTGGCTTCTCCTGAGGGTGAAGGTGCTGTCCATCCTCTGGGCTGCTCCCTCAAGGGAAGGATTGTGGGATCCTGGGATGGGATGGGTTGGGAAGGACATGAAAGATCACCTGTCTCACCCCTGCCATGGGCAGGGACACCTTTCACTGTCCCAGGTGGCTCCAAGCCCCCTCCAGCCTGGCCTTGGCCACTGCCAGGGATCCAGGGCAGCCACAGCCTCTCTGTGGTATTTGGATATTTGGCATTTGGATGTTTAGGGGCCTCCTTGCTACCTGAAGACCACGGAAGCTTTGCTTTGTATTTTTAAAGCACTTAAGATTTCAATTTAAAGGAATTTACCAAGAGCTTTCTGTTGAGCTTGCTGGTGTCAGGGAAGGATTTATGAATTCCAAGTCAAATGTTCCTTCTGCATCCCCAGACAGGTATTTCACATGTACCTTCCTCCTGTTTCAAACAGCAAATGGCATTAATTTCATCTTGAGAGCTCAATTTCAGCAGGTACTACTTAGCAGAGTTGGTTGTTTTCAAATAAATAAGGTGCATTATCCGTTTGATCAGCGGGAGGAAGGATGTGATTTTAATCAATGAGATAATTTGAGGTTTCTTGCCCCAGCTGATGGGGATAATTTTGTCAGTCTGAAATGTGTGCCCTGTTTGGAATTGTTTCACCACTTGTTTCTTTCCAAGGCACCCAGACATCACAGGGAACATTTTTGCATGTGTGTGCTTAATATAGTCTGTGTAAGACAGCCTCAAAGTAGGGCAGCATCAAACACTGGGGAGGGTGTGATGAGCCTGCTCCAGACTAGCAGCCCTATAATATCCCTAAAAGCTTATCTGAAACCATAAAATAAACCATTCTGAGGAGAAAACTGACATTCCCTGAAAAACAGAGGGCAGAAAAAGAGAATAATTGAAATGAAAGCGTAACATCTGCTTTGAAATGCTCACCACAGTGACAGGGAGAGGAAACTTCAGAGGGAGATGATTCAGGAGGAAGTTTCAAAGCCTCTGGTAGATGGTGAAGTTCTAAACCCCTTCCCTAGAGGATGCTGGTGAGGTATCAGCCCTGACTATTGCTGTTGTGCACCGTGACTGAGCGTGGTTTTCATCCACAGCCATATTTTGGGGGATACATGTGGGCAGTGCAGCTGCTGTGGGATCGCTCTGCTGCTCCTCATGCATCACACATTCATGGTGCACACCTCAGAGCCTTGGAGATGATTTCTGAACCCACACGTGCCTGCACTGCCTTTCCCCTCAGGGGATCCCTGGAGTGATCCTGGATCACTCACACAACAGCTACAGGGACATTGAGATGGGCTTTAGTGGCCAGTCCCAGGTGGCACTTGATGATCTCAGAGGCCTTTGCCAACCTTGCTGATCCCTGTGATCCCAGCAGTGCACGTGGCTGAGGAACCAGGGCTCATTTGTCCCTTCAGTAGCTTTGGCAGTGGTGGGGGAGCAGCCAGAGCCAGGAGCCAGCACTGCAGTGCAGTGGGGACAGCCCCTCTGCTTCCCACCAGCCTTCCAGCAGCTGCAGGAGCAGAGGGAAATCACTGAAATGTGGCTGTTCCTAGAGCTTGGGCAGCCTCAGCTGAGGAGGGGCTGTGAGCCAGGGGCTGTGAGCCAGGGGCTGCACAGGAGCCCTGCGGTGACAGGGACAAGGTGCTGGCTCTCCATGCAGGCTGTGCCCTGTCCCTCCCCAGCCTGCAGTGGAGGAGCTGGGTCTCCACCTGGCCAAACCCTGCAGTCCCAGCTCTGCAGGTGGGATCGGGTGTCTGGAGGGGACAGGGGGGACCGGGTGTCTGGAGGCACCCAGGGCACAGCTGGGAGCAGCCCTGGCTCCTGGCAGGGGCTGGTGGTGCCTGTGCAGGAGGAGTTGGAAAGGAGTGGGGGTTTGGAGGAGGAATGCTGCGAGTGCAGCCCTGCAGAGCTGCCATGGGACCGGGCAGGGCCATCGTGTGCTGTCATCCCCAAAACAAATTAATGCCTTGGGCACCGAGTACAGTAGGGAGCGACTGATTTGATTTCAAGTGAGCTGTTTTTGTAGGGGTTTGGAGGACACATTTCCTAGCAGAACACTGCTTAGATGAAAAGTGCCATTTTTGATACTGTTCTTTCTGAAGAGGGTTCAGGTAAAGAAAAACCTTCATTATCATGCGAGTTGTAATAAGAGCTCCTCTTCAGGCTGGGCTGAGCTGCAGTGAATAATAATCCTGCTAGGTGGGAATGGTCACCCCTGGGTAGGGAAAATCAGTTCTGTTCTTATTTATAGAAACAGTTTCTGTTCAGGCTGCAAAGTGCAGCCAGGGGTCAGGGAGCCCAAATGAGCTCCTTAATGAGAACACACTGACCTGGTTTTTGGGGAATCACAGAATCATGAAGGTTGGAAAAGACCTCCAAGATCAAGTCCAACCTTTGTGCAAGAAGAAAGGAAGGAGGAGCAGCATGTGCCCTGCTCTGGGCTGGTACACAGGAGAGCTGGAGAGGGACTGGAGACAAGGGCTGGAGGGACAGGACACAGGGAATGGCTCCCACTGCCAGAGGGCAGGGATGGATGGGAGATTGGGAATTAGGAATTGTTCCCTGGCAGGGTGGGCAGGCCCTGGCACAGGGTGCCCAGAGCAGCTGTGGCTGCCCCTGGATCCCTGGCAGTGCCCAAGGCCAGGCTGGACACTGGGGCTGGGAGCAGCCTGGGACAGTGGGAGGTGTCCCTGCCATGGCAGGGGTGGCATAGGGTGATGTCTCATGTCCCTGCCATCCCAAAGCAGCCTGGGACTCCTTGCACAGGGGCTCAGCAGGGCACCAGCTCTCTCCAGGCATGGCAGGGGCACCCCACAGCCCTCGGGGGGTGCTGGGGTCTGGGGGCACCAGGAGGAGGTGAAGACACGAGCAGGGCTTAACTAATAAAAGTGTCAGCTCAGAACCTCCCACTCTCCTCCCAGGAAAAGCCAGTTAACACAATCAGAGGATCTGTTACTAGATTCAGTCCCAGTCCCTGTGACGGTGATACTCCTACTGGGAGCATGCAGGGGGAGGGAATAAATAAATAGCTAATTTTTTACCCACTTAGCTGCCAGCTCTGGCAATGCCTGCCCAGAGAGACAGAGGAGATTGAAATATATGAACCTGTGGCAGAGCTTCTTTAATATTCCCAGAGCCCAGCTCAGGAGCTCTGCTGCTCCTGGGGTGACAGATCCATCACAGGCAGCAAAATGCAATTTAAATACTCCCGTGGCAGGAAAGTTATACGGTCTGAAACTTCAGTGTTTCTGAGTTACCTTTCCTTAATGACATTTTTAAAGCTGTGGAGAATATTTGTGTTATTATTTGGAAGCTGAAGGATGCACAGCAGAGGAAGGTGTGGGGGAGATGCCTCAGAGGGGGGAATTCCTTCCCAATGTCCCACTCCCTGTGTGCTGCCCCTCTCCAGGGCTGGATCCCTACAAGCACCAGTGCAGAATGCTGTGGTTTTCCCACCCATCTGTTATTGGTGCTGTGGCATTGCAGCAGGATGAGAGCACCCACGGGTGGGCATGGCAGCGGGGCTGGGGCTCAGGGACCTTCCCCAGCGGGGAAAATGCCCTCCCTGTCATCTCCAGCAGGAGTTGCTCCCTCCCTTCCCTCTCATCTGCCAGATCTCCTCAGAGCTGCCTGTGGCCTGCATCCCCAAGCATGTAACCTTTTATTTTCACTTTTAAAATTCAAATTAGTCATTCTTGAGCATCTCCAAGCCGGCTGATGACTCACAGCTCCTGCACTGCTCCGAGCTGTCGCACAGAGCTGCTCTTGCTGAGGCCTGATTTGGGAGATGCATTCTTTCCCACACAATTATCATGCTGCAGAGATTTCCCCCTTTCTCTGGGAAATGTCATGCTTCTCCAAACGAATCCACTCTTGGTTGAGAACTGCATAAAACCCCATCAGATGGGGACAAATCCTACGACCAAAAACCTTGCGTGTGTTCTGATTTGGAAATGCAAAAGCCTTGGAGTGATTTATCATCTTTTTATTGGAAAAAAATTAATGTGGGGAATGAAATGAGGAGAGGGTGCAAATTGGAGATGTTTTGGTCATGTATTTCCATATCCATCTGTCCCATTTTTCATGACTGGGATGTTTTCTTGCTCTGGCTAAGATTCACCCTGGGGTTAAAGCTTCCCTTTGGGAGCCTTTCTGTGTTGCTGTTTTTTCCTTTGCAAGTGTAACTATTGATTTTGGACTGAATAATATTTTTAAAAAGGCTTCAAGGGGCGTAATAAACCAGGAAGGAGCTTTGCTGTGATATATCAACCTATAATCTGTAAATCAATGAAAAACTTTATTTAACGGTCTGAGAACTAAATGAATTCAATGTAATTAGTGCTGCAAGCTGTAAAAGATATTTATGGGAATTAACTTTTAATATGTATTTCCTGAAGGCACCATAAAGCTGCTTCTCCCTTAAACAAAGGTGGCACCTCCTGTTTGTTTGTGCCCCACGGGAGGGAGGGAGGAGCAGGGTGGGGACAGCTGTGTCAGGGTTTCTGTGGTCCCAGCACTGGGCTGTTCTCACAGGGATGCTTTCTGCTATCTTCAACAAGAGACCCCGAGCTTTCAGGGAAATACCTTTTAATAGCGTGCATCATCTTCTTTCTCCTGGAATTTTTCCCATCTCCACAGCATCAGGGAAGCTCCTTCCCTCTGCTGCTGGCCTCAGTGCCCACCTCCCACCACCCCAGCTTGTTCCAAGGCCCACCCAGGCTGGCCTTGGCCAGGAGCAGACCTTGGCACGTCCTGGGGGAGGCAATGTCCCCTCCCAGCTGCTCCTTTTCCCTGCTTTGTTGGCTCTCCTGCCTGGATTGCTGCTTCTCTTTGACCCTGCTTCTCTGGGCTTCGTGGGAGTCGGTCCAAAACCATTTCTTGGTGTTGGAAAATACTGTGATGAATTCTTTCAGGGCTTTGAGACCTGTAAATGAGGGACGTTGCTCAACAGCAGAATTGTTTTATTGTCAGAGTTTCAGAGGAAAAGCTTCATTAGCAGAAAAATTAGATATAGACTATAGGAATTGATGCAGTTGAATTTTTACTGTAAAATTTGTCTAGAATAAGATCCCAGCATTTCAGATGAGTTTTTATTTCTGGGTGTATGTGCTGCAGAGCAGTGAGGAGGGGAGGGAGGGGGCATCATGGAATAATCAGGGTTGGAAAACACCTCCAAGAACATCAAATCCAGCCTTTGACTGATACCCCATGTCCTCTAAAGCAGATCACAGAGTGTTTGCTCATTGTTTGGAGCTTCCAGGGTTGGTGACTCCACCACCTCCCTGGGCAGCCTGTGCCAGTGCTGGGCCACTCTTTCAGGGAAGAAACTCCTCCTGATGTCCAGCCTGGGTTCCCACAACCAGACTGGGACAAGCATTACCTTCCTGTGGCTCTGCTCTGCTTCTCTTTTAGTTTTATTTTAATTTTGTCTTCTCGTTTCATCCTGGTGTGCTTTGAAAGCATCCCCACTGCTCCTGCTGTCCCCCAGCTGTGAAGGCACTGAGCTTGCCAGGCTGCCCAGCTCTGTCAGAGCTCCTTCCACCTCAGGGTTCCAGTCCCATGTTTGAAGTGTTGTCTGAAGGACTCGGGTGGGGAAAATCTTTGGCATTTCTCAGAGTTCTCCGGGCTGAATCTCTCATCTCTGCTCTTCACCTCGCGTTGCTTTTGGGCTTTCTTTGAGTTTAGCAATTAAATATAAATCAAAGGGCTCTTGGTTCTCTGACATCCCTTCCAGCATTCCTGCTTTCCCTGAGTGCAGCCCTGGCTTTGGGAGAGGCTCAGGCTCTGCCTGGCCCGTGCAGGGACAGGTACAGCCCTGCTCCTGGGGGTGTGTGCCTGGAGAAAAGGAGGCTCAGGGGGACCTTGTGGCTCTGCACAACTCCCTGCCAGGAGGGGACAGCTGGGGGAGCCAGGCTCTGCTCCCAGGGAACAGGGACAGGAGGAGAGGGAACGGCCTCAGGCTGGGCTGGGGAGGTTTAATTTGAATTTCAGGAACAATTTTCCCATGGAAAGGGCTGCCCAGGCCTGGCACAGCTGCCCAGGGGGTGGTGGGGTCCCATCCCTGGGGGGATTTCAGAGCTGTGTGGATGTGGCACTTGGGGTCAGGGTCTAGTGGTGCACACAGCAGTGCTGCTGGGCTGACAGGGATCTTGGAGATCTTGTTCATCCTTATCAATTCCATTATTTTATTCACAGACCAAAAAACTGCTCGCTGGTCTCTGATTTTGCCCCAGGAGTAGCAGGACAGTGGCACCCTGGGCTCTGTGTGCTGTTAACTTTGAAAATTGCATTTCTGCTCCTGCCTAGCCTTCCCCCAGCCACAGCACACTGTGGGAGCTGCTGGTTTTCTGTAACTCACTTGGGGTAGAGTGACTAAATCCCTGATGTTTGTGACTGTGGGTTTGGGTCAGGTACCTGAGCATGTGATTAATTTGGGGTAATTTGTGTCACAGAATCCCAGAGCGCTTTGGATTGAAAGGGACCTTGGAGATCACCTTGTCCCAAACCCTGCCATGGGCAGGGACAGCTCCGACTGGACATGACCTGCAGTGGGAGATTTTTGTGCTCCTGGTTCCTCAAGGTGCTCCAGGTGCAGGAGCACACTGGGCACTGGTTGTGTTTCTGGTACTTCAGCAGTAACAGGGAGTTTTGAAAGAACAATTCAGCCACCAAATGGACAGAATAAATTTGGTAACAAAATTTTTATGTGTTGGAATGATTTAAAAGTTTCTGCTTAATCTAAACCTGGGCTGGCAGTGACTGAGTGTGAAGCTGGTGCCTGGTGCAGCTGATGGGGAACCTCACACCTGGCTGGGTTTGGAGGGAGACTGTGGTGTGAGACTGCAGTAAAAGAGCTTTATTGCCTTATGAAACTTATGGAGCGGGGAGAGTCGGTACAGACAGAGATTTTTGGCAAGTCACCTTGCAAACTTTGTGTGTTCCTTTGTTTGCACAAGAGCAAGTGATGTGCTTGCAAATGCAGCAGATTTCTCACCCTGCAGGGAGAGTTTAGGGGCAGAGTCCTGACCCCAGGGCTGCTGAAAAGGCTGCTGAATTTGAGCAGTTTGTGTATTTCCCAGGAGCCAGGACCTGCAGGAAGCTGCAGATCACACACGATGCAGAACAGAGTCCTGGTGTTTGTGGGCAGCAACAGCTGACTTGCATTTTCTTTCTATTGAACCTGTAAACCTTCATGATGAGCCTCAGCCCAGCACCTCCAGTGCCACTCCCTGAGCCTGGGACATGGCAGGGAGCCCTGAGCCTGCTCTGGGCAGGGTTCCCCCTGGGAAGGTCTCACACCTTTGGCCAGGGTTTGTGGTGGATCCCACCCCCAGGGTGCCCTGTGCTGGGTTCAGGTGCAGCTGCCCCTTCTCTTCCCCCGTGCCAATGTCCCTGTGCCCTCCCCTGGGACACAGGCAGCCTGGGGAGCAGGACAGCCTGCCTGAAACCTCCCCTCAGTCTGCTTGCCTGTGAATAACTCAGCTTTGATGGTCTTTCTCTCAAAGATACGTTTTGTTTTAAGTGGTGGTTTTGTTTAAAAAAATGCAGTTTTGTGATAAGTAAATCGCTCTCGTTTTCTCCTAATGATAGAGTACAGTAATATTGTTAAATTTGCTTTTCCATTTATGCACCATCATTTTGAAATCAGATCTGAAAACATCTTTTACCTTCAAACCTTTATTTTGCCTTCCCTTTGATTCGTGGCTTTTATTATCCATATCATTTAATTACATGTAAGGCACTTTGCAGCAGAACCCCTGTGAAGGAGGGGTTTTACAGCAGCTTTGGCTTGGGCTCCACTGGAATTGTGATTTTCTCTCTCAAAGCTTAATTCAGCATTTAAATGCACGAGGGCTCGTTCTCACTCTTGCACAATCACCTGCTGCCTGCAGATGCAGCTTTATGGGACTGAGTAGGGTCAGTCCTGTGCCCAGGGCTGCTCAGGGGGGGTTCCATGCCCTGTGCTCTGCTGGGTCCCCCTGTGCCCACGGTCCTGTCCCCTCTGGGCACTGCCAGGCTTGTTCCAGTGCCACATTTCCCTTTGTTTGCTGATCAAACTCCTGTTCCTGGCTAGGACAGATTGATGCCCTGTGCAGGCTGCCCTGGAGCAGAGGCTGGGCAGAGTTACAGAATAAAGCAGGGATTTATGAAAAGGATTTCCTCACTGGATCCACCTTGGGCAGCACCAGAGCCCAGCCAGGGCTGCACCCAAGATGAACCAAAATGGTCCCAAAATGGACACCGGGCACGGGCTCTGGCACTTTTATCAGTTCTGCTCCATTTGCACATTGGAGTTCATTGTCCAGTTCCAGCTTTAGCCCATCAAGTCCCATCCTTCTTGTTTTTCTCTCTTCAGCCCACGTTGTTTGTGCTCTTGGGCTGAGGTTTGGATCATTTGTCCTTGGTCCCCAGCTGGAGAAGGAATTGTTTTGTCTCCCTGCTCTGTGCAGAGAGCTCACCATCCCATAATATGAAGCTCAGCCCCACACACTAAAGCAGCACAGAATCTGAAAGATATAAAAGTAAAACCTGAGGCATCGAGATGGGAATGGGTGGCTCGGGAAGATGAGCAGGAGGCAGAATAAATTCCTGACCTGTTCTTGGCCAGGAGGTTTGGCTCTGTCAAGGGGGGTTCACCCCCAGGCTCCTGCCAGCTGTGAGGGGCTGGCATCTGCCCAGGGCCACTTGCCATGTCACAGGGCACTTCTGAGGACAAGGGCTCAGTGCTGGTGTTGCAGCCCGGGCTGGGCTGGGCTGGCTCCTGCAGCTGCTGCCCCCAGTCCCATGGCCACTGAAAGCCTGGGATAAATTATGATTAACTTAATGAGAATTGCTCCAGTGGCTGTAATGGGTTTGTCACCAGCTGTGAGGGTGCTCAGGTGTGGGTGGATGCTGGAGGGAATGAGGGTTTGACCTCCTGGAGCTCCAGAACGTCCCTCTGGGAGCTGCAGCTCCTGAATCCATCCTGGCAGCGGAGGGTGAGCAAGGGAATCTCCCTGCACCCTTTGGCTGCTGCTCATTCTCCCTCTTATTTCACTCTCCAGCTTTCTTTGTGGTCCTGTAAGAGAGAGCAAATGCTCCTTAATCCTCCCAGCCATGGAAACCCCTCAGCTGTGTGACAAGGATCTGTGGCCACGTTCTGGCAGAGCTCCCACGGGGGCTCGGTGCTGCAGGACCATCCCAGAGGGGCACAGCTCTGGGGAGACTTGCAGGGCCCTAAACACCTGGGAAATCTCACCCTGCCAGGCCCCTGGCCAGCCTGGATGTCCCAGCTGGCACCAAACTGCTCTGAATTGAAGCAGTGCTGCCCCGGGGATGCTCCATGTGAAGGTGGAGCACTCCATCCTCCCCAGCACGTGAGGTGCAGCCTGAAACCACCTGCAGATTAACTCCAGCCTCTGCTTCCTCTCTAGGGAAGTTAGAGTTTCCCTTTTTTTCTTATTTTTTTTGTTTTATATATGCAGTTGAAGAATCAGCAGCACTGGAAGCATCCTAGGCTCAGGTTGGCTCTTTGGCAATAGGTTTGCATTTAGAAGTGGGAAGGATGAGGAGTTTGATTGATATTTATTGCAGCACACAGGAAGGCAGATCAATGCTGCAGCACACCCTCGCTATGCCCAGGAGCCAGGCTGCGAGTCTGGCTTGAATTACTGATGGAGCTTCCAGGAATGATGGGCAATAATGGGGGAGATGAAAAGAAAACAGAGAGAGAACAGAGGTAGTTCAGTAAATCCGAGGTGGATCTGCTGAGTAGGCAGTGGTGGTGAGCTGCAGTCTGTGACTGATGCTTCTGGTAATTAAATATTCTTGGATCTCTGTGAGTGTTGCCATTGATAATTAAACATTCTTGGGTGTTTGTGCATGAGTGTCGTGCCAGCAGCCTCGGAGGTGCTTAAAGCTGTGTAAGTCCAGGAGCTCCTCAGGACTGAGCAGCATCCCTGGGGGAGGCAGGCAGGAGGGGCTGGGCATCCCCAGGGCAGCTGAGACCCCATCCTGGTGGTGCCCTGAGCTCCTGCTCCTCCCCAGGGCACTGGGGGTGGGCTCGAGGGAGCCTCAGCCCTGCACTTGAGGGGTGCTGAAAACTGGGCAGGGTCCCTGTGACACCCACGGGAGCTGTGTCAGGGATGGGACAGACACCCACGGGAGCTGTGTCAGGGATGGGACAGACACCCACGGGAGCTGTGTCAGGGATGGGACAGACACCCATGGGAGCTGTGTCAGGGATGGGACACCCATGGGAGCTGTGTCAGGGATGGGACAGACACCCATGGGAGCTGTGTCAGGGATGGGACACCCACCTGCTGGCTGTCACCTGGGCCTGCTGGCAGCGGATGTGCTGAAGGACAAAACAACAGAGACACGGACAGAGATGGTGGCAGGAGAATGGGAGAGCAGATGGGATTTTGTTTGTAGGGGAGGGAGGATGTGCCACAGGTTGGGAATGAGGAAGATGGGGAGTTCCCAGGAGCAGCTTGGTGGCCGTGGCCAGGGCTCCCCAGGGAGCTGTGCCAGCCCCAGCCCAAGGGCTCCATCCCCCAGCAGACCTGGGGGTGCTCCTTGGTGAGGAGGGCAGCAGGGTCTGGCAGCTCCCTCCTCCCCCATCAGTGCAGAAGGTGGAAGAGACATTGTTTAAAGCATCTGCTTCAGTATTTCTGAAGCTGTTGCTGGATTCATTCCAGATGAATCTAAATTGGAAGGTGTTGCAAGTGCCAGATGGAGCAGGGATATGTAAGGGAGAAGTATGAAAGGCTTGGAATCACAGCAGTGTCTTTAAAGAGAGCCAGGAACAGAAAAGCTTTACAGGCCTTGAGGGGCAGGAACCAAAGAGCTGGTCCTTGGTGGAAAAGAGGGACATGAAAGCAGCTGTGACAAAGCATCCAGGCAGCTGCAAGGCAGGTCAGGACAATTTCAGTGCTGGTTTTGGTCTGGATGTGCCTGGGTTATTGTTCCTGAGCACTTTAGTTCAATTTTAGCCTATTAGCCCTGCTGCAGCTTTGATGAACAAGAAGAGAAACAAATTCACTTTCCTGCCTCAGCCCTGGCCTGGGAAGCTCTGCTCCTCATCCTCTCCTCTTCCTGCACCTCTCTGCTTGTTCCAAATTATGGAATCCTTTAGGTTGGAAAAACCCTCTAAGATCCAGTCCAACCATTACCCCACCACTATCCATGTCCTCATGAGTTTGGAACTCTTCCAGGGGTGGTGATTCCACCACTTCCCTGGGCAGCTGTGCCAGGGCTTGACAAACCTTTTGTGAAGAATTTCTTCCTAATGTGCAATGTGAACATCCCTGGCACAACCTGGGGCTGTTCCTGCTGTCCTGTGGCTCGGGCAGTTTGGGGAGCCTCCATCCAGTGTTTCACCTGCTGCTGCCCTGCTGTGTCTGTTGGAAACCTGGTGTTTGGATGTAATTCCCTGGGAGAGGCTGCAGAGGATCTCAGGTTGTTGAATGGCAGGAGAATTTCAGTTTCTGTGCAGGCCATCCTCGTCCTCTACATGAGTGGTGATAAACTGGAGCTGTGGGTGCACATCTCAACAGAACCAGGTTCTAATTCCATGTTCATCCTGCAGGAAAGGCATTAATAGCAGCTATCTCAAGGCACAATTTGCAGTCAATAGTCAGTGTCCCTTCTGGAAACAGAAATCTTCTGAAATACAGTTATTTGTTTATTTGTTACTTGTTAAATTCTGCGTTGTTGGCATTACCACGGAAATGACGGTGCTGTCACGAGGCTGCATTTCAGTTTTACTTTCTGTTTGTGTAATGTGTAATACAGTGTCCAGCACTTCCATAGGGATTTGTCAACACCATCCCCAAAGGGACAAATGTGTCATTATTCAGACAATAGCTGTAACCATGGCCTTGGGGCTGCACTTACAGAAGGTCAGGAGCTGCTCCATGTCCCACTGAGCTGCTCTGGGGATGTCACAGAGCTCCAGAGCAGCCCCTGGGCTTCGGCCAGGGCCCAGCCCAGCCCTCCTCATGCCCAGGTGGAACTCACTCGCAGTGCTGATCCCGGCTGGATTGAGGATGCTCTGACCAGCAGGTGGAAGCAGAGAAAAAAACCTCTCAAAGGCTCCTGTGTTTGCTCCCGGAGAAGCTGGTGTTTAAAGTTGTAGATCATGTAAAATCCTGTAGCATTTCCTGAGTTTTGCATCTGGTCCAGCACAGCCTCATCTGGGGGACTTTGAACATGATTTTTAACATCTTTCTCTGTCGCTGATCATCACCAGAGGGCTTTTTGCTTCGTTTAGGTTTTCCCTACATCTATACATTGTAAGCACCAGGAAAACAAATTTGTGCTTAGCCCCTGTGTTTGTGCTGATGTTTATTACGTTGTGCTGCTGTTTGCCTGGAGTGTACAAGGTCTTTGAGAAGCACCAGGCCCAGGGTTAGTGCAGGGTTCAGTGTTCAGTCAGCTCTGGGGGTAGAACAAGGTGGCAGGATCGAGGCCAGGTTTGGTTCTTTCAGGAGCCTGGGCTATCACTGCAAGCTGGTTTTTAGCAGGCGTTTGACTATAAACTAAAACATAATGAGTTCCATCTCAGCATGAGGAAGAGCTTTCCATGGAGGGGGCAGAGCCCTGGAGCAGCTGCCCAGGGAATCGTGGAGTTTCCCTTTCTGGAGACATCCCAAACCCACCTGGATGTGTTCCTGTGTCACTGCTCCAGGTGACCCTGCCTGGGCAGGGGGTTGGACTGGGGGGTCTCCAGAGGTCCCTTCCAGCCCCAAATATTCTGGGATTCTGTGATTTGTCTACTAGAAAGTGCTGTTGCCTTGTGCTGCCCGCTGCTCCCATCTTGCCCTTTCAGTTAAGGAGACAGGTGAGTGTTTGCCTCAGTGTGAGGGTGTGCTCTGAGGGCTTGCAGAGGCTGGGGTCCCGGGGCCTTGGGGTGTGCTCAGTCAGGACTGGGAGTTCATCTCCATCACCGTCACATGCATTTGTTTTCTTTGCTGGGAGTTCAGTTCTTGCTGCTCTGGCTGGGATGTGAGGCTGCCAGGGCTGGGTGTGATCAGGGCTGTGGATCTGAAGGTACTGGTTAACTAAACCATGGTGTACGTCAGGCACTGGGCATCCTCGGGAGCAGAAGTGGTGTTTTACCCTTGTTCTGAATCTGTATAACTCAATCATGTATCTAAATATATGTAATGGTTCTTTTTACTCAGGAAAAGGTTTAATTCCTTTGTCGTTGCAGAGTTTTTAGCTTTATCATTGCCAAGTATTGGCTGTGTTTGCAGAGAGGTAAAAAGGCATTGCAAAAGGAAATAAATACAAAAATGTAATGCTTTATGCATTATAAAAGTGCATTTAAGCTCTAACATGTCATATAATCATTCAGCCATGTCACAGACTGATGAATTCCTGAGCACAGACACTTCAAAGGGGACTATCAATGTGAAATCTGGAATAAAGATCCCAAGCCAGGAGCCAGCTCGTTGGTTTAATGGCTCTTTCTGTCTCTCTGTGTTCAGTGCTCCACACTTGGGAGTTCAGGAGATCACAAACTTCCCCGAGCTCGGGCTGTGGTGAGGGAAGCTCCGTGTGGATTTTACAGCAGAATATTCATACCAGGAGGGAAAGGCTGCTCTCATCCTTAAAATATTTACAGATTTCTGTGATTTTCTACAGGGGAAAAATTAACCTTGTTAGTGTCAGCTGAGGCGTGGTAGAGCTCTCTAGCAGTTGTTCTCACTCCCTTATTAGGGAGATCTTCATATCAATCCCAGGTTTATGGATTGTAATGGAGCTGCTGTAACAGCAGTAATTGGGGAAATTAGTTTGGACGGTGGCATTAATATTCATGCATCCCTGCAACATCTCCCTGCTAATTAGTGTCTCTTCCTGCTCGATTATGGTGGCAAAATGGGCCGGGATAAATCTCTGGGGTTAACTGGTGCTCGGAGTGCCACATCCTGAGCTGCAGGGTGCTGGGGACGCTCCTGCTGGAGCTGTGCCATTCCCTGGAGGAGCCCGGCCAGGGCTGGCTCTGTGCAGCCCCAAAAGCCCCAGGTGGGGCTGGGGAGGTGGGCAGGGAGCTGGGGGAGGCAGGAGGCAGGTGCTGGCTGCCAGGGTTTCATTCCACAGCAGCAGGAGAGTGACCTGGCCCTGCTGGGAATTGTGCTGGGAGAGAGTTCTCTCCTTGCCACACTCCTGCAGGGTGCCACTGCCACAGCCCTGCCTCGTCTCGGGAGCTGTGCTGGGGGAGCTTTTCCCCTTCTCATGGAGAGCTGTAAGATGAACGTGGTGAGGTTGGTGCCCTCAGCCTGGGGACAGCTGTCCTGCCCTGGGGATGGCCCTGCTTTGTCCTGCTGGCTTTGGAGTGGATGTGTAGGTGTGGAGCTCTGACACGGAGGATTTGGGGACACGTTTGTACAGCAGGCCTGGGGGGCCCAGAGGGTCCCCCCAGAGACAGCCATGCACAGTGCTCCACTGTGTCCCCTGGGAATGGGCCAGCCCTGCTGTCCCCCAGCACAGCTCAGAGAGTGCCCCACCGGTCACCTCCACCCTCCTGAGGGCTGGGGTTGTGTCAGGGGCAGCGTCAGGAGGCTGCAGGGATGGAGAGGAACTTGTCAAGAGATCTGCACAGCTCTTCTCTGTCATTAAACAAAAACCTTGTTGAGAGGGATGGTAAAAGAGCAGATACAGATAATTCCCATCATACCCTGATCTGTTTCTCTGACTTGGGACACATGGAAGGTGGTGGGACAGGGAAGGAAGGAGATCTAAAAGCATTTGTGTCCTTGGTGCCGAGCTGTGCCAGGCACCTTTCTTGGGGTGATGGCTGGATTTGCCATTTCCCTGTGGCTGGGATCCCTGGGCCAGCAGAGCCCCCTGCCCTGCCCTGGGGGCTGTGCCAGCCTGGCTCTCCCAGTGCAGGTGATGAGAAAATGCAGCAGCATTGCAGTGCTGCTCCCTGGGCCGGGATGTCTGCACTAATTCATTAATCCAGGCTCTCCCCAGGATTGCTCTCAATTACCCAGGGCTCCTTCCTTTCTGTCTCCCTCTCTCCTGTCCCACCTGCTGCAGCCTGGAGCTGGCTTGGGATGGGGAACCACCCCCAGGGATGTGTGAGCACCCACAAGTGCTGGGACCCTACACCAGCACAGACAATCCTTTTAAATTCCTTTCCACCCCCCCTCGTTTTTGTTTCCCTTTCCTTGGCAGGAAGGGAAGTGATGTGCTTTGCTCAGCCTCTTTCACAAACAAAGGAATAAATAAAATAAAGCCATAAGTGATTCCAGCATTTCTCTGGAAAGCTTGGAAGGCAGAAATAATGAGAAAATGCTATTAATTCTATTTTTGAAGAGTAGAGAGCTCTGTGATGCCATGGTGATGGAATTGGTGTAAGCACCTGGATAGATAAAAATCTCCTGTGTGTCTGGGATAATGCAGATGGACTGGGACAGTATGGAAGTGGAAAGGATTTCTGTTTGTCGAGTTTGCCTGTCAGCTTTCTGTTATTAAACATGGTGATTCCCAAGCTGTCAGAATGGATGTTAAAATCTTCTGGCGTTTCTGCCTGTGGAAAAGTCTGCAGGAAGACAAAACCCAGAAAGGATGTGGCTCCACGTGTGTCCCCAAGTGCCAAGGGGGGGCTGGCAGTGGGCAGGGACCCTGCCACCTGTGCAGCCGAGGGTGTGTGGCACCTGTGCCACTCCGGGGACGTCCTGCCTGTGCCACAGGTGTCACCCACTGCCCAGGGAGCACCTGGAGCAGGTACAGTGATAGGGGAGAGGGGCTCACAGCCGCCCCGTGAGCAGCTGGGTGAGGGATGTGTGGGGCACTGGTGAAGGTCTGGAGCCCAGGGAGGTGGCAGCTCCCTGGCAGGGGGGGTGGCTGCTGGGGCTCCCCAGGCAGGGACAGGCGTGCTCCTGCTCCCCAGTGCTGGCAGCGGCGCTCAGCCAGCTCGGGATGCTCCCAGAGCTCTGGTGTTTAGGAGCGTGGGGAAGCAGGAGAGGAGAAAGAGGCTTGGGGCACTCGGCTGTGACCATATAATGACTCTGTATACAAATTAGATGGATTCACAGGGTGCTTATCTAAATGAGGTTGCCATTTTACAATGCTAATTTTCCTGTTGGTTGCTTGTGATGCCAGCACAGGGCGTTTCAAAAATCCATGGCGGTGCGGGTGGGGGCAGAGCCCGGGCAGGCTGCGGGGCTGCCGCAGCTCCATCCTCCAGCCCGGGCAGGGCAGAGCTGCCGCCGCAGTAATTAGCAGCCACTCTGCAGATCTTGATGAAGAATGCACAGGGGGCTTGTTCCTGTGCGCCGTGCCTTGGCCCTCCAGAGGGATAAATAACTGGAGGGAAGGGAATTGAAAGGAGAGGTAATGAAGGAGGAGATCAGCCCCGTGCGCGTTTCTGGGGCTGGCAGCGAGGGATGTGACAGACACTTGTGAGAGCCGGGGGCACGGGGGAGGCGTTCCAAAAGCCACCAGCAGCGTCCCCACAAAACGCTGCTGTGCCACGGAGCCGGAGCAGGAGGTGCAAAGGCGTTCGGGGAAATATCTGGGGTTTCGTTCGTCGCTGGGGCGTGATTCCGGCTGAGCACGGGGAAACGAGGCAGCGGCATTTGGCGTTCTCGAGGTGCTGCTTGCCTTTGGATTCTCGGCATATTTCCAGGTGGAGAGTGAAGCCCCCTCCTCCCTCCCGGGTTTGAGGATCGCGGCTGGAATGGCCGAGATGTTCTTGTGGTGGCTCCAGGCTGCTGGAGCTGGGCTGAGTCCCGACGTGCTGGGCTGGCCCTGCTGGCCAGGGGCTAACGGGACATCCCATCCCCATCCCCATCCCCATCCCATCCCATCCCTGCTTCATTTGTCGGGGGGAGCTGATGAGGACCTGTTACAGCCAGTTGTTCAAAATGATCCGACACCCGACATTCCGCAAAAACTTCCTTTCAGAAATAGCTATTCAGTGAGAAGTTAAAAAAAAAAAAAAAAAAAAAAAAAAAAAAGGGAAAAAAAAAAAAAAGCGGTGATTTAGGGTCTAAACTGCGCATGCATAAACATGAGGTGATCTCCGGAGCCATGGTGCTCATTCTAATGTGATAAATACAGATGCAGGAGTGTTTGCAGAGCCATTCATCGCCGTGTTCATTTTGTGCATCAGCTCTCCCAGCTGTGGGCTGTTGTGGAGCTCCAGTGAGGCCCTGGCAGTTGGCACCAGCTGAGGATATGATGCTCCACGCACACATTCCTGTCATGAAAGGAAAACACAGGATCTCACACCATCCCAGCTGCTGCTGGGCTCTGCCTGCATGGCTTCACGTGGCTCCTGAAGGGGAACAGGTTGTTCAGCACCTTGCAGGATCAACCCCTCAGGAATTCTGGGCACTCCCAGCATCAGCAGCCTTTCCACAGAGCAGGGATCTGGGAATACTTAGTGCTTGCCAGAAATGGCTCCTGTACCTTGGATCTACACGGCCTTCCAGGGTCACAGAGATGGCTTTCATCTTCCCAAAGCTCCCCTGCCCTGTGTGTGCATCAGCTGGAGAATCCTGCACGGAGCTCCTGACAGAGCTGCCAGGAAATCCTGGGCATGAGACAGGCGTGGGGAGAGGGCAGGGAAATCCTGGGCATGAGACAGGCGTGGGGAGAGGGCAGGGAAATCCTTGGGACTGGGAACCAGGCGTGGAGAGAGGGCAGGGAAATCCTTGGGACTGGGAACCAGGCGTGGAGAGAGGGCAGGGAAATCCTTGGGACTGGGAACCAGGCGTGGAGAGAGGGCAGGGAAATCCTTGGGACTGGGAACCAGGCGTGGAGAGAGGGCAGGGAAATCCTTGGGACTGGGAACCAGGCGTGGAGAGAGGGCAGGGAAATCCTTGGGACTGGGAACCAGGCGTGGAGAGAGGGCAGGGAAATCCTTGGGACTGGGAACCAGGCGTGGAGAGAGGGCAGGGAAATCCTTGGGACTGGGAACCAGGCGTGGAGAGAGGGCAGGGAAATCCTTGGGACTGGGAACCAGGCGTGGAGAGAGGGCAGGGAAATCCTTGGGACTGGGAACCAGGCGTGGAGAGAGGGCAGGGAAATCCTTGGGACTGGGAACCAGGCGTGGAGAGAGGGCAGGGAAATCCTTGGGACTGGGAACCAGGCGTGGAGAGAGGGCAGGGAAATCCTTGGGACTGGGAACCAGGCGTGGAGAGAGGGCAGGGAAATCCTTGGGACTGGGAACCAGGCGTGGAGAGAGGGCAGGGAAATCCTTGGGACTGGGGGTCTGTTGCAATAAAGCAGACAGGACTCAGTTTTTTTCATGCAGAAAAGCCAATTCTTTAGTCACACAGTTCATGTTTATAGGAAATATCAGAAGGCACTGTGTTAAACCGAGTTGGTCAGCAATACACTGAAACTCAGGTCATTGGTTGGTGAGGGCTACTGAACATTTCTGTCAAATTTTCTCTCTCTAGATATGTTTACATATTTTCTTCACTGATTCTTAGGGAACAGATTTCTTGCTTTTGCAGGTGTAGACTGTTTTTCTCTACAAGAATAGTTTGTTATGTGAACTGTTTTTCACTCTACTAATTTTTCCTTATGGGAACTTTCAAGCCTGCTGGTAATTCAGCAGAGGAAGGCCTGATTTTATAAGGCCTTTCTTTTACAATATCTTTAGCTATATGTAACAGGAGTCAGACATGGAAGGAAGGGCAGGGAAATCCAGGGCTGCCCATGAGCCCTGTGATGTCCCAGAGCTTGCAGCCAGCTTTGTAGGTGCTGCTGAGCTTCCCATCCAGTGCCACACAGCCCAAATCCTCAGGCTGCTGAGGGCAAAGCTGCTCCAAATTTTGATGGGAGGCTCCTCCAGGTACCATTCGCATTTCCAGAGTGCCTGGGTTGTTTTTTTTTTTTTTTTTTTCCTGCTAAAGGAATTTCGGGGAGAAACCATCGAGTTTGGTTTGAACATGTTTTGGAATCTGAGTGCATGTGGCTTTATCTGCTCTTTATTTTGTACTCTTTTTGTTTCAGCTCTGTGCACCATGACAGGTATAACAGGCCAGGTCTTCTCTGGCAGTTCTGCTCTCAGGAGAGAAAACAAACCACACCTGGTTTGCCTGAGGTGTGCACCAGGCCCAGGTGTTTCCTTTGATGAGCAGTTACTTGACTATCCCGTTTATTGAACACTGACAGCAATTTACACCAAATTTGACACATGGAACTTCCGAAGGACACTTCGTGGAGAACTGTGAACCTCTTTTAATGACTGAAAATTGAGTTAATGATGAAAGAGCATTGCAAAAATAAGAGCAAGGCAGGTGTGGATGGGAGAGGTTGGTTTTGTCAGTGAAGTGGCTGTTGGTGTGGTTTAGGAGCAGTTTTATCATGGACACAGGTTGTGGGCTGGGGTCAGTGCTGTTGGTGAAATCAGCACAGGACACTGATTTTTATCTTTTAAGGAAGACCCTGGTCGGGCTGGGCAGCTTTTCCTGCAGGTTCCCTGTTCCTCAGGATTCACAGGGCTCCTCTGCTGGCTTGGGCTGGCTCCAGGCAGGGGAAGGAGCTGCTCTGGTGTGGTTTTCATCAGGGTGCTGAAAGACTGAGCCGTTAGAGACCTTTAAAAAATAAATACATTTCTCTATCTGGCTCTTCCTACATGAGTCTAATAACATGGCCCTTAGAAAGTAATTTGGATTAATTAGAATGTCCGGGCACTTTTGCGATAAAGACATGCAGAGTAATTATCCAGTGTCCAGAATAATCTATTGAGCTTGTGAAGTTTAAGTCTGAAAATTATTCTCCCCTAAGTATTCGTCTTTCTGACTGTATTTCTGTTATTAAATTTGTTTTCCCACAAGTTAGATAAGAAGAAATGTAATTATTTAGCTGGCAAGCTCAATGTTGAGGTGAAGAAAACCAGTGAAGGTAAAAGTGTGATTGCCTTGTGTTTTTTCCTGTCATAATGCAGAAATATTTAGATATCTGTAGAATTACATGGTGATGATGCACTTTGTGAAAGGCCAGAGATGAAATATAAGGGAATAAAAGGTATAGATATTCACTGGAACTTCATTATAACCTATAACTCTTGGATATGTAGTGGGAGAAATGTCAAATGCAGATTTCTCCTATAATTACAATCCATTCTCCCTCACATCTCTCCTCACTGCATTTTCTCACTCTCCTTTATGCCCAGAGTCTGTGTCCTGAAGGACTTTGTTCTGTTTCTGATGCTCAGAGGACACAACAGGCCTTTTTACTTGTCATAATGTTTATTTTGGATTAAAGAAAATATGAAATCAAAGGCAGGCTAAATATAATCCCTCAGAGTCCCTGGTGAAACCATCCCCACGCCCGGGTCAGCCGTGCCTCCCACACCTTCTGAAGGAATATTAAATGCCTGGGATTCAAAGGAGGAAATGTTTGACCTTGCAGATGATGGAACAATTTGTTCTCTCTGAGCCCCTCCTGGGGGACCTGGAGGGGCTGGAGGAGTCCAGGGCAGGGAATGGACTGGGGAGGGGCTGGAGAACCCCTGAGGGAGCTGGGAAGGGGCTGGAGAACTCCTGAGGGAGCTGGGAAGGGGCTCAGCCTGGAGAAAAGGAGGCTCAGGGGGGACCTTGTGGCTCTGCACAGCTCCCTGACACGAGGGGACAGCCGGGGGGGTCGGGCTCTGCTCCAGGGAACAGGGACAGGAGGAGAGGGAACAGGGACAGGCTGGGCTGGGGAGGTTTAATTTGAATTTCAGGAACAATTTCTCCATGGAAAAGGGCTGCCCAGCCCTGGCACAGCTGCCCAGGGAGGTGGTGGGGTCCCCATCCCTGGGCATTTAAAAGCTGTGTGGATGTGGCACTTGGGGACATGGGGCAGTGGTGGCCTTGGCAGAGCTGGGGGAAGGGCTGGACTTCATCTTGGGGTGTTTTTCCAGCCCAACAACTTATCCCTGGTGGAGTCCTCCTTGCTGAGCAGGTGTAACGTTGGCTGGAGAGACCCAGACAGTGTGCCAGGGGTGAGGTGGAGGAGTGAACTCCACTGGGGTGTGGCTGCAATGAACACCTGAACTAGAGGCTGTCCCCACCTGGAGCAAATCCCCATTTATCTGAGCATTTACCTGTGCTCTGTGCTTGCTGAAGTTGCACACAGGATGTTGCTGCTGAGCACTCTGTTTGGGAGGGTTGGGAGGTGGGAGCTCCCAGCTGGGCCTTGCCTTACACAGGGGTTTTCTCTTCCTGGCTGCTGTTGCAACTTGGTGCACCTTAGATGCTCTGAAATGCTGTTCTGGGTTTCATCATGCAGAAGGAGATGATTTGTGTTGGTAGAAAAGGCAAAATGAAGAATGGGTGATTGAGATTTTATCATTTTGACGATGCCACGTCTCTGGAATCAGCTTACAGCAGAAGTCAAACTGGCCTGTCCATGCAGAGCCAGGATTTCCAGATGTGCATTGTGCCATCCTGCCTGACAGCATCAGACAGCTGTGTCATATCCAGGCTGTTAACCAGCACCCGTGACAGGTGCCTGGCCCCCTTGTCCCCAGCGTGGCTCTGCGCAGTGCCACCCTCCCTGCCAGGAGCCCCCGGGCTCAGGGGGAGTTCATCTCCGTGGTGTCACTGGGGCACTGGCAGCAGCAATGCTGTTCCCATCAGGGCAGGCTGAGGAGCTCTGTGGCTCTGCTCACAGACTGGGATGAATTTTCGAGCTGTGGGTTTGCCATCTCCAGGTGGAGTTACCTGAGCAGGTCCCACCCTGAGCCTCGGCCACAGGCGTGGGGAGAGCTCGGGGGAAGGAGGAGGTGGAACCTCCTGAGGCTCGTGGGCTGCAGGAAGGTCAGGCAGCAGCTTACACATATTCCTTAAAATTCACAGCTTTCCTCTTGCCTCAAGCTTTTCATGAAGTGCCAATCCAAACCAAGACAGTTTAAGCTCAAGCAGAGCCGTTCAGTCAGCCACAGTGTGTGAGCACATTAAAAACCCAGGGGTTTTTATTATTTGACACATTTTTAAATTCAGAAATACTTCCAATATTGCAGGGAGGGAAATGAGCTCCAGAAACCCTGTTTAAAACATCATTTACTGCTTGGAATGCAGCTGGTACCCTTGGGGTGTCAGAGGATCTGGGGGGAGCTGGAGGAGATCACATTATCTGAGCCTCTCCCTTAACGTGAGACCACTCAGAGACATTTTAATGAGAACAGACTCTTACTTTTGTTCAGTGGAAGCTGTTCACAGGAACTAGGGTTTGCTCATCGTGGTATTGAGCTGCTTGCCCAAAGTTTAACTGTATGCTGAAATTAGAAATAACCACTTAATGTGTAGCTAAATCTGTATTTTCAGATTTTGGATGTGTTACTCTGTCAGGGCATGAAGGCCAGAGGCTTTATTCTCCTTGGCTGTCAGACTCCTGGCTATATTGAAAATCCAGGAATAAATATTCAAAGCACAGCCTTATTTTCCACGACATAACCATGGATGCTCTCCTAGAAATGCAATTATGAGATATGCTCAAATCCGAGCCCGACAGCTCTCATTTAGCCCAATAACTCAGCTCGCAGGGATGATTGTTTCCCCTTGTACCACACTGCAATTTGTTTCCACTGGGCTGCGTTTGTGTGTCTGTGCTTGTGGATTACTTTCACAAAACTCTGTTCTGCCACCAAGAACATTTTCTGTCTCAGCCTGGCTGCTGAATAAGTCGTTACTGGTGTTGTCTTTATCGGGCTACTTTCAAAATCAATGAGATTTATACTTGCAGATTAAAAACCTTTTAAAATATGCATAGACAATATAAGGTTCAATTATCTGTTTGGGATGAATGGAGCACTGTGTACACATAAATAAAACATAAAAGCTGCTTCACTCTGTTTATATTCTGCTTCTGATTTATTTTCAAAAGAGTTAGAATTGGTGAGTCCGTATTTGGATGTGGGAGCTCCAGTCACTGCAAGAATGTTTGTGCTGCTGTGTGTGCTTGGTGCCCAGACACTGCCTCTGCTCACAGGGATTGCCTTCTCAGCTTTTGGGAGTGCAGGCAGGGCTCTGGGAATGGTGCACGTGGAAGGAGATGAAAACAAATCCCCCAGTGCTGCCAGTCCCAGCACTGAGGGTGTGGACCCTGAGTCTCTGCTCAGCACTGGATGGTGACAGGAACCTTCTGAGGATGCCCTGACTGGTGTAAATCTGAACACCAGAGGAACGGGAATATTTTTTGGCATCTGGAAGACCTTGCAGGGTGTGTTCAGGGCATGGGAGAGGCAGACAAGCCCTTCCTCCCCCCCATTGTGCATAGAACAGACACAGAATC
This sequence comes from Leptocoma aspasia, assembly GCA_013399835.1. Lineage (NCBI taxonomy): Eukaryota > Metazoa > Chordata > Aves > Passeriformes > Nectariniidae > Leptocoma > Leptocoma aspasia. The sequence goes on along the minus strand of VXAX01001188.1, from coordinate 212,664 downwards.
CCAGACTGCTTTGGGTTGGAAGGGACCCCGAAGCCCACCCAGTGCCACCCCTGCCATGGCAGGGACACCTCCCACTGTCCCAGGCTGCTCCCAGCCCCAGTGTCCAGCCTGGCCTTGGGCACTGCCAGGGATCCAGGGCCAGCCACAGCTGCTCTGGGCATTCCATCCCAGCCCCTGCCCACCCTGCCAGGGAAGGATTCCTGCCCAACATCCCATCCAGCTCTGCCATCTCTCTGCTTAAAGCCATTCCCCTCATCCTGTCAAGGACGTGAGGAAGGAGGGACAACACAAGGACGAGACTTTCCATGTGTGACAGAGAAAATCCTGGTATCAGCCCTTCCAAAATGGGACCCCAACATCCCTCCCATTCCCAAGCCTCTGAGGGTGTTGGACAACCATTAATCCTGCTCTTAGCAGTGGGCTGCAAACACAGCTGCAGTTTTGCATTTTTGGCACAGGTTCTTTTGTTTTCTGCAGCGTTTGGTGGCCAGACCTTGGTTTGTTCCCTTCTAAAGGCCATTGTCAGTTGTGTCTGCTGGAGGTGCTGCTTGTGCTTCCTCAGGCTGGGGTAGGAGCCAGCAGCCCCTGGGGCAGACTCAGCACAGCCTCAGAGCACACAGAGCTCTCTCTTCTGAGCTCCTTCCTTCCCTCCTTCCCACCACATCTCTGTGGTGCTGTCAGACCTCGTGCTGTGTCTGGGATCAGTGACAGAATGTCCCTGGTGGTGTTTGTGGCTGGATTTGAGGCTGAGCAGAGCCTTGCTGCGTGAGCAGCCTGGGTGCAGCATCTGCTCCCCAAACTGGCCCCACGACAGGGCTGCAGGGCCCCCTCTCCCTGAGGATATGGGATTCCATATCCATCACCTGCCGTGAGTTCAGCTCAGAATTGGCTTGAAGAATTGGCTCCTAACAGCCAGGATCCTTTGAAGCTTTGTGAAGATTTCCAAGTGCCTCTAGCACAGAACCATCTCTGAGTTCAGTGTCACTGTGCAGCTCTCAGCCACCAGGGCTGCAGTTAAAAGATGAAGAGCTGTTCGTTCTTGCATTGCAGTGGATGGGCCATCAGCACTGATGTGCCAGCTGATGGATCCTAGGAGGAACATTCTACTCAGTGCTGTGAAATCCAATGTGCTGCACTGCTCGTAGCTCATCCCCGGGATCTGCAAACCAGGAAGGCTTTATTGCCATGCTGCTTTATGGGCAGGCCAGCTAAAATGCTCAACAAGCTGAGTATTTCACTTTAAAATATTAAATGGGGAAGTGTCATGCTTGTACCTGTGCCTTTGCCTTCAGTATCAATAATGCCTCTGGTTCAGGAGATAAATATCCCTCTCTGGGGGTGGGAGAGGTTCTCTGTTCCTGGAGGTGTTTGTTGTGGCAACCAGGGAAAATTGTGGCTCCTGTGTGTCAGGGAGGGTGGCCCAGGGTTTGTGCCTTGTCCTGCCTGCTCAGGGCTGAGCCAGGGCACCTCAGCCAGGCCAAGGGCTGGGAGGGTTGGTGCCTTCCAGGAGCCTCCCCTCCAAGAAGGGTGGCTGTAGATCAGGGGCTTAGAAACAGTAATTAACAATTATAAATTAGGTTTTTGCCCGATATTATTGAATCGCAATGCAGATAAACCAAGAGGCATTAAAATGGGAGCAATATAAATACCAGTTAATTTTACTTCTGAGAAGTGCTCACTCAGGATCCTCATGATTACATAAACACAGCTTTATTCCCACAGAGGAATTTGCACACACAAATTAGGCAAGTGTGTATCTAAACCTCTTTTTCCATGTCAGTAGAAATTCAAATACTGCTTTCTGGATGTGTTTCTAAGCAGAGTAAGTCCCCAGGTATGGCAATGTACTGGAGCAGTTGGCAACTCAGATGGAGAGGGCTGGGCTGGCAAACACAAACAGTACCTGCACACAAGGAGAGTCTATTTTTGCAGTGCTGTGGGTGTGCTGGAGCACAGCGGGGAGGCAGTGCTGAGGAGCACGCTGCCTTTGGTGCTCAGAGAGCAGATTTTCCTCTCCCCAGGCAGCGGTGGGTGCGTGGGGAGCTCTGGGTCCCAGCACTGCTGGGCACTTTGGGCTCAGGGAGGGAGCAGCTGAATTCCTGCCGGGCCTCACCTATTTCTGAGCCCCTGTGGGATGGACAGAGGGCTTGGAGCCTGCTCTGCCCCTTCCCAGGTGCTCTATTTCTGTCTCAGCCGTGCCCTGGGAGCTCTGCTGCCTGGCACAGCCTGCTCCACAGCTCTCAGAGAGTTATTTTTAAGTATCAGGGACGTTTTGAATTGGTTCACAAGCCCGGCTCAAAGGAGCTGAACTCCAAAGAATGCTTTTTGCCAGTGGCAAAGAATCACAGAATCCCAGGAGGGTTTGGGTTGGAAGAGACCTTGAAGCTCACCCAGTCCCACACCCTCCACCATGCCAGGGTGCTCCAAACCCCAGTGTCCAACCTGCCCTTGGACACTTCCAGGGATGGAAAGGAAAGCATTTTAGTAAATAGTTCATCCCTAAGAAAGTATAAATGGCTGAGTCCTAATCCTCAGTATGTGAATTTGTTGAGAGAGGGTTGATGTCCTTGTTTATTCAAGGACAGTTTTACCTACAGCTTTAGAAGGGGGTAAGATGTTTATTTTTGTGCTGTGACTAATTTTCATTACAATTTCGGCTCCTGGTTTCAAGTCAGGTTCTTCAAGTCCAAGGTTCTTTTAGCATTTAAAAGCTAAGAAATCACCCCCTGTTTTTCTATAAAACACCAATCTATGCCATAAGCTCATCACTGTCACAAGCAGACCTTGGTCCAGGCACAGGTCATCAAGATGAAATACAGGATAGCTCATATTTATGGACACATCTCCTTTTACTGGGTGTTTATGATCTTTTTTCCTGCTTTCTGAGCTGATGAAGTGCTCCCATGAGCCATGTGGACAGTACTAATTGCTGTAATTATTGCCCCTTAATTGCTACGATTATTTTTTTTAGGAGTACTTTCTGACTCTAAAAAAGGAAGCAGGAAAGACCCTGTAGATCTGGAGAAGACTCCCAGCTTGCCAGTGTCACTCAGGATGTCTTTCCACCCTGGTGCCACGGCAGTTGTGGTGGGGATGAGGATTAATTTGTGTGCCTGGAAATGGGCTCTTTTCAGGTTTGAAATTAATTAAATGTGTTCAATTAGACAGGCACTTGTTTGAGAAACCCCAAGTAGCTTTGGAAGTGTTTGTTTCAGTAATGGGTTCCATCCATGGTAATAATGGTAATGAGGAGTTGGTAATTTTAAGAGGCGTTGCTGAGCTGCTTAATCCTAATACTGGCCAAGGAGTGGGAGATGGAGCTGCCCCAGCCTGGGAGGATTGGTGGAAAGAGCCAATGCAGATATAACCAAAATTCAGGTACCTTAATCATTTCTGGGTTTATTTTCTTGGTGTTCCTTCCGTTGCTCAGAAATATTTGCAGTTCCTCCTAAAATGGACTTAGATGAAAAACTTTCTTAATTGTTCTTCCTCACTTTCTCATTGGCAACATTTGATCCTTGGCTGTAAAAACCACCTGGAAGTGCACAATGAGGAGGAGTGCTTCTTGCTCAAACGTGGTGAGGAGGGATCATCATGCAGGTTCTTCAGCAGGCTTTGTTCTCACCATTGCCTGAGGCTCCTGGGAATGCTAATCCAGCTCTTCTAGGAGCCCTGCAGCAAAACTTGCAGCAGTATTCGTTTTCCTCTGCACCTTCCAGGGCACAGAGAGGGCAGGTGCTGCTGCAGGACACCCCGGGAGGGTCCAGCAGTGCTGCCCAGTGGGCAGGGTGTGTTTGCTGGGCAGGAGGGGAGCAGGAGATGCTCCTTGTGCTGTGTCCCCTGGGCTGGGGGCACCTCCTCAGGGCTGGAAGCTCCTGAGGCAATGCTGAGCTCCAGTTCCAGCCACTGGAGAACAGCAGGAAGATCTGTTCCTGTTGTCTTTACAAGCTCTGACCTTATTCAGTGTCTTGGGTAGCATTTCCATAGAACCACAGCACGGTTTGGGCTCCAAGGTCTGTTCAGCCCCCTGCCAAGGGCAGGGACAGCTTCCCTTGGATATCTGGATTTCTAGAGCTGCCTGCCAGATTTCCTTCCTGTTCAGAAGGTGAGGTGAGAATGGGAAGAGTCTGGAGGGGTTTTGCCCAGAGAAAATAGCCAGGGAGAGACTTCAGATAACTAGAGCTCGAGACAGGGGAGCCAATTCTCTGCAGCTCAGGATGCTGGAGCTGTTTGTTCTGCACTTTGAGATGGGGAAGGGGCACAAAGAGGAGCTGTGCTAACTGAGAATTAGATCCTGACATGATATATTTCTACACAAATAAAACCCAAGCCCTGGACAGATCCCAGGCTGTTCCTCAGCCATCAGTTCACACCAGAGTTCTGCAGCTGAGTGCAGGCTTCAGGCAGCTCACTTCTGTGAAGTTGGGTTGTTGGGAGGGATTTGCAGTTCTTGTGGCCTGGCACTGCCCTGCCAGACGTGATGGGTTCAAGAAGCTCTGCCAGGGCAGGGTGAGCTGTCCCTATTGCCAGGAAACCATATCAATAAAACTTAATAGGAAATTGAAAGTAAAAATGCAGCAAACTGTGAACTTAATATTGCCCTGGTAGGAGCTCATTAATGTCTCAGTAGGTGCACTCCTGCATTATCTTAATTGCTCCAGGTCCTCAGGGAAATTGCCTTTTCTGAAGTTTCCTGGCTGCTGTCACTGGGTGAGGTGGGTTCAGGTGCACCATTCTCATCATCTTTAATAAGTGGCTGAGGAGGTGGGGCTGAGCTCAGTGCCTTGGAGGCAGCACAGCAGCAAGAACTGTTTGTGTTTTGGGTGTTTTGGAGGTGCCTGGCCTGGGGGTGACTCTGGGGCAGAGGTCAGGGCTGGGCAGGCAGGCCAGGCTTTGGCAGGCCAGGCTTTGGCAGGCCAGGCTTTGGCAGTCCTGCAGCCCCAGGGACCCTGGTTTGTGCTCTGGCACTGGGGTTTGTGTATTCCAGGAGCAGACACCTGCCTTTGGTGAGCAACTCAAACGTTCTGTCATTTTTCTTGGAAAAAAGGGTCTGTTGAGCAGGGAGAGAAGGTGGATATGGGATTCCATATCCAGACAATGAGTCTGAAATGAAAAATTGCAACAGCAAGTTTGTGTTTCAGTGGGGTTTTGCTCTGAAGTGAGCTGTTCCCAGCCTGCTGTTGGGGGATGTCTGGTGTTGGAAGGAGAGGCTGAGGGGGCTCCTGTCTCCCTGGTGTGTTTGTGCTGCTGCTCCTGGTGCAGCTGCTCTCAAACAGGAGCTGCTTTGCAGGCAAGACAACAAGTGTGACCCAGAGACAGCTCTTCATTAGCAGGAGAAAATGAAATAAATGAAGAATAATGGTCAGTGTTAGAAATAAATTAACATTAATTAATCACTGACTAAGACAATGTTCCCAGCGTTAATCATTCCCCCTTGCTGTGATCAGAACATCAGCCAGGCAAACCAGATGTGAAACCCCTGAGCGTGGTGTTTGCCACGGTCCTGCCAAGGCAGGGCTTGGGGAAAATCTGCTTCCAGTGTCAGTGAAATGCTCCTCACCTGCCAGCTCCTGAGTGTCCTTCAGAAAGGCCCAGCTCAGCTCTTGCTGTGCTGCTGGAGGCCAGGGCAGCTGGGGAAGGGCCAGGAGATCAGGGTCCCTTGGGCTTTGTGGATCACAGCCCTCCTGCCAAGATGCTGGAGCCTTTTGGAAAGCACACCGTGATTCTCCAGAGCTTTTTGATGTGTCAGAGCGGAAAATGGGGAAAATGTGGCGGAAGAGAAATCTTGCAGTTTTGAGTTGATGATAAAGAACAGGTTTTACCAAAATGAAAGAAAAATAAAACGGTGAAGAGACAGAAAATATTTATCTGGATAATCAAAAAACCCTCAACAGAGCAATCTGATTTAAACCTCTCTGGTTGTCCCTTGGGCCTGCACTGTGACACCATGGGCAGCACCTCTGGGACCCTGCCCAGCCTGGCCTTGGGTCTCGATGAGCTGGGGCAATCCGTTTTTATTTTCAAGTGCACTTCAGTGCTGGCAGGAGCTGGAGGTGCCTGTGTGGAGCTCCCTGCAGGGCAGCAGCTGGATTTTAGCTGGGATGTGCATGGGGAGCTGGGCAGGAGGAGAAGGTGCCTTTTGCAGGTGTCTGCAACGTGCTCTGACACGCTGGGCAGGGCAGTTCTGGTGGCTGCAGTCCCTGTCACACCCACTGAAGAACTCTCTTCCCTCTATTTAAACAAATCAGGAGGAAAATTCTGCTTGGCATATATATGTAACTTTATGTTGCTCTTAGATACCCTGCTCGAAACATTGGTAAAACCCCTAATATCTGCTTTTTATACTCCAAGTGATTGAAGCAGCCAGCAGTAGTTAATATTTTATGAACAGTGGAAAAAGATTTAAAATCCAAAAAGTCTCCTTAGCAATATAAGCAATGCAGCAAATTCTGTAGAAGCTTTGGTGGTTGTAAAAGTGCAGAATGTGCTCCTTTTGATTTTTAGTTGAAAAAGCAGTTGTTGGCAAGTCGGAATACAAAGAGTTGCCACGGATAAAAACTGATATTTCAGCCTCCCTTTTATGATAGGTGCAAAAAGCAGCCCTTGGCTGGGCAGCACTGCTCTGTGTGGGGCTGGGGGCTGCTGGCTGTGTGACAGTGGCAAGTGCCCACCCAAAGGTCCCCAGGCACTGCTTCCAGCAGCAGCTGCAGCAGGGACAAACTCGAATCTCCCTGGTTTTGGTGGCCAGGATGCCCAGCAGGAGGGGCAGCACCCAGGAGGGAGCTCAGGCTCAGGGTGGGACTGCTGGGGCGTCTGCACTGATGGTCCTGGGGGTCCCTTCCAGCTCTGCAGACTGGATGCTTCTCTGACAGTTTGGGTTTGGTCAGGTTGAATAGCAGCTATTGGGGTAGTTAATAATTTTTCCATGCAAAGTCCATTTCTCTGTTCACTCTTCTGGCTCTCCAGCAGCGATTTTGCTTCTGGTGTCTGCTTTTCCTGTGCGGTGGGGGCTGCAAATGCCTGTGTAGATATAATGTGAATTCTGGGGAAATCTGCTCTGCTCTTCCTCTGCTCTCTGTGGAGCCAAAGGTGCTGAGCCCTTTGCAGCATTGATCCTGGGGCAATACAACGTTTGTTTTTCTGAGGAGGCAGGAGGGCTGATAAATACTTGTAGAATGAGAAATACGTGTGGAGTGCTGCGCAGAGACAAATGTGAGAGTGCAGGAGGTGCTTGTGGTGAGGCACCAAGTGCTGCCCTTTGCTCAGGTGTTAAACAGATCCTGTTGGTGTGCACGGCAGACCTCTCCTCTCCCCTCCCTGGTGTCTCAAGTGAGAGTTAGGGCAGGTTCCCTCACTTAAGGAGCAGACCCAGGCTGTTACTCCAACAATTGCATAATGGGCTTGGGGATGAATGTCCTGTCAGCTCAGGAGCTGCTCAGGGCCTTTGTTACCAAGGGCAAAACAGCCCTGAACACTGTTCTGGTCTCTCTGTCACCAAAGTCACTGTCAGGCTCCTCCACACTCTGCTGAGAGAAGGACAAGCAGTGGCTGCTTTGTTGGGACAGAGCTGAGCCATGCCCAGGCTGTGTCTGTGGGACAGAGATGTCTGTGCTCAGCAACCTTCACACCAGAAACACCAGAAAGAATAAAAACTAAGCCCACTTTTCCTTAAGCCTGGAGCCTTCATCCTCCCGAGGCTGAGGAAGGGTGTCCCTGGCTTTCAGCCAGTGCTGGCAGGTGTAGAGTTAACCTCACTTTCCCAGGATCCCAAATCCTGGTAACAGCAGAACACCGAGACAAGGGCAGGGAGTGATTAAAATGGTTTGTGTGCTGTATTTGATTGCCTTGAAGGAAGGAGGGATGGATGTGCACGTACAGAGCTGTCTTCAGCTGATTCACAGCTTCATTTGGGGAACTCAGAGCCAATGAAAGGATTGTTCTTTTGGCCAGTACGTTGTAAAGGAACGTGGTGGAGAATTGCAGCTGGATACAGCAAAACCAGAGCTCAGCTGAAGCCAGGTGCTTTAGCTGCTGCTGCAAGAAGTGCCATGAGTATGTGAATGTGTGTATTTATCAGAAATTGTTTTTTTCTACAGATCCCACAAATCAGTTATGCCTCAACTGCACCAGAGTTGAGCGATGACAGGCGCTATGATTTCTTCTCACGGGTGGTTCCTCCAGATTCCTTCCAAGCACAAGCAATGGTGGACATTGTGAAAGCTTTGGGATGGAATTATGTATCCACTTTGGCATCTGAAGGGAATTATGGAGAAAAAGGAGTCGAGTCCTTCATGCAAATTTCCAGAGAGGCAGGTAGGCAACGCCCGTCCTCCCTCCAGAAAGCGCTGCGGACGTCCTGAATGTCGTGTTGTACCAAATGTGATCGTGTTTTTCTAGAGCTGATACTTGATTCTAAAGTTGCTCCAGTTCTTTGCAATGCTCTGCAATGGCTCCTGGATGTTGTCGTTCCTAAATTGCTCGTGGAGCTCCAGAGAGTGGGAACCCTCAGTGGTTTTCAGTCGTTTCTGGGGAAAACAGAAATCCTGGAGTTGTAGCGAGCTCCTCCTGCTGCACTGGCTGAGGTTTCCTTGTGTTGGCATGGGGAGAAGCCAGGTTTGGGAAGGCTGAGCTTTTCTGTCTCCACAGCCTGGAATTCTGCTGTGAGCTGCTTTCAGCCCCTGGCTTGTGTCCCGTTGGTGCTCAGCTCCCGGGCCCAGCCTGATTTGTGCTGTTTGCTTTGGCATTTCTGTGCCCAGTCCAGTGGAGGGAATTCAGAACCTTTCCCTTGAAGGCTCAGGGGTTGCTGGTGTGGAGCCAGCAGGCCCAGTGGTGTGGGATGGGACACGCCAGACCTTGGGTGTGAGTCCTTGGCAGTCCAGATTCCTAAGGGTTTGGAAACTGAAGTGTTGGAAGTTGATTCCCGTGCTGGGAAGGAAAAAGCAGCAGATGATGGAATTCATTGTTGGTGATAAATGCAAGGGCTGTCTCCAGAGGCTCTGGTGGCAGAACCCATCAGCATGGGGCAAGGCAAGCTCTGCTGTGCTCCCCAAATGGAACTCTCAGGTGTCCCACCCTGTACCTGCGTGGCATTGCCTAAACAAAAGCAGCTCAGTGCCCAGCTCAGTGCCCAGCTCAGTGCCCAGGCAGGACAGGAGCTGCTCTGGAGCAGCTCAGGGGTTCCCATGCCCAGGCTGGTGCAGGGCTGGTCCCCCAGCACTGGCTCTGTCTGCAGGGACAGGCCCCAGCCAGTCCCCAGCTGATGGATCCCTCCTGGCAGCACCTCCCAGGGAACAGGCCGGGAAGGTCACTGGGCTTAAAGGAAGGGGCCTTGGGGAGGGGGAGCCAGAAGTGTTGACACCTCAAAGAAACTTCAAAGTTCAACTTCGTTGAAACTTTGAAGAAAACATAAGTGTTTCCTTATGTTGGTGTCACAGAAGGAACCCACATTTGCATAAATTCTTCTGTTCCTACAAATGCATATTTATGTGGTATTAAAGCAAATGGGTTTGGATTTAATACAGCAGGAAGTGACAAATGCCAGCGCTCATTGGAATTTAAAATTGACTTTATTTGCAAATATCCAGTGTTGCAAACTCATACCTGAAATCCGTTCCCCGTGTGAAGGCTCTGGCTGGAGAGCAGGATCCCATTTTATGGACCTTGTGCAGAATTACATTTATTCCATGAGCTGTTCATGCAGCCAACACCTAACTCAACGTCCTGCAGAAGAGGCACAGCCTAAAGCCAAAGCAGTGCCCTGCTCCAGCAGCTCTGTGTGCAGGGGGATGTAGGTCATGCCTGGGGGATTAAGGCACTAACAGGGATGTGCCTAAACTCCCTAAACTTCCTCCTCAGAGCCCGGGACAGGAATAATCCAATCCCCGGCACCGCTGCTGCTGCTTAGGGCTGTGCTCAGCCTCTTGTGCCACGCAGATAAAGCTCAGGTGAAGTTCTGACAGGATTTAATACCTGTCAGCAAGTTCCCTGGAGGTTTCAAACCCTGGGAAGTGCAAGCAGATCCTGTTGTTTGGAGCTTTAGTGCTGACTGGAGATGCAGGTCCTGACCTTCCCTGGAGGGAGTGGTGCCTTGTCCCCTGACTTTGGGTTGTGAGCTCACCCTCAGTGAGCTAAAACTCGTGGTGTTCATTGGGAGGAGCTGTGCCACTGCTCCCTAAAGTCCCTGGCAGGAGCCTGGAGCCGGGATGGGGCCGGGCTGTGCCCAGGGAACGGGGACAGAGTGAGGGGACACGGCCTCGGGGAGCCCCAGGGGAGGGTCAGGGTGGGTATTAATGGAAACTCCTTACAGAAAGTGTGGTCCAGCCTGGTAGGGGCTGGGCAGAGCACGGGGAGTGACCAGCCCTGGAAGGGCTCAGGAAAGGGCTGGGAGCAGAGTCCCTGTCTGGCTCTGAGCAGGCAGATCTGCCAGAGCCCAGGCTGGGGGCAGTTCAGCCCAGCCTGAGACATCCCAGCAGCTCCCAGAAGCTGTCTGGCATCTCACAATCACTTCCCCTTGGCAGAAAGGAGGGTTCAGTCCACAGGTACCAACACATTTCCTGGCTTTGGCCTGGAGTCTGTAGCAAGCTAATTATCCTAAAGTCAGTGTTTTATCCAAACTTGTTTCTGATCAGCCAGGATCTTAGGAGATCTGAGGATCAGTAGAAAGTGCTTCCCCTGCTTAGTTTTTAAATATGCTTTGGCATATAAAGACTTTGCTTGATCCTCTGAGTTAATAATTCTTCACAAAGTGACTTTTATTATGAGCACTTCAAGCGAGTTTGAATATGTCATTGTGGCAGGAGATGAAGATTTGAAACATGCTCTGCAGTCTGTGGGATTAATAAATTAGGGGAATGGTCTAATTATGGGAAATCTAAAGGACAATTTCAGATTATTAATGAAACTATTGAATACTTGAATTTCAAAGATTAATTCATCTTTGATTTTTTTTAAAAGATTAATCTGTACCAGAAGGTTAATTGCTATCTGTAAGAAATATATATATTGAAGTCGTTAGCAAAAGACCACTTGAATGCCTCCTAACAGATAAATGAAAGATCTGGAGTGCATTTATTAATGTTCTGCTCTCCCCAAACGGCCCATTTTCACAGCTGAGTTCGCTGCCTGTGCCGCTGGTGGGCTTTGGATGCTCTCTCACTCCTGGCTGGAGCTGCAGGATGTGTGTGGTGACCCCAGCAGGGCTGGCTCAGAGCGGCTTCTGTCTGCTCAGGGCAGGGTGGCCACAAGGGACAATCCAGCCAAAGTTCAGCTCTTGATGAAGTTCTGATCCAGCTGATCCAGCTGAAGTTCAGCTCCTGAGCCACTGGCAGGGCTGGAGAAGGGCTCTGGCTCCTGCACTCTGTCTGTGTGCTGCAGGCAGGGCAGAGGGGTTCCAGGGCTGTGCCAGGCTGTGCCAGGTCTGTGCCAGGCTGTGCCAGAGCTGTGCCAGAGCTGTGCCAGGGCTGTGCCAGNGCTGTGCCAGAGCTGTGCCAGGGCTGTGCCAGAGCTGTGCCATAGCTGTGCCAGAGCTGTGCCAGGGCTGTGCCAGAGCTGTGCCAGGGCTGTGCCAGGCTGTGCCAGGGCTCTTCCAGAGCTGTGCCAGGTCTGTGCCAGAGCTGTGCCAGAGCTGTGCCAGGGCTGTGCCAGAGCTGTGCCAGGGCTGTGCCAGGGCTGTGCCAGGGCTCTTCCAGAGCTGTGCCAGGTCTGTGCCAGGGCTGTGCCAGGGCTGTGCCAGGGCTCTTCCAGAGCTGTGCCAGAGCTGTGCCGGGCTGTGCCAGGCTGTGCTGAGGTTCCTGCTGGAGGTTGGAGTGGCAGTGCCAGGGTTCAAAAGCCACTGTCACCTGGCAGAGCAGAGCTCCAGCATCGCCTGGGAGCCCCTTCACCGTGGCAAGCACAGCCCTTGTGTCACCCTCCTGACCTTCCTGCCTGCTGCTTTCACTGTGTGGCTCTCCCTGTCTGTAACTCCTCAGTCCCACGTCCCACAGATGTCCCTCACGTGAGGTGGGCACATCTCTGTGCAGCAGGGCAGGAGCTGGGCTTGCTCAGAAACAGAGACTCCAGCCCCTCACACGGCTCCCTGCCCGTGGCAGCTGGAACACGACTGTTCAAGGTCCCTTCCAACCCAAACCACTCTGATTTTCAATCCTTCCTGCCCTCATAAGCTGAATTATTTTCCCAGCAGTGCTCCTGAGCAGCATTTCTCAATGTGAGCTTGAATTTCTTTATCTTGTTTTTCCCTTTAGCTCTGTGTTTGCTACACACCCCCTGTGTATTCATGCAGGCACAAACCTGTGAGAGACACGTTGTCCTTGTGTTCATCAAGTGAAACTGTGCCAGGGAGGTTTGGGCTGGATTTTAGGGAAAGGCTCTTCCCCCAGAGGTGCTGGCACTGCCCAGGCTCCCCAGGGAATGGGCACGGCCCCGAGGCTGCCAGAGCTCCAGGGGCTCCCAGGGATGGACAGGGTGGGATCTGGGGGGTCTGTGCAGGGCCAGGGGTTGGATTTTTACTCCTGTGGGTCCCTTCCAGCTCAGGACATTCCATGATTCTGTCACTCCACCAGAATCAGGTGAACCGTTATTTTGCACTACATCACAATCTGTGCATTAAATATCATCCTCTCCCAAATTCATTGGTTTCTTTACAAATTAATGGCCTACAATTAAGTACTCATTACAGAAGTTATTTTCTCTGGGTTTGTTATCTGTAGCAAAGGCTTTTTAAACCCTTTTACCCACTGAAAACTGAAAATGCAACAACTATTTGTAGAGCCTTAATATTTGTTTTCTCCACTGACTTGTGTTTCTCAGAAGATCTGAATATTTTGCTGGGGGTTTTTGGGGATCTGAGTCATGTCCTGGGGCTCCTGATCCCCTCAGTGGTATCAGAGTTCTCTGCTCTCACTCAGCCAGTGCTGACAGGAGCTGACACTGGTGAAAGCCCAGAGCTGCTCTGTCATCCCTCAGTGATTCACACAGCACTTTTGTAGGCTCCTGTAGGTCTGTTCTGCTGCCTGCTCTGATCCTGAATCTGCATTTTTGTAACAGAACTTAATTTTTATGCTGTCTGCTGGGAATTCCATTAGCACAAATTAGTGCTGGATAACATGAGAGAGTGAAATCACTGCTAGGAGGGAGCTGTGCAACTGTCTGGGGCTGAGAGGAGACTGCTCTGTCTGCACACCTCAAAGGCACTGCTGATTCCTAGAGCCAAGTAGAAAATCCTCATTTATTTCCTTTTTGTCTTACATTCTGGTGCTAATGAAAGATCTGAGTTTTCCTCCGGACCCATTAAAGCCCTGCTGAATGGGTTTGGAGCACTGATTGCAGGGAGCAGGCACTTCAGAGCGAGAGGTGAGAAGGGAGGTGACAGGAGTGGTGGGCAGAGATGGCTCTGGCTGTGATACTAAACCCCAGCAGTGGTTGGTGCCCCCAGCAGTGGTTTGTGCTGTGCACAGTGTGGGTGTGTGGCACTACACCCCAGCAGTGGTTTGTGCTGTGCACAGTGTGGGTGTGTGACACTAAACCCCAGCAGTGGTTTGTGCTGTGCACAGTGTGGGTATGTGACACTACACCCCAGGAGTGGTTTGTGCCCCCAGGAGTGGTTTGTGCTGTGCAGTGTGGGTATGTGACACTACACCCCAGCAGTGGTTTGTGGGTGCTGCCCCAGGCTGGTGCTCTCTGATCTCTGTTCTGGGGCAGCAAACAGAGCCGGGCTGGGAGCAGCCCCTGCTGGGCATTCCCTGGGATGGCTCCGTGCTGGGAGAGGACGGGGTGGGGGCTTGGGGGGT
>VXAX01001188.1:170359-198306 GCA_013399835.1 Leptocoma aspasia | reverse complement strand
GATGGGGTGAGCTGCTGGAGGATGGGATGGGATGAACTGCTGGAGGATGGGATGGGGTGAGCTGTTGGAGGCTGGGATGAGCTGCTGGAGGATGGGGTGAGCTGTTGGTGCTGCCCCAGGGAGCAGGGACTGCAGGCTGGGCTCAGCATCTCCCCCTGCACAGCCCTGGGCAGGGCAGGCAGGCAAACCTGGCTGTGAGCTCGGCTTTGAAGGGCAGCCTCAGCAAACCAGGCCTGTGAGCGTGGGGTCTGGGCTCTTTGGAGGGTCACAGACCTCAGGGTGTTCCTGAGTGTGAGAGTGTAGAGGACAGGTGGAGGTTTGGGGAGGTTTCCCAGGGAATTCCTGGTCCTGCAAACCCCTCCTGGTGGGCTCAGTGCTGGCTCAGTGTTGTCCCTCTGTCTCTGGTTGTGTTCAGTCACTCAGCTTTGATGGGAATAGCCTTTATTAATTCTCTTGGGAGCCTGTTTTCTGGATCAAATACAGCAAAAACAAATGGATAAACCACTCATAAAATCGAGTCATTTATATCCAAGCACTTCAAGTTTTCCATTTTTCTTCCCACTTTTCCCAAGTACTCAGGCACGTGTCCTTTCAGTGTGCAGTGATGTTAAATAACAACATTATGAAATCTATTGTTCTCCCTCCTGTTGTCAAATAACAAATGTTTTGGCATTTCAGAAAAAAACAACCAGGAAAGATCTCTGTCTGAGTTTGTACTGACTTGTGTTATGTGCTGCAGTCTGGCAGGGTTAATGAGATTTCCTGTTAATTGTAGCTGAGCTAGGAGAAGATGCCCTGGCCTTGATCCTGGGGAGTGGTTGGGGTCGTATTGAGAGCTTGAAGGAATTTCTGAGAGCGGGAAAGCAAAATGTGTCCCTGTGAGTGGTCAGAGCTGCTGTGGCTCTTTTGGGAACTTGCGAGCCGTGGTGTGTGCAGAGCAGGGGATGGGTGAGGTCTGTAAGCTGCTGACTGGACTTCAGAGGTCCTTTTGTGCCTGGCTGAGGTGCTGCCAGCCCCACTGAGGCACCAGGCTGTGTTTCTAGATCTCCAAAATGTTGTGGCTGCAGTCTCCACCTCTGCAGTGAGGGCTCTTCCCACCTGAGCCCTCCCAGGTGTCCTGAGCTGCCTGGCTCTGTTCCCTGCTCAGTAGAGAGGGGTGATGAGATCTCAGCTGCCCTTTGGAAACATCCATTTCTCTCTTGACTGCACAATCAGCGTTGGCACCAAATACAAACACATCGTTAAAGAGCTTGAATTTAAATAAAAATCCAATCATTGGTGTCTAGTGATGGATGTATTTTCTTATCTTTTGCCATCATGGGGAGAGAAGTACCTGGTGTGGATTTCTAGGGCCCTTGTGACCTCGCTCAGGAGAGCAGGGAGGGCACGAAGGGCTGGGTGTGCCCCTGCTGGGGCTCTGCCCGTGGTGGAGTTCTGAGATGGAACTTCAGTAATCCCTCAGTAATTCCTCAGTGGAATTCTGAGATGGAACCTCAGTAATCCCTCCTTTGCCAACAGCCTCCTGAAAAATCAGTGCAGTGGAGCTGGGGAGAAGGAGAACGGGCAGGGATCTGATGGGATGATTGCCTTTGTGGCTGTTGGGTGGAATGTGAGAGCAGCTCAGGTGTGCACAGAAATGGGAATGTCCTCTGGAATAAACTCACCCAGCTGCTTCGTGGGGAGAGCTGGGAGAGGCTGCTGCTCCCTCAGACCATCAGCCACTTTAATGATACATATCTGCCTTTTTATGGCACTTATTGACCATGTGGAGATTGCATCTCAAGGACAGAATAAAATTGAAATAGGCAATTCTTGCTGCTGAGCAAACAACTGGCATGGTTAATAACCCATGGCTGGGTGAGGTGCTGTGTGCCTCAGCTGCAGGGAAGGATCTGGGAATCCTGGTCACTCCAAAGCAGGGAGATGCTCTGTGGGTCCTGATTTCCCCCAGGACACCCCCAGGGTGCAGAGGGGAAGGTGCTGCTCTGCTGCAGGCTCAGGAAGTCCCTTGTTCCAATCCAGCTGTTTCCCTTTGGTTTTGGCAGCATTTCTGCATCTCAAGGGCAGTGGTTCCTCTGCAGGGACGGGAGCAGGGGTGTTTGTTCTGCAGCCAAGTGCTGCTGGGGAGGAGGGACATTGGGGAAAAAAGGTGGAGTTGATGAGGAAATGCACACAATGTTTGTTAATGTGCATTGGAAGCTTGAGGAGAAGATCCCCTTGAAGTGCAGGGGCTGCTGTTTTGGAGAGGAGAAGGGGGAAAGGAGAGGGTTTGGGGTTAGAGAACAGTAAAAGGAATGGGTCTGTGGAAAGAGCAAGAGGAATGGGGCTGAGGAGAGGGAGGGATGAAAAGCTGTAGAACAAAGGTGGATACCGAGCGGCTGGGGTTGCAAAGATTGAGCCATGGCTGGGAAAAAATATCCACGAGTAAGGAAGCTTTGCCATAGAGAGTGGGCTGGAAAATCACATTTGTTTCATCCGAAAGAACTTGATTTCAGGAGCAGAATTGACTGATTGTGAAAACTTAAAACTTGTAGAAGATAAGGCAGGAATTCTTCCCAAAGCCTCTCTTTTGTGCCGAGGGCAGGGAAACCAGGCTTCCTAGAGGTTTGTCTCTGAGCCTTTGCTCCTCAGCTGGCTCTTGCCTGCCTCCCAGCCTGCCCAGAGGGACACCTGGATCCTGTGGATCCTGAGAATCCCAGCTGGCCTCTGGCACCTCTCGCCGTGCTTGCCAGCTTTCCTGAAGGAGCCCAGTGAATTTCAGAACAACCTGCTGCAGAGCAAGGCCCTGCTGCCACTTCGACTTTCCCCTCAGAAAGCAGAAATATTGTGATTACAGAGGCCTTCCCATGGGATGTGTCTGTGGTGCAAAGCAGGATGGATGTGTTGGGACTTCGCCTGGGAGCAGCTCTAGATGTGAAGGGGAATAAATGGGATGCAGTCAGTGATTCCAGTTCCTGTCACTGAGCTCCTGTGTCCCAGGAGGAAATGGGAAATATTGCCTCACTTTGTGCCTTCCACACTTCACAGTGGCTGTTCCCTTTGTGCTAATGCAGGGAACAGCTCTCCCAGCCCCGGGGGAGCAGCAGCACATCAATAATTCTGAGATGCCTCTTCCATCTCATCTCCCCTGCCTCCTTCATGCCTCACCCTTCCTCAGACAGCTGAGGGTGACAAACACCCCAAACCCTCCACACTCTTGGGAGATGGTTTCATGCGCTCCTGATGATCTTCTGGGCAGCCAGAAGCACTCCCTGGTGTGTCCCCAAAGATGTCTGAGCCTTCCTTGTGCAGGGGGACAAGTTCAGTGCCAGGAGAAAATCCCATTTGTTCCCACCTTGCAGAGTCCTGGCAGGGAGGGAAGGAGGATCAGTGGAGTTTTTAGTCTTCCCTGCGTGTTCTGAGGGAGGTTATTTGTCAAGGCAGCGTTTGAAATTCTGTTTTGCTGGGCTCTATGCGAGGAGATACCTGAGCTGGAAATAGGAGCTGCACTACAGCATTTTAAGTGGTTTATTCTCAGAGCCAGGACACTGGGAGATGTACAGGGGGATGGATGTTCATCAGCTTGGGTAGCAGGCTGGGCTGCTCCTCTTCCCTTCAGCAGTTCAGGATCTGCATATTTTCAGTCTCCAAGGGATCTCGTGGTGGGGACTTCCAGCATTATTTTACCGTGTTCCCAATGTCCCTGGTTTGAACCCAAAGCTGAGGGGTGCTGGCAGTGCCCTCCCTGTCTGCGGGCAGGGCAGGGACCTTGGCTGGGCTGGGCAGTGTTTGCTGGATCAGGGGCTTTCAGGAGCCCCTGTTCAGAGCACGTGGGGCTGTTAACACCACCAAGCAGGTAAAAAAGCAAATTATTTGGTTATGATGAGAAGAAGTCTCTGCATGTGTTTTGTTGTGTAAACACAAAGATGGAACTGGTTTGTTTTGGGTCCTGGAAATGCAGCTCAGGCATTTTGGGCTCTGGTACCCCCCTGGAGCTGCTGCTGCTGCTGCTGCTGGGTGACCTGGGGCTCAGGGCAGCAGCACATCCTGCTGCTCACCCTGCTCTGGGACAGGGGAGAGTGGCTTCGAGGGAAAACAGAAAGCTGAAATGTTTCAGAGAGCTGCCTTATGATGGGAGATTGATCCTGGATCCTGGAAAGGGCTCTCAGTCTGGGAGGGGCTATCTCAGGCTGTGATCACAGAAATTGTCTTTAAGCATTGATTAAAAACACACTCTAATCTTATTCCCTGGGTGTATTTTGTTTCTCTCTTTAATTTACTAATCCACAATGTCTAATCAACCCTTTCATTGTCCCTCAGTTTATCTTATATCTGTATTTTGTTCCTTTTCCAGCCTAATACTTTTCCTCAGATGACTCGTTTCTCTTTCCCTCCTCTTTCCTCACAAGTGTCCCCTGTGCTGCCCTTTGGTCCCACTCCTGTCCTGCTTGTTTGGAGCAGGCAGGGACAAACCCAGGCGCTCTCCAGACACGGCTGTTCCCAGTTATCATTATTTATAAGCACTTGGCTTGCTCCAGGCTGTTGAGCTGTGCTGGTCAGAGCTTTCCAGGAGAGCTGTGTTCCTGCTGACTTCTGTAGCAGCAACCCAGGGACTTGAACTGCCTGAGCTTGCAGTGCACTGAGCCCAAACACAGCAGCTTTTCTGCTTAAAAACCTGAAGGATTTCACATAAATGCTGATGTTTTAAGGAGAGCAGGGTGCAGATGTAGAGCAGCAGGGAGCTTTTTTTGACAGCTCTTCATTGACGTTTCATTGCTGTTTATATATTTCTTTTAAAGCCAATTTTATATCCAGGCAAAAGCAAGTCTAGACATATTGTCTAAAAACTTTTATTGGCTAATTAAGATTATACTGCTGGTATATCACTGTTGGATAGCATGGACTCTGCTTAAGGAATGGCCTTTTTTTTTTTTCAGCATGTGCCTTTTGCTAAGTTTTCTATTATTCCTTGGGAGGGCTTTTTTCATATCTATTTCAATGTCAAAAGCAAATGCCATTTGAAGTCTCATGTTTGGACACCTGAGCCTGGATAAAGGAACCGGAGCACCTTGATTTTTTTCCAGAGTACAGAGCATTTGTGGCTTCTGTTCAAGTTGCCTGGAGCTGCAGCTGCTCCTGCACACAGGGAGATCAATGCAGCCTCACAGAGCTGTGGCCTCAGCATTTGTGCGAGGTGGGAGAGGGTGGCCCTGGGCCAGCAGCTCTGGTGCCATCCTGCAGTGGCCTGGGCCCGTGGCTGCTCAGGGGCAGAGCCCCAGGAGTGCTCCCAGGGTGATCTGTTTGCAGAGTGAGCAGCTCACCCCTGGCCTGGGCCAGCTGGGCTAGCCAAACCCAGCCTTGATTTGGAGTTTGGGATGAGCCAAGTGGCTTTGGACACTTGGGTGTCACAAAGTGGTTCTGTTTGCAGCTCATCAGAAAGGTTTGGGTTGGGAGGGACCCCAAAGCCCACCCAGTGCCACCCCTGCCATGGCAGGGACACCTCCCACTGTCCCAGGCTGCTCCCAGCCCCAGTGTCCAGCCTGGCCTTGGGCACTGCCAGGGATCCAGGGGCAGCCACAGCTGCTCTGGGCACCCTGTGCCAGGGCCAGCTCCAACTGGGTGATCAGGACAGTGTCCTGCTCACCCCGAGCCAGGATGAATTGGACATTGGATATTCCCATCCTGGAATTTTTGCCTGTTAATAATCCCTGTTCCAGTTGATTCCCTGTGTTGTTTGTTCTCAGGCAAGCCCAGCTCCTTCAGTGCAGCCAGGGCTGACCTCCAAGCTCCCAGTGCTGTAATCAAAGAGCTTTTATTTACTAACATCAGGAGGGAAGGCAGGGAGGGAGCCTCACCATATCACAGCCAAAGCCTGTTGTGCCCAAACTTCTCCTGGAAGCAAACATTTCCTTTGGAAAACCTCTGCAGGAAGCCCAGCTCCTCTCCAGTCCCTTCACACACAGCTGCCCTACAGTGGCCCTGCTCTGTCAGATGCACTAAAAAAGCAATTAGCACTTTTGAGGGATTTGCAAAAATGCCTTAGTCTGGTGAAGCTCTGGCCAATGCTGCTGCAGTGCACGGGGCTCTTTGATGCAGTGTTTTCCCTCAGACTTTTCCAAGAACAAATGCAAGAGCTGGGCTTTCAGAGCAATCAACCCAGCAAATTACAGCCCTGCTCCCTGAGAACTTCCCAACTCGTTAAAAGCACCATCTCTTTTTAAAGCCTCACTGTGTTCTCTCCCTGCCTCCCTCCCCTTCCTGCCCTTGCCATGGTGTTCTGCCTCCGAGGTCCTGAGGGAAGGGCAGCAGGAGCTCTGGTGTCCGAGGAAATCCTTCATTCCCCTTCACAACAGACACACCTGGGCCACCTCCATCATTTCCTCAGGTGTCCCAGGTGCCCCTGGATCCCTGGCAGTGCCCAAGGCCAGGCTGGACACTGGGGCTGGGAGCAGCCTGGGACAGTGGGAGGTGTCCCTGCCATGGCAGGGGTGGCACTGGGTGGGCTTTGGGGTCACTTCCCGCCCAACCCATTCTGGGATTTCACTGCCAAACAGGGAAAATCACTGGCACGCCAAGATTTAGAAAGATATCCCAAAAAACCCAATACAACAAAACCCAGTTGCTTGCAGGAATATTCCTGGCTGGACAGTGAACCTGTGGGCAGCAACTGCCACCTCCTGCATGGGGACAGTGGCCAGGGTGGCAATGGCACCTCCCTCCAGAGCCTCAGACCTGGATTTGCCACTTTAGTGCTGCTGAGGGGGCAGCCCTGGGTGCTGAGGAGATTCTGTGTGGGGATGGGAACAGAGTGTGTCTCTGAGAAATGTGATGGCTGAGTCCAGGGAGTGTCATCTCTCTGAGTTTCCGTGGAATATATCAGATTATATTGTATTAATCTCTGATTTCTGAGCATTGCCAAGCCCTGCAGTGAGCACAGAGTCACATACCCAGCTTTTCCTTGGTTCCAGCCCCGTGTTGCACATCAGCAGTGAGATAACATCGTGTTTGCAGTCGCTGTTTGATTTCCTCAGGAATCTCAACAACCTCCCCAGCATGAAAAGTAAAGCACTTTCTTTTTATCATTTTTCAGATTCAAGCAGGTCTCAAAGCAAAGCCTGTGTAGTTTTGTCAGCTTCAGAAGGCCTTTCTCCAAGCAGAATGCTATTGATTAAACTCTAACGACATCTTTTACTTAGAAAGGAGCCAAGAATCATAAACATCAAAGCTGGCAAAGATCTAATTTGGATGTCATTAGTGCTTAAGCTGCTTTTCTCTTCAGTAGGTGAATGTGCACAGGTGTGCCAGCAGCTGGCTGTGAATGCAGGATTTCTCCTGGATCAACAAATGGGTGGAAATATCTGGCATTGAGAGCTGATGTGCAGATCTGTCCTCTGCTCATCCAAGCAGTTGTGTCAGGAATTGATCTCAGCCACGAGGAGCTCTCTCTTTCTCTGTTCCAACCAGCCAGTCCATGGACATGGTGTTGCTTGTCATGTAACAAATCCACGTGGGACAAATCCTTTCCCAGCTCAGCTCTGGATTCCAGGGCTGGCAATGGGCTGAGTCCAGGGGCTGCACGGTGGGGACTGAGATGTCCGAGGGCAGGGGGCTGCCTGGGGCCCCCACAATGGATTTGGGGCTGCCCAACACAGATTTGGGGCTGCCTGGGGCCCCCACAATGGATTTGGGGCTGCCCAACAAAGATTTGGGGCTGCCTGGGCCCCCCACAACAGATTTGGGGCTCCCTGGGGCCCCCCAACACAGATTTGGGGCTGCCTGGGGCCCCCACAATGGATTTGGGGCTACCCAACACAGATTTGGGGCTGCCTGGGCCCCCCCAACTGTTTAATGACTTTTTCCTTTGCTGTGTGGTCAGTCCTGGTTTGACCCTTGCAGGGGCACTGGGTACAAGCCCAAATTGCCCCCCAGGACTCTGGTGCTGGAGATGGGGTGTCCTGCTGGGTGCCTGGGGATGTCAGGGGGCTGTGAATGTCTTCTCACATCACTCATGGCAATGTTTCTAAAGAAGACGAGGAATGGGGGAATTGCTGCAGATAGTGGTGCTTCTCTGCTGGTGTGCTGTGTGTGCAGAGGAGCTGTGCTGAGAGGTGGGCTGGAATTGCTCAGCACTGGACAAACCCCAGGGCTGCTTCTGGAGATGTGTAATCCTCCCCAGGGACACCAGTGTGTTGAGAGAGCACATTGCACTGCAACTTGATTACAGACAGCAGCTCGGTATTTCTGATAAGATCATTAATCTAATTTTTGTCTAATTTTTCTATTCTTCATTCACCATTACAACCATCCCACATTACTTTCAGGCTGGTGTTGAGGCTGTGGAGGCTGATTAAATTGCAAAGCAGACTTTTAAATGAAAGGATCCATATCTAGCTACACTCATTATCAGCTCCAAGAAATTAAATCTACCCTCAATGATTTACTCTAAACCAAATCAAGCAGGCATTGGGAAGACCAAGTGGCCGTGCAGCTGCAGATGAAAAGGAGGCAGACAAAGCCCAGACCTGCCAGCACAGCCCCAGCTCTCCCTGCCTGTGGCTCCTGGGGTGGTGTCGTGCAGGGAAGTTGCAGTCTCCAGGAACAGAACACGTTCTTTCCCTGGGAGCTTTTCTTGCTGCCTGTTACATAAGGGGCTCTAACACTTACATTAGCTGTACAGATTGCTGCTCCCCTCTGCAGGGTGGTGTGGGCGTGATTCCCTCTAGGATGGGATTAAAAAAAGCTCTGGCACTCACCTTGCTGTGGCTGAGCCCAGCGGAGGAGCCCCTGGATGGCTGAGGTGCACAGTGACACAGCCCTGGCTGTGCCTCAGTGTCCTGGTGCTCTCAGGAGTGCAGAGATCTCTGTCTGTATATTTATTTATTCTATTTATATAGCTATAGTTACTGGTCTTGCTGGGTATGTACTGATAGCCCATGCTGTGTGTGAAACAGCAGCCCCTGGACAGCCTGCTCTGGTGGACGTGTCCCTGTCCAGGCAGGGGTGGAACTGGAGGACCTTTGTCCAGTGGAAGGATCAGCTTTCCTCCAGCCCAAACCATTCTGGGATCTTCAGCTTGATCCCTGCTCCTCCGCGTTCCCTACATCCCCTGGATGAATGGCACTCCTGTGCCAGGTGTGAGCCCCAGGAGGGAGTGCCAGGAGCAGGTTACTGTCCCTGCAGGGAGGGCCAGGCCCGTGCTGTGCCAGGCCCGTGTCACATCTCCCCTTTGGAAGGAGCCTGCCAGAGGAGTGCCTGTGTTGTGACCCTGCACTTGCAAACACCCCAAACAGAACATTTTTCTGTGGGAATAATCAGAATCACTGAAGCTGGAAAAGCCCATCCAGCAATCACCCCGTGTCCCCAGGTGCCACATCCCCGCTGTGGCTGTGAAATCCCTGCAGGGACAGGCCTGCCCCTGCCCTGGGCAGCCCAGGGAGGAGCTGTGGGTTGTTCTGCTGCCAGAACCAATTTGCTGGGATTAGGAAATCCCTAGGAAGGAGCTGCTGAGTCAGGGTGTGTGTGACAGCAGGAATGTGCTGCTGCTGTGTCAGGGTGACAGCCCCGTGCTGCCACCCCGCTGGCTCAGCCTGGGCCTGGCAGGCTGCTGGGAGTGCACTCCCTTGAGTGTTAAATGATAATTGAAAATGGTTCTTAGAAAGGGGCAGCTCCCCTGACTCCTGCTTGGTTCTGCCCAAACTGAGGTGGTCAGGAGGTCCCTGGGCCTGCTGCAGGCCCTGGTGACAGCCGTGTGGCCACTCAGCCAGGCTGGCCAGGGACAGCCCTGGCTGCAGTGTGAGGGCTTTGGGCCAGCCCCGGGCTCTGGCCACGTGCGACATCCCCAGGCTGGCTGAGCTCACCAGCTGGCAGGGACGTTTTCCACCAGTGTTTGAACTTCCTTGAGAGTGAGAGCCACGCACACGTGCTGCAGGTGTGGGTGCTGCAGGTGTGCGGGAGGTGGCTGTGGGGCTCCTGGCTGCACCTGGAGCCCTGTGCAGGAGCTGTGCCCACAGCCAGCCACGCTGTGCCCTGGCAGGTGTGCAGGAGGTGTGCTGCAGGTGTGCAGGAGGTGGCTGTGGGGCAGAGCAGGCAGGTCTGGCTGCACCTGGAGCCCTCTGCAGGGGCTGTGCCCACACCCAGCCACGCTGTGCCCTGGCAGGTGTGCTGCTCCTGGAGCCACCCAGGTGGCTGCTTAACCAACAGTGCATTTTGGGATCTGAGTTGCAGTTAGCCCTAATTCACACCTTTATAAAAAGTACTTCGTTTTTCCTGGGACTTGGGTTTGCAAGCAAAAATGACGTGAATGTGGGGCTTCATCTAATCTCAGTGTGTGTTGATGGGAAAGGTTCAGGTTTGCTCTGGCTGATCTGGAATTTTAAATGAGCCTGATGGAAAACTCAAGGCAGGAGATGTATAAGATTTTTACAGGAAAGAAAAGGTGGGACTTGTTCTGAAAACCTTTCATATTCTTAGATTGATCCAGTCAGGGAAAGCCACTGTGGTCACCTCTGGTGATGTGGGTCACCTCTGGTGCCCGGTTTGTCAGGATGGGCTCTGGTTCTGGAGCAGAGCCAGCCAGACCAGCTGCACTCAGCCCAGAATTCACATTCATTTTATTGCTTGGTTGGGTTAATTAACCTCTGGTTTTTGAGTCAAAGAAAAATACAAGAAGTTGTTTTCTGGCACAAGAACTTCCAGGCCCATAGTTTAATTGTGCTCCGGGTTTGTGAAGTCTTCAGAAAAGCCTTTCAAGGGCAGTCTGAATTCTCTCCTTGCATGAGTGATCCACAAGACAAGCTCCTTTCCACTTCCTTGCTCTTCTGTTTTTTTCTTTTCATGAGATTTATGGAGATTTTGAATTAGCAGAAAAGAAAAAGAAGGGTGGAGGGTGGTTTGGCACGTGTACAGTCACTGACGGACAAAGACAACTCTGCCATAAGAACATCCAGTAATGATTTGAATAAAGAAAAGGTAATTAAAACCACACGATTTTAAAACTTTATTTTCACATATGTCTGAAAATGTGTAAACACCTCCTGGAGTCAAACTGGCAATGAAGATGTTTATACCATTATTTGAAATACAAAATGGAAACCATCCAGCTCTTACCTGTGTTCCTTAACATGTAATTGTTATTTATTCTATACATATATAGATGTATAACTCTGTAGCTTTACATAATCTTCTGGCTGGTGTTAATTGAATTAGTCATGCTTTTGGAATGCTAAAAAGACTTGCCTATGGGAATTTCTCTTCAGTTGTGAGTCAACAGTCAATTCTCTGGATTTTGTTTTAGTCAGTGACTCTTTATTAGAATAAACAAGATTACTGGCAGGGGAAATGTTTTCTCTGTTGGTATTAGAAGGAAGGATGGGGAGTGCCAAGGTGAGGGATGGAGATGCACAGGGCTGGATTCAGCTGGCAGCAGGGTGATGGGGTACACATTCCTGTGGCACACAGGGCCTTTGGCTGTGTTTGTTCTGCATGGTTTTGTCCCCTTTGGCTGCTCTCCCCCCCAGCAGCAGCGCTGGGTGGTGGCAGGTGACACTTTCCTCCTGTTCTCCCAGTGCTCTGACTCTGCTCACCTGTGCTGTGGTGTCTGGTGCCATTTTTGCTCCCCAGTGGTGGAATGCATTGCTTTCTACAGCCTCAGGGTTTGCAGCAGGTCAGGATAGGTGCAGAATAGCAGGTTTTAAGCTCTTCAGTAATTCCTTTATTAGGATTCATTTTGCTATTGTGTTTTACATCTCCAGTTGTATGGCCAGTTTGTAGGGTTTGGTTTGCTGGAGAACAGCCTTTTCCTTAATACCTACATGGAGATCGGCTGCAAAATGTCCACGGGCTGATGAGCTGGGTGTCAGTACCTGGGACAGAGGCAGAGGAGCCAGGAGGGAGCTCCCGGCTCATTTCCTTCTCGTGTTTGTGACTCCAAGCTTGATCTCCTGGGACATTTTAGTCTCTGCTCTGGGACAGGGTGTGGACAGCGAAAGGGACAGGTGACTGCAGCAGGCTCTGGGGACAGCCCATGGCTCATCCCTGGGGACATGACCTCCTTTCTGATGGGTCTGCTGTTTCCAGCAGCTCCTGCTCTGCCCTGCAGCCCGTGCTAGGCTCTGCTGCAGCTCTGCTTCTCCCCATCCTAAAACAGGGCTGTTCCTGAGGCTGCCAGGGGGGCTGGGCTCACCTCCTCATCTGCAGGGACAGAGTTTGGCGTGTTCAGACGAGGCTGAGCTGACGTGGGGATGCTGCTGGGCTGGGCAGTGGCACATGGGGGTGGCTGGGGTGGCTCTGGAGAACGTGCACGGGCCAGGAGCTGTGGAGGGCTCCAGGCTGGCCCCACACCTGCAGCTGGAACCATCTCCCAGCAGGGCAGTGCTCTGCTGCAGGGCTGTGGGATCCCTTCTGCAGGGCTATGGGATCCCATCTGCAGGGCTGTGGGATCCCATCTGCAGGGTCAGGGCTGTGGGATCCCTTCTGCAGGGTCAGGGCTGTGGGATCCCTTCTGCAGGGTCAGGGCTGTGGGATCCCATCTGCAGGGCTGTGGGATCCCTTCTGCAGGGCTGTGGGATCCCTTCTGCAGGGCCAGGGCTGTGGGATCCCATCTGCCCAGGCTCTGCAGGGCCAGCTCTGGCCACAGCCCCCCTGGGCCGTGTCCCCCCAGCAGGATGTCCCTGCCCTGTGTGGCTGTGGAAATGGGGCTGGGGGAGGATGCTGCAGGATAAAAATGCCTGCTTGACAGAGAGTGTTCTGGGGCTGCCAGCAGGGCTGCGTGTGCAGCTTTTGTACCTTTTAAAATCAGGTGTGATTCAGCCAAATAACCCAAGGGGGTTTCATTTATGACCTGCTGGTTCCAGGCTGGAGCTGGGAGCAGTGGCTGTGTGCAGGTGCTGTTGAAGCCCAGGGAAAGGAAAGTGAGACAGCCAGAAAGGAAAATGAGACCTCTGTCTTGTGGCAGGGTTGATTCAGGACAATTAAAGGGTAACAGAATAATAGGAAAAAGGCTTGAAATTACTTTGATGCATCTGCCATCCTACCTCCCCATTTTGGGTTCTTCTGCTGAATTGTAAACATGGAGAGGGAGAGAGGGAGAAGTTCCAGCTCCTCGTCCTGAGCCCAGCTCTGCCTGACTCTGAGCACTGAAGTTCCCTGGTGCCATCTGAGTGTAGAGCAGGAAGATTTATGCCTTGATATGAAATAATCAGACCCTTTTGCATTGCTGGGCCCTTCTGTGGAAAAAAGAACAGATCTGTGAGTTTGTCTGGCGGATTGGACAAGCCTGGGACATTTGTTCCAATTTGGTGTTTATAGCTCTAGAGGGACACGATAACCAGGCAAGCCATAGACATTTCCATTTATGTTCTCCAAAAATAGAGGGAGGCAGCATGTGCTTCTGTACTAGAAGGATTATGTAGGTCAGCCTGATTCTGGACCTGTTATTAAAACTGACATTGCCAAAGAAAAATCAACAGAAAATACAAGAAGCTTTGAGTAAGAATATCACAGGTACCCACTCAGTGTTTCATCCCAAAAGGGTTCCTGAGGCACTGCTCAGCACTGTGCTTTCCTCACCTCTCCTCCAGACTCTCTACCAAATGATGGTGATAAAAATCCCAGCTGCCATTCACCTGAAACAAACAGATGTGTAAAAGTGGCATAAAAATGGATAACTGCCGTAATGCTGATAATTCCCAGGAAATTTGGTGTGATTTTTGTGAATTATCTTTCATTTTCCTCGATGGTTGGGCTTGGAAGAACTCTGCAGTCTTTGGAAAATGTTCTGCCTATTCTGAAACCAATCAAGAGATTGGAGCCATGATTGGGCTGTGAGAGCCCTGGTGCCCTGGAGCAGGGACAGGCTGGACCTGCAGGGCCAGGAGATGAGGGCAGGGCAGCTCCAGCAGGACAAGCCAGCAGCTCATCTCATCTGAGACCCACTCAGGGTGACAGCAGCTGCCTGGAGGGACAGTAGCTAAGAACAGGACTGAAACAAGACAGGAGTTGTCAGAAATTCCTGGATTTTTCAGGGTAGCACGTTCTGAGCCCTGTGAGTGCTGGCATCCCCCAGTGCCCCTGGGTCTCTGCAGCTCCTGGCAGAGGAACACTCTGCTCTGTCCTGTCCTGGCAAGGCTGGCCTTTGGGGAGCCCCCAGCTGCTGCTGCTGCTGCCTCAGGTGCATTTAGAGACAGGAACAACACGTGTCTAGGACTGAGTTTCAAATGCAAATACCACAGCCAGAGGAAGTTTTAACCTTCTGGGGAGCAAACTGCTTCTGTTGGTTCCCTTCCCTGCTAATGCCAGGTCTGGGCCTCTGGAAAGGCACAGCCAGAGCCTCCTTGGAATTTTTCATTTCAGACCATTTTTGAATGATTTGCTGTTGTTTGGGGTTTTTTCCCAACATCACAGATGCTCCAGCTGCAATCAGGCACCACTTTCACAAGGCAGGAATGTAGATCTTTAATGGAGCAGCAGAAAATCCTGATTTCTGTTGGGCATGATTGTTTTCCTTTTGGGGAATGTAGTGTTGGGACACCTACAGTAAATTCCCAATAAACAGCTTTTGTATTAATGAACAGATTAGATCCATTTGGATTTGCCACATTTGAAAGCTGCCTGTGGCCTCATCATCCTTTGTCCTGATTATTGTGCCTTACATTTTATTTGGGTTTTGGAAAAACAGTTCTTGGAGTGGATGAAAACTTCAGTTTGTGAAACACCATCTGTTCTGTGCCATAAACGTGAGTCTGTGCTACCTGCTCAGGCCTGGCTGTCATTGCTGCCTGCAGTGCTTGGAGACTCTCTCAAGGACTGCAACATTCATTTACAGGCTCCTCGTTTTTAACTTCTAAAAGTTTTACCCTGCGTCATCATTACGCAGCAAGGCCTTAGGGAGAGGTTTCTAACGAGCCCCAGGTTCCTGTGAGAGGTGTAACCCTTTAATTGGTATAACCCTTTAATTGGTGTAAGCCTTTTATGGTGTAAGCCTTTAATTGGTGTAACCCTTTTATGGTGTAATCCTTTTATTAGTGTAACCCTTTAATTGGTGTAACCCTTTTCCTGGTGTAACCCTTTTCCTGGTGTAACTTTAATTGGTGTAACCCTTTTATGGTGTAAGCCTTTTATTGGTGTAACCCTTTTCCTGGTGTAACTTTAATTGGTGTAACCCTTTTATGGGGTAACCCTTTTCCTGGTGTAACCCTTTTCTGTGCCTGCTGGGGCTGTAAAGCTCAAGTGCTGACTCTGTGAGCTGGGGGTGGTCCTGGCATCCTCCAGGTGCTGAGGGCACCAGGTGAGTCCTGGAGTGTCAGCTGGGATGCAAAACCCAGCTGACTGGTGTTGCAGGGGGGCTGCTGGTAATTCTGGTTTCTCCTGGGTGCACTGACTGCCTGGCTGTTTGCAGTTTGCCCCTGGGATGGTCAGAGCAGGCTGAGGTGTGGGACAGGGCCCCTGTGCCTGGGAGGTGCTCCTGGCACTGTCCCCTCACTGACCACAGCCCAGACACTGACCTGTGCAGCAGAGCTGCATTCCTGTCACCTCAGAAATTCCCAAAATTACCTGCAGTGGGGAGATTCTGTCAAGGCAACCCAATAAATGTGTCTGAAAAAGTGAAGGGATGAAGGGATTGATCCTGGCCCGGATTAGGAACGTTTCCTTCTCTTGCTCTCCATGTCTGACAGACTTCTCCATGAGCTGTGTGACAGGAAGGAAATGTCTTCCTGAAAGCTGAGATTGGGCCTGTGTAGAACCACAGGACCTTAAGGTGGGAGAAGACCTTCAAGATCAAGTCCAGCCTTAGCCCAAGTACTGCCATGCCCCTGAACCATGTCCTACATCATCCCCCCTGTGATGCTGCTCTGTGGGCCCAGTCCCCAGCCCTAGGTGATGGCCCAAGGGCTGGGTTTGAGGGTGAAAAAAGGAATCAGGAAGTTCTGAGTTGTAATTCCATGATTTCTAAGGAGATCCTGAGTTCTCCAAGGAGCAGGAGCCTCTGCTCTGGGCCAGCACCAGCCCCAGGTGCCACGGAGGGATGGGAGCATCCAGCCCCTCTCCCCCTGCCCCACTGCAGAGATTTAATTATTGTGCCACTCATCCACAGCTTAATGAGCCTAATTCTGGGCACTTCCTCTCTCCATAGTGTTGGGTTTGTTTTCCAGATTTCTCTCTCCTGATTTCAGGTCGTTCCTTCTAATTAACCATGGAAACAGGAGATCTCTGAATTGTATTTCCAGCACATCTTCTGTCCAGACAGGGTTTGAACTGGCTGCATCAACCACCACTTTTCAGATGATTGGAGAACCTCAATACAAAATTATGGGTGTTTTGCTGTTTGAGTTCTGTTTCTGTCAAATAAAGGGAGAAAGAGCCAGAGAGAAAATTTCTCTGCAGAAGATACAGTGCAGCCAAGATGAAATCCTCCCTGAAATGAGGAGGCACAAGTGGCATCCACAGTAAAATCTCTGGGAATTTAACCCATCAAAGCATTCCAGGAGCATGGGGCTGACTCCTGGGAGTCATTTCCAGCTGTTGGCAGCAGGGTAATTTCACTTTAGCTCCCATTCCAGCTGGCAGGCAAAAATCCAGATACAGCCACTAGAATTTGGAAGTTACTGCCACCAAATTGAACCTTTTCACCTTTGACAGTCTCATGGTCAATTGAAAGTGATTCAGGACCTCTCAGGCACCGAGCTGGTCTGGAGCCCAAGCACTGCAGGAGGTTAGGGTTTTGCTTTTTACTTAGTCTAATGGATTATCTTTTTTTTTTTTTTTTAATGCTTTTAAATTTTTTTCCCAAGGAAATAATTTCTGCTGGGTGCAGGAATGTGGCAAACACTGTGTAATAGCCAGTTCTGACATGACAACAAGGAACAAACCCCTGGCAGAGTGAATTATCCTTCCTTCCTTGCATTTCCCCAGGAGCAGGAGTGACTTTGTGAGCTCTCCCTTGGGCACCCAGCTGTGCTCTCTCCAGCTGCAGTCCTGGAAGCACTTCCAGGAGTTAGCTGAGCTGCACTGGGGCAGAGCAGGGCACAGAGAGGGGTGGCAGGCGGGTTCCAGGCGGCTCCTCCCCAAGATCTGTGGGACTGGGAGGTGGTTTTGTTGGACACCTGTGGTTACTCCCAGTTCTTCTGAAGAGAGAATAGAGATAACTCAGCCTGGGGAACTTAGAGAAAAGAATTCAAACAATTACTATCTTATCCCTTGCGCCTGGTGTTGTGCAGGATGTTTATAAAAGCAAGAGTTGTTCCTTGTTTAATCAAGGAGTCTCCTAAAGACCAATCAGCTCTTGGGTGCATCATGCTCTCTTATCGTCGTGGTCCATGCACTGAAGAAAGGACTCTGACAATAATATCAGAAGGCTAATATGATTTATTAAAATGACTCCATAATTCTAGTATTTTTCTATATAAGAGTGTGATTTTCTATTAACAAGCCTTTATGCCTTCTGAATCATGGAGTTTGTGTCACCTCTCTTGCTGCTCCCAGACTCAGCTACCACAGGCACCCATCAGCAGGAGCTGCTGCCTGGAGCAGTTTGGGATGGGCAGGCAGCAGAGAGCTGTGTGAGAGCCCCAGCTCTGTGCCTGTGTGCAGCTGCAGCTCAGTCGGGGTGAGGAGGGCCCTGGGTGCTGGTATTTGGCAGTTTCGTTTCCCAAATCGCTGCTGCCCCAGCCCCAGGGAGCACAGAGGGGTGGGGAGGGCCCCGAGGTGCTGCCCTGCACCCGCTGATCCTGGGAAGGTTCTGGGGGCATTGTTCTCAGAGAAGGCAGATCTCGCTTGCTGAGGGCTGGGAGGTGTCGGGAGGAATGGCATACAAAGCTGCAAATGAAGCAGGAGATCCTAACGAGATATAATCTGTCTCAAAAAGTATTGATCCGGCTGTTATTTTTGCCTGGCCAACTTCAGAGCAGAGTTACAGCCTCAGGCAAGACTCGTTTGTGCATTTGTGCCCCTGGACATCGCTCTCTCCTTCAGTTTCCCTTTTTTCCTCTCTAGTTTTGTTTTTCCTCTCTGGTTTAGCTTTTCTCTCTAGTTATTTTTTCCTCTCTGGTTTAGTTTTTCCTCTCAAGTTTAGTTTATTTTCCTACCCAGTTTTAGTAGAAATTTCAAGCTGTTCTGAGTGTCTGCTTGAAAAAACAATGCATCACTCAATCAACCTGCTGTTTTGAAGCAGACACTGCGTCCCCTGCTTTAGAACTCTGATTGTGTGAGTGAATCTCAGACCCTTTCCAGAGGCAGAGCTGATTTAAGGAATTTTCTGAGCCCGTGGAGCAGTGGGAGGGGTTTGCTCAGGGCAGCATTTCAGCATCCCTGGGGACCTGCAGGCTGTGGGACTGGAGCTGTGCTAAAAGAGATGTTCTTGTTTTGCTCCTTCCACTTCTGAATTTCTCCTTGTTTTCATTTCTGCATCTTCTCCTTGGGCTTGTGCCAAATAGTCACTGACATCTGTGAGGACTGAGCTCCGAGTGCCCCGAGGGTTCTGTTCCCTTTCTCCCCAGTAAATGTTTGCCCCACATTTAATGATTTGGTGTGGAAAAGGGATTTTCCTTGGGCTGAAGTTCTGTGCTTGCTCTGGAACGCGTTCTGTGAGGAGGTGATGTAACCTGCACTGCCTTTAGACATTTAATGTGCAAGTGCAGCTCTCTGCTCTGTTTTAGGTGTTAGTGATGCCTTCAGCTGTGGCAGGGGAAACACACAACAGTGAACTCCATATTTTGGTAGGTAAAAAGTGTTTCCATTTCTCTTTCAACCATTGGTGAAATGCTTTTATTTCTTTTTAAAGCAGAATCCCGTGGTTTTCACATGCTGTAACTCAGATTGCAGCAAACTGTGCATCTCTAAGGTGGTGTGTTGGCTGGCTGCTCAATTAGTAGGAATGTTCCATGCTAGTAATTAACAAGGATCTACCCAAAAAAGAGATGTCTCCTTGGCAGTATAACTTTTCTGGAGAAAAGTAAAAAATATTGCATGAAAGGCTGAAGGAACTGCTCCAGATTTGCTTCCAAGATCTGTAAATCATGCAGAGGATTTACATGTTCTGCTGTTTCAGCTAGAATTCGCCTCCTCCATCAGATTATTTTAGCATTTTTTGGATAGTACTAATTAAAATTTATCATCAAAGTAACTTTAGTTTTAATAGGACTCTTTTCCCAGTGTTAGAGGAATCAAGTTTATGTTTAAAATCTTTCCTGGGAGCAGGGCTCCTCCATGTCTTGGTATCTTTGAAAACACAGAAAATCAGGATTTTCCGTGTGCGGAGGGCTGTGCTGTCCCTTGGGAATCCCAGAGGTGCACGTGTGGGGCGGCCCCAGTGTCACCCAGTGCCTCCCCCACGCACCCTGGGTGGGTTTGGGACAGCCCTGGGGGCACAGCAGCTGCCAGCCCGGATTTGGGCTGGATGGGAATTCCCATCCCAGGGGCATTTCACTGGAAACAGAAGCAGCTCAATGGCTCTGGGATGTTTTCCAGGGATTCAATGAAAGCCTGGGTTTTGGTGGGGCAGCTGCTGCTGAGGGTTGTGTGTTGTCCATTGTGTGACTCTCCAGGTGAGACAAACCAACAGCTTGGTGGGGTTTTTTTTGCATTTTCTGTGTTTCCAGACTGGAGGAATTTGGGCACCTGTCCTCCCCTGTGCCGTGGGGTTCTCAGCCCCACCTGGCAGAGCTCCTTCCCTCTCCCTGGCTTTGGGAAGAGGTGTTTGCCCAGATCCTGACCCGGCACTGCCTGCTGCTGCCTTCCTTCCGTGCTCCTTATCCCCAGCCTTGTTCCTGCCCAGGTTCCACCTCCCATCCCATCTCCACCCCATCACCACCTGGCCTCCAGCTCCCCAGTTTCCAGCAGCAGCTCCCTCATTAACATTTGAAGTGTCTGATTCCTGCTTCTTATCAGCAATATCCCGGGAGATGGCAAGAGAGACTGCGTAGGAGGGCGCTTTAAAAGCTTATCTTTAAAGCCATGATGTTTTGTGATTTAAAAATTAAGCATGGATTAACAAACGGAGAACTGACACTGTCTGGGGAATCAAGATTGGAGAGAGGGAAAAGAGCATGACTCAACAAATTGCTTTATCACCATCAAGTGCAGGGATGTGCAGGGACTGCTCCGAAGCTCTGACAGCCAGCTCCTGCCTCAGCAGCTGTGCAGTCAGCTTAATTAAAAACATTTATTTCCCCAAAATAAGAAGTTTGCAGAACAACTGAAAGCGAGTGGATTAAACAAGACTGGCTGGAATTTTGTGGATATTCTGCTTTTATCCTTTATTATTTTATGCAGGGAACATTGCTTTGCTTTGAGAGAGGCACCCAGAAGGGCAAAAGTCAATTTGATGACTTGTAAATGGAGGTGCTTTTTCAGGAGAGCTCCCCTGTGGATGCAGGGTCTGTTCCAAGTGTTGGACACGGCTCTGAAGGGTGAAACAGGGATGGGTCCAGGGCAGGGAACGGAGCTGGGGAGGGGCTGGAGCCCCAGGAGAGGCTGAGGNTCCATGGAAAGGGTGCTCAGGCCTTGGAAGGGCTGGTGGGGGAGTCCCCATTGCTGGAGGGGTTTAAAAGCCCTGTGGATGTGGCACTTGGGGACATGGGGCAGTGGTGGCCTTGGCAGAGCTGGAGAATGGTTGGATTCTGATCCTAGAGGGCTTTTCCAGCCTAAACCATTCCATGATTCTGTGGGTTGACAGAGTTCCCAACAGCCATGGTTTGCCAGAGCTCCTTGGGGTCCCAGCCCCGGATCCCAGCCCTGGAATGAGCTGCTCTGTGTGTGAGCTCTGAGAAAGAGAATTTGACATCGAAAATTCCACGTTTTCTGTTAAAATAGAGGTGGTAGCAAAGCAGCACCTCCGCAGTGCAAGTTCCCTGAGGAGGTAGACTTGGAATGCCAGAGAGGAATTGAATCAGTGGTGGTTGAGCTGTCTCTTCACTCTATGTTTTGGAATCAATCTAATCAAGTTCTTCCAATATGCCATAATATTGGGAGAAATGATTAATGCAAACTTTGGAAACTGAGATGAAGCTTTGAAATTAATTTCAAATATTAAAAGTGTTAATCAAAGTGTTAATTTCCCTCACTCACATTGCAGTAGTTTTTGCAAAGTAAAGATAACTTTGGTCATCTTTTCCGACCACAAAATGAATTAAAGATAAAGGAAGTGGATGTCTTATGTGAAATAACAGTTAACATCTGTTTCCTTAGAAGTTACATTGATTTAATTACTTTTCATTTGTGTAATACTCAGAACATCATTTAAATTCCTCCATACAAGTCAGACTCTTTTTAAGAGAAAATGTGCTGGCCCTTATCACTCACTGCAGACTGGGAGAGCTGCAGCTCCCAAGGCCAGTCCTGGTGGGATGAGGGGCAGGGGGGTTTCAGTGGGGGAGCCCCCTCCCACAGCCCAGGGATTTACAGAGCCAGCAAAAACCCCTCTGCATGGTCACTGCTGGCACACAGAGGCTGGCAGCTCTGGAGTGCAGCTCTTGACCTCCTCAGCTCCCCTGGGATGTGGGGAATGCCGTGGGATAATGCACACTGCAGGTGCCTGGCAGCAGGTGGAGGGGGGACAGTGTGAAATTTGATCTGCAAATAATAGAAGGAAATTCAATTAAGTTGAGGCTAATATGAGGAGTGCCCCACAGGAAGGCGAAGGGGCACGTTCAGCATATTAATTCTTCCTTATCCTTTCTTTGGCCTCTCTCTTTGGTCTTGCGAATCCCAGATTTCCTGGTGCTGCCTTGCCCTATCAAGATTCCGCAAAAAAAGCAGTGATAAAACTTCTTTGTGGCATAAAAATTGTTTAAATGTTGATTGATTGATTGATTGATTGATTGATTGATTGATTGGAGGCTGTGACCTCATTTCTGGTTCGTTAATATTTTGACTCTCCAAAGTTCTTGCTGTAAAGTGAATTTCCTTGGGTTTATTCTTGGTGTAGCACAAGAGTGCAGCTTCTCCTACACTGTCACGGGTCTGGATGCCCAGTTCATAAAATCAGCCCTGCAGCACCAAGGAAATGGAGGCTTTAAAGATTGATGATGTTTTTGGAAGCTTTTAGGGCGGTGTGGGCTTTCCTGGAGGGATGATCCCTGCAGCAATCCCTGTTCAGTTAAACACTCTGGGCACTCTGGATATTGGCAAATATTTCATAGGTCTCTCAAGTCCTGCATCAAATTAAGAGAATCACTCTGTCTTTAATGGGCTGTTCATTGGCAAGGCTCTTTAGCAGGCAGGCAGTGAAGAGCTTTGTGCTGAGATCACTCAGGAATATCCATATTCCATCTCTTCTGGGGGCTCCTGGGAGAAGTGAACACGTGGCCAGGGAGTGGGGCTGGGACAGAGCTTAGAGCCTGTCCATGGCAGGGACACCTTCCCCTGTCCCAGGCTGCTCCCAGCCCTGCCCAGCCTGGCCTGGGCTGTGACTGGGTGTCCCTGGCCCCAGCTGAGTGCTGCTCTCTGGCTGGGACCTAAAGGAGATTTTCCATGAGATAAGGCACTGCTGGGATGAATCCTGGACTGCCTTCCCAGAGCTTGCTCCTAGCTCCTGTGCCTTTTACAACCTCTGGTGGCAGAGCTCCATGAAATTGAGTGGCTCGTGGCTGGGCAGTGCAGGGGTGGGCTTTGCCAGGCTGCAAGAGTGCTTTTATTGAACTATATTGCATTTTTAGTACTCATTTGAGAGAGGGTCATTAAGGCTCAGCCGAGTACATTAAGAACATTACTCCAGTGTGAAGGAGATGGGGATTATGAGAATGACTAGAAAAGACCAAGGAATTATAGAGTTCTGTTTCTATTTTCCATTTCCCTGTGCGAGGGCTGGGGACAGAACCTATTTAAACAATTCCCAGCTTTGCTGAATGTGCCCATTTTGAGTCCCAGAAGAACAGTGGTCACTGTGTGAGCTCCCAGCAACCACCTTGGGCCTGGAGGCAAAATGTGCTGCAGCAAGGGAGGGGTGATCCAAAACCCAGGTGGGACCTACCAAAAACCTGGTTTGGTATGGCAGTCATCCCAGCTGGCCCCTGCAGATCTGATCCAGGGGTCACTCAGAGGGGTGGGGACCAGTGTGGGGCTGGTTACAGAAGTGTCCTCTGAGGTTCAACTCTTCAGCCCTCTTTTGACCTTTGCTTTGTGGGCCTTGTTCTATGTCCCCGATCTGTTGCAGAGCCTTTGTAAGGCTGGCACTGGGCTCCTGAAAGAATTTTGTCATGCTGTAAATGCTGGTCTCTTCTTGGGTGGAAAAACTAGGAGACATGTTTCCTTCCAAAATTATCTATCAAAGATGGCTTCTCCTCCCTCCCCTCCCACTGAGATGTCTCACCGTGTCCTTGCTGCTCCCTGGATTTGTCACTCTTTGAAGAGGTGACAAGTCTCTGCTCGCCCTGACACGCAGCAGCCACAGCAGTGCCATTATCTGAGCTGAAATGCCGTGTTCCTCCTGAGAAAACACGGACTGGGAACAGGGGAACGCTCCAACCCGGCCTTAGAAAAGCTTCATCATTAGAGATCATTTTGTGCCTGCAGTTTGTAATGATTCATTATCCAGAGGTGGCATCGTTATTGCTGGGGGGGAGAAAGATCCCTGCAGGAGCAGCCCAGCCCTGAGCAGCTCCCGAATCCCAGCTCCCAGCCAGAGCTGCCTCTGGAGCCTCTGGGTGGAGGAGGCAGGAAATCTCTTCTGCAAGGAGCCAGAGCAGCTGGCAGGGCTGGGCTGGGGCAGCCTGGCACCCAGGGAAGCAGGGCTGGAGCAGCCTGGCACCCAGTGAAGCAGGGCTGGGGCAGCCTGGCACCCAGGGAAGCAGGGCTGGAATAGCCTGGCACCCAGGGAAGCAGGGCTGGAGCAGCCTGGCACCCAGGGTAGCAGGGCTGGGCTGGAGCAGCCTGGCACCCAGGGAAGCAGGGCTGGAGCAGCCTGGCACCCAGGGAAGCAGGGCTGGGCTGGGCTGGAGGGGAGAGCCCAGCTGCCCCTGTGCCTCAGGGAGGTGACACTGAGTGACCTGCAGGGCTCCATGGAGGGGACAGGGCTGGAGGGACTCAGCACTGACCCAGGGTGCCTGGANGGTTAAAAGCCCTGTGGATGTGGCACTTGGGGACATGGGGCAGTGGTGGCCTTGGCAGAGCTGGGGAATGGTTGGACTCGATGGCCTTAAAGATCTTTTCCAGCGCTTCTGTGATTCTGCCTTTATCACAGCACTTGCAGAAAAACAGGGGACATTTTCCCAGTTTGTTTCTTTCTTTGTTGATTCCCTGGAATGCAATCTGCTTCCGCCTTGACCAAATCTCATTTCAGGACCAGCCTCTCTGGGCTTCTCACTCCTGGGGCTGGGACATCGGGTGCCACCGGTGGTGCTCCAGGACGCCCGTTTGTC
The DNA here is from genome assembly GCA_013399835.1 of Leptocoma aspasia. NCBI lineage: Eukaryota > Metazoa > Chordata > Aves > Passeriformes > Nectariniidae > Leptocoma > Leptocoma aspasia. The sequence continues at coordinate 173,977 of VXAX01001188.1, read as the reverse complement.
CCCTTGGGCTGGGCTCCTGCAGGCTGTTCAGGGCCATCAGCAGGGGCTGCTCCCCGTGCTTCCCCTGCAGAATCTCACTTCAGTGCCGGTGTGGAGGCTTTCTGCAGCAGCTGCAGCCTGGCTCTCCCAGCTGCTGTTGTGCTGGTGCCCTGGGCTGAGCTCAGCCTGCTTTACCCGGGGTATTTTGGGCGCTGTGTTTGTGCCTGTCCCAGCCCGAGCCCGCAGTGCCCACGCTGTTCCACAGCAGATGTGTCCCAGGGATGCTGGCAGGGCTCTGCCCGAGCTGTTCCTGAGCTATTCCTGCTCAGGATGCTCCAGAGCTGCGCTCAGGCTCTGCAAGGACAGCGCTCAGGCTCAGTGGGGACCGTGGGGGTGGCGCTGGGCTCCCAGCTGGGTCTCAGGGGTCTGTTCCAGCCTTGCCAGCTCTGTGGTTCTGTTTGATCCGTGCGTGGTTTGGGGATTTGTGCTGGTTGAGATCAGACCAAACGCTTTTTCCCCCGGGGTGGTTGATCCCGTGGCTCGGCAGGTGCCCCAGGATGGGGATCCCACGGGATCCCACAGATCTCCAGTCTCAGCCCTTCCCAGTCTGAATCTGGGCTCTCTCTCTCCTCTTGGTTGTTAGAAACAGGTCACAGGCAGGACTCACAGCACAAATAAAGTTGTTCAGCTGAGGAGCTTCCTGTTGTGGGTCTTTCAGAGACCTCAGGGAATTATTTATCCATTTAGGGCTTTTCTCCTTGGTTCCCTGCAATCCCATCTCCTCCCAACAGGAACATTTCATTGGCAGGTGGATCTCGGAGCCCTTCTGAGCAGGGCTCTGCTCCAGGCCAGCTCCTGCAGCACCCCTGCCATGGAGCTGCACCAGCAACAGGGATTGAAATGTTTCAAGCAGGACTTCTATTCCCTATTGCTTTTTCCTACGTGGCTGCACTGTGTGGCTGCCATGCACCTTTGGCAGCAGATTTTAGGATGCCAAAAGCTCCCAATCCCTTCTGCAGCCCAGCCCTGGGCTGAGCCTGCTCTCACTCGTGGCTCCCAGGCACAGGCAGCTCCTGGTCCTACAGCACATCCTCATCTTCCTTCTATGCTGTCTCACAAACAGAGCTTTCCTACATCTCTCAAAGTGATCTTACACCAGCCTTATAATTTAATTTAGGGTTCCCAAGGAGAGTCTTAATTTTTTGTATATTACTGGAGTTTAACTGCCATAATAAAGGACAATTTTGAGGTGATAAAACACACCAGGAATGTCATTAAATATGCAGCAAAGGTCTGACACAATGGAATTAAGCATTAATGAATAACATACTAGAAATATTAGTCTTCCATATTAGTTTAGGTGTTCTGTTGTTGGATAATGATGAGGGCTAATGTGAAAAAATGATACAATAAACAAAATTAGTGAAAATGAAATTTCTGAGTGATTCAGTAGCTTCTTCATGTGTAGAAAGTTTCTAAGTTAAAGCTGTTGGGTATCCACAGGGATCCTTTTCCTTGGATAAATTGTTGTCATTCCATGTTTTAATGTAATTTTATTATTGCTGCACTTTCCATTTTTACAATTGAATTACCATACTGTGGAGATGTAATTTAAATCCGAGCCCATCTGCAGATCAGGGCAGTTGTAAACTTCTTTTACTGCCATAAGCAAGGACTTTGTAGCTCTTGGCAAGCAGGAGAAGGAGCATTCCTAGGGAGCAGGATGTTAATTGTTCTAGTAAAGAAACAACCAGGCAATCCTGAGCCTCATTAGGACTTTGATTTAGGACACAAGGGCCCAGCTGGCATGCCTGGATCTCTCTACAAGCCATTTTTTAACTTCTTTAAAACTTTTTCTTGAGGACCCTGCATATTCTGTGCTGATTTGGCCTCTCCATTTATTTTTGTCCCTTGCAGTTGGTGCTCCATGCCCAGGATGTTCCATTTCCCAGAGCTGTGTGTTCGTGCAGCACAATGAAACCCACCCAGCTCTCTGAAAGTGCCTTGGTCTGGTTTCACTGCGGGGCAGAAATAAATCGATTTATTTCCATTTCTGGCTGCATGGAATGGCAGGAGCTTTTCTATCCCTCGGCTCATTTCCACAGGCTGAAATTCCTTTGGAGTGCCTGGGGCTGATGCCCTGGGCATCCCCTGGGCCTGCCTCCCAGCCCTTCCCGGGAGATGGGCTGGAGTTTTTGGGTAAATCCCTGGGATCTGGTGTTGGGAATGTTCTGATGGGCTCAGAGCAGCCCCTGGTGACCTCCCACGCCGGTGGCACCTTGTCCCATGATGGGACAGGGGAATATTCCACATCCAGGTCAGGGCTTACTTTGTTCACTTGTTTTATTGTGAATTTGCAGCTTTGGGAATGGGACTGGAAATCTTCTTACACTCGAATAACTTCCTGGAGATCTGATTGTGTTTTGTGTGAGGCTGATGGCAGGTCCTGGAACGTGGCTTTATTCTGGTTTTTAGTTAAACATAAACCCAGGCTTGGCCCTAAAGCCCTTGCTGGGACATGGCTGCTGCAGCAGAGCCACGTGTGAGTCACAGATCCATTTCCAGCCTCTGGCCTTGAGGATTTGGTGGGTTTGTGTCAGTTGGTTGAACAACTCTGTCCCTGCTGAGGAGTTTGGTGCAAGGTGGCAGCCCCAGCTGTACTTCAGGACTATAAAAAGATCTTTTGTCATTCTGGTTCTTTAGGATGTGATTTGCTTTATCAGGGAACTCTCCTCAGTTGTGCTATCCAGGTTATCACATGGGGGGAATCCTGACTTCTTTAAACTCAGTTTTCAGCATTACTGCCACTGGTTTCTCATCTGCAGAATGCAGGAGGTTTACAAGTCAAATTCATTGCAGCTCATAAATTGTATATGCAGGGAATGGCAGGAAATGCCAGGACCCAGCAGCGATACAGAAAATGTACAGTGAAATGGAAAAAACCTACGGTGTGCCTTTGAGGTTTATTTCATTTCTTCCCCAGTTAACTCCCCTCCTTTGGCTCCCCCAGACTTCAGTTAAAGTGTTTGATTGATTTATTTCCCCTTGTGTGGTGGGGGGCCTGCTTGTGGGGCCACAGCAGCTGCCTGGCAGGGTCTCTCTGAGGGATCAGAACTCTCCTGCACTTGAAGACTTTCCATTTTTATTGTTTACTTTGCAAAGTGTTTGTACCATCTCTGCTTAACCTGAGCTTTTCTCACCCCCCCCCAACAAACCATCTTTCAAATCTTCATTTTGGGGCGTTTTCTGTGCAGGTGTGCAGTGGGGAAGCTCCTGGAGTTGCTGCCAGTGGAGGAGCAGCCAGGCTGTGCCAGGGGCTTTGTCTGTTGTTCCCAGAACTCTGATAAACATCCAGGAGGCAGCTCTTGGCAGCTGCTAATTTTAAAGGAACGTATTAATCAAATTAATTGAGAGTTCCTTTTAATAATCATCAGCACCAACATAACTTTGTGACGTGATGTTTTCAGCGTTGCCAAAAGTGATTCCCCCCAAAAGAGGATCTCTGCAGATAAATCAGCTGAAAAAAGTGTTAAATTGTCTTTTGCTACCTGATAATCCAATTAAGTGGTGATAAGAAAAACAGCTCCTGGAGCCTTTCAGGGCAGCAGGATAATGCAGGTAGTGTTGTAGCAGAGCCCA
>VXAX01001188.1:153905-169647 GCA_013399835.1 Leptocoma aspasia | reverse complement strand
AGCCTGAGCACGTCGGGTGTTTCGTGGTGTGGCACCCACAAATTCCACCCACAGTGGTTTGGGTTGGGAGGCACCTTAAGGATCTTCTTGTTCCACACTTTCTGCCATGCTGGGACACCTCCCACTGTCCCAGGCTGCTCCAAGCCCTGTCCAGCCTGGCCCTGGGCAGTGCCAGCATCCAGGGGCAGCCACAGCTGCTCTGGGTGTGTCACAGCCCCAGCTCAGTCCCGGGGTGCCTTTGGCTCCCAGGCTCTCATCCACTGCCAGGCACTCTGTGCTGCTTGGAGCACTTGTCACTTCTCCAGGCCACCAGGGGCAATGAATCACTGCAGGAATCCTGTGACAAGATCCTGAATTTGCAACTTTCATGTTTTTACCACCTAATTCCCTCGGAGGCTTTTCCCTCGGAAGTGCTGTGAATTAACCTGACAGTTTCAATAACGGTGCACGTTTCCTGTTGTGGTGGAATGTGGGATGAGGATATGAAAGCTGAACTTATTCCATTGTGCCCTTTGGACAACAGACACCCAATTCCCTGGGCTCTCTGCTCGCTGAGGGGTGGCAAAGGACACACTGATTTTTGCCATTTATCCGTAATTCCTCCTTGCCATTTATCCTTATTTCCTTTGAGCAGAGGTGGTGCTGAGGCTGGCAGGGTACCATGGCATCTGCTCCTTTTGGGAAAGCTCTCCCACGGCCTGGGCTGAGAGCCCCATCCCGAGGGGCTGAGCCCAGGGGTCTGCCCAGCTTAGACCTGCAGGGAGGGCAGGAGCTGGCCTCCCAGAGGGAGTGGAAAACTCACAAAACTGTTCCAGACTGTTTCCTTTCCCCACCCTGGCTCCTCTTTCCTTTCGGCAGCCCCTGGAAATCCCAGCCTTGGCAGCATCTGCTGCCCTGGAGGGTTTGTGGTGCCTGTGGGAGCCACAGCTGGGGCTCTGTGCAGGGTGCTGGCTTCAGCTGCCACCTCACCCCCAGCACTGGGAGCTTTGGCTGTCCCCTGCAGGCCCCACAATGGCTGGGATTGCTCCAGGGTGCCTGCAGAGCCAGCAGCCTCCCCACCACTCCAGCCCCTTTCCCGAGCACTGCCATCCTCTTGGTCACATTTACTGAGTAGTAAATAATTTATTCATTTTTTTAATTATAGTTTTGCAACAACAGCGTGTCGCCTGGCTGAGGGGGGTGTTCTTTTCCCCCCTGGATTCTTTAATGTAGACAGACTCTTCTCTACAGAGATATCACTGTCCTGAGTGTGGGTGGGACCCTTTAGTTTCTGATTATTTATAATTTATTTTTTATTTATTTATTTATTATTTATTTCTGATTACTATTATTTCGTTTCTGATTATCTTATTATTTATTATTTTATTCTGTGGTTATTTATCACAATCACGGGCTGATGGAATGGCTTGGCTTGGGGGGACCTTAAAGCCCATCCAGTGCCCCCCCTGCCATGGGCAGGCACAATGCTGGGGATGCTCAGGACCAGGGCTGGCTGGGGGTTGTGCTTTAGCCTGCTGTGATCCCTGCCAAGTGGAACGTTTTGGGAAAGCTGGAGAACACTTCTCGTGCCTTTGTGTTCATGCCATATAATTTTTTTGACTGGGGGAAATAGAAAGAGCATTTAAAACTGTTCAGATTTCTGAACTCACTGGCAGTGAGACTTTCAATCTTCATTTTAAATGAAGTTTATTTTTAAAACTTGGTATTGTTTGCTTTTAAAGGGAAAAAAAAAAGGTTGCAGAAAGTCTAGGTTGTGATAATTGTGAAACAAAATGAAATGTTTTGTGTGAGTCAGAGAAAAACTTGGGTGTTATTATTCTCCTTTATTCTTTTCCAGCCTTTGCTGTTCACTGTTTCATTTCTCCCACTGAAACAATCGTTCTCCTTCCCTCCTGTTTGGAGCAGCCTGTCCAGCAGAGCTCCTTTGCCTTCAGGCAGCTGCAGCTCAGCTTCCCTCTGTCAAAAATCAGGGGAAACGAGGCTGACCTGCTTTGTGAGGGGCTCAGGGATGGGCACAAGAGCCGGATTTCACCATTTCCAAGCAGGAGTTTGGTTTTCCCAGCTGTGCCCTGGGATGAGGAGGGGCTTGAGCCTCCTCCTCCTCCAGGTTCTTCACCCCCCAGCACCTTCTCCCAGTGCTTCCATTACCAGGACTTTTAAATCTGGGTTTTGAAGCCTATCTGTGAATCTCCCCCTTGTCCTCCCGCCTTTTAATTAACTCATCCCCACTGCTGGTTTTTATTAAGAGATCTGATACGTTATTAATTAACGCACTGTGCGCTGTGGTGAGCAGGCTGGTATCAAAGATGCCATAAAAGATGAAAGTGTTTACTACTGAGAAACAAAATAATTGAGGCAAAAGTTGTGTTTTCATCTGCCAGCAACAACCAGAATGTCAGTGGAGATGGGATTTTTTTTTTTTTTCCTAAAACAAGCTAGACAACTGTAATACAGGAACTGTGCTAAAAGTGGGTGTTTTTTGGTCAGGCTGTAGGTACCTGTGGCTGTGCTGATGTTCTTTGCTGTGCTCTCTGGGTATTTATGAGAAGTCCCATTCACAGACTTTATCCTGAGCCCTCACTTTTTGTGTCTCTCCATCCTGTGTGGTGGTGGGCACTTGAATGAATAGGGATTTTCCTGCACCATGTGGGTTCTGCCAATATCTCAACTTTGGCTGTTCCTATTCCAGGTAAGTCGTTCCAAATGGAAGCATTTGCCCCCAGTAGCCCTCAAGTTGCAAAATCCAAAAGAATCTCAGCCCTTCACTGAGATAAAACCTGCCCAATACACTGTCAGTGCCTTCTGCCTCTCAGCCCATTGTTTTGGAGGGTTATTAATCAGTTTAAGCTTGTTCAGGCTGCTGTTTCCTGTTTTAATTCCTCTCCTTTTCATCCTTCCACTGCTCATTTCTTTGCTTATTTTGCTCTTCTGCAGTGGGTTGGGCACAGTCTGTGCAATCCCTGACCCTGCAGCCGTGCAGGCTGTGCTGTCAGAGCAGGAATTGCACGGATCCCTCTGGATCTGGCCATGGAGTGCCTGGAAGGGCAGCGACCCACGGCAGAGCTCCTCCCCTGCCAGGCTCCCCTTTGGGCCGTGCATTCCCCGCTGCCTTTGCTGGGCTCTGCTCTGTGCTCCTCTGAGGGTCCCTTTGTCCTCTGTTTGTGGCACAGGTGGGCTCTGCATCGCCCAGTCCCTGAAGATCCCCCAGGACCGCAAGGACAAGAGCATCGACTTCGACAGGATCATCCGGCAGCTGCTGGAGACGCCCAACGCCAGGGCCATCGTCATCTTCGCCAACGACGAGGACATCAGGTGAGCCTCCTGGGACACCCGTCCTGCTGGGCTCCCAGGGACAGCAGCAGGCTCGCAGCGAGGCAGGGAGAGGTCTGTGGTGGCAGCCACGTGGGCATGTGTGGGGCTGGGCATGTGGGGAAGCGCCAGGCTGCTGCTGCCCCGGCTCGTGGGTGCCCAGACTGTGCTGGAGGGACAGGAGTGCCCCGTTCTGGGCCCTCACTTTGGGAAGGACATTGAGACACTTGAATGTGTCCAGAGGGGGCAGCAAGGCTGGTGAGGGGCTGGGAACACAAACCCTGTGAGGAACCACTGAGGGAGCTGGGGGTGCTCAGCCTGGAGAAAAGGAGACTCAGGGGTGACCTCAGCACTCTGTGACCCCTGAAAGGTGCCTGTGCTCAGCTGGGCTGGGCTCTGTCTCCAGGAGCTGACACAACCAGAGCACACAGCCTCGAGCTGCCCCAAGGGAAATACAGGCTGGACATGAGGAAGAAGTTTTTCACAGAAAGAGTGATAAAGTTCTGGAATGTTCTGCCCGGGGAGGTGCTGGAGTCACCATCCCTGGGTGTGTTTAACAAAGCCTGGATGTGGCACTGGGTGCCAGGGTTTAGGTGAGGTGCTGGGGCTGGGCTGGGCTCAATGATCTTGAAGGTCTCTTCCAACCCAGACATTCGGTGATTCTGTGAGTTCTGTTAATGGGGGCCAGGATCTGGATGCTTTTCCTGGCAGGGAGTTACTCCTGTTGGATGGCAGAGCTGACCTTTCCTCTCAGAGGAACTAAGAACACGCCCCCCTCTCCAGGCTCATTCTACTTGGTGTAACTCATTAATTCAGTCTGTTTTATGGCAAATGAAAGTTAATAGTGATAAAGTGACTTGGATGCTCAGGGTTAAACCACATGGAATGGGCTCATAAAATAACACAAAGAATATTTTACATTTCATTACTCACTTGCGTATTCTGGGTCCAGAATTTGAAATTAGCTTAAAACTGTGATGGAATCATCAGTTGTTGAGAGGTCTGGTGCCATAAAACAAGACAAAAAGGATTTAGGGAAAACTTTCAGTAAAGTCAATGGAAAAACACACAGTTTTAGTGGAATCAATAACTCAGTCATGGGATATAGGGTGAATTTAAAGAGAAATCCCATTGGTGCTGCATGGATCATGGGGTGGTTTGGGTTGGGAAGGACCTTTGAAGACCATCCAGTCCCATCCTTCCCTGGCCCAGGCTGCTCAGAGCCCTGGTGATACAGCGTGTCCCAAGCCCCTGAGCTCTGCTGGCTTCAGGAACATGCTGTTCCTTCACCACAGCCTCGGCCAGGCTGGAGGAGAGCTGTGAGCCCACGGAGTGCAGCCACCCTGGCCCTGCCCCAGCCCATGCTCCATGCACATCCCCGTGGAAGCGCGTTGCAAACCGAGGTTCCTCTCCACAGGCAGATCCTGGCGGCCGCCAAGAGGGCAGATCAGGTGGGACACTTCCTCTGGGTGGGCTCCGACACCTGGGGCTCCAAGGTGAGCCCGCTGCTGCAGCAGGAGGACGTGGCCGAGGGAGCCATCACCATCCTGCCCAAGAGAGCCACCATCGAGGGTAAGAGCCTGTCCTGTCCCCCCTCCTGCTCCTGGCCCTGCTCCCGAGGGTTTGGGGGTACACCTGTGGGCACAAACGGGGGCAGCTGCTTGGAGTTCATCTCCTGGTTTCTCCCTGAATGTCCCTGTTCCAGCAGCTGGTGGTCAGAGACCTGATTCCAGAGCTTGGGAGGGTGTGACAGGGCTTTACCCTGGAGATAAAACCCCAGCTGGTCTGAAGCTCTGTGTACTTACAGGGGAGGGAGCATCTTGGGCAGTTCCTGTCTCCTCTCTGAAGCAGAGGAGAAGTTTTCTACTGAAGGACTGAAACTTCGTTTTTCGATCAGTGGTTTCCATTTGAACTCAGCTTAACTTTTATTTCAGATCAAGCACTATATTTATCCATACTGCTTGTGTGCACACTTGTACAGATGCGTGTCTGTGGTGAATTTTGGGAAACTTGTTTTGCTTATCCCTTTCTTTCTCAACTTTCCTTTGTGCTCTGAAGTGTTTGTTGTCTGATCTCACCTCAGTTTGTTAATCCTGTTGTGGGTAAAGATGCTTTAGCAGCCCCATGGCTTCCTCTGGGCACAAGAGAGGTTGCTCAGAGTCTGTGTTCTCTGGAATATGGAGGAAAAGTTGTTTCCAGGGGAGGCAGAGAAATCCAGCTCCTCTGCTGGCCCAGCCCTCAAACATGCTGCCCACATTAAAATGGGTTCTGGTGTCTTCACTCCCTGGAAAACCAAATATTTGCATTTTTCCTGTGCCTGCACTCCCTGCTCATCAGTTATTCCTCTCAGGTAGATCATCTGCTTCATTCTTTTACGTTTTTAACCCCCCAAGGCACTCTTGGATGTTATTTCTCCGTAAATACAGAAAGTTGACAGACAATGAAGTGGTTTGTTTCTGAAAAGCAGGATATTTTAATAAGCTTTTCACACTGTCTGTATTCATCCCTGAGGGTTTCTGACACAGAAACGAAAATTCTGTCAACAGTACACAGAAACAAAAACCTCCCACTTTTGTTTGTTTTAAAATATTTTCCTGTTACGTTGCACATTAAACCCCTCATGGGAAGCATGAGAGGGTTTTGGACACAAGGAGTGAGGATGGCAGAGTGTGAGGGTTCAGGTGTAGAAAGTCAGTTAAATTAGAGTTACGAATATCAGTGTATTTGGTGTACCTGCAAAAAAGTTGTGTTTATTGAGCCTGCAAATATCTCCTTGTTCAGAGAACTGCCTGAAGTAGCCTGGGTGCATTTTGCACTTGTAGCCACACAGCCTGGGGGATTACTGTGGTGCCTAAATTGCATTTTGCCTACAAGTGTCTGTGACTGAGGTGTCCTTCAGGAGCAGACACACATTTGGGGTCTGCGTGTCCCTTTCTGGGAAGGACAAGCCTGGGGCAGGAGTGGGAGCTGTGCCTGGGAGGGAGGCAGGGCAGAGGGCTCCTGCCTGCTCCCTGGCCACTCCAAAGGCTCAGGCTGGTTCCTGCCCTTCCCAGCCCCGTCCAGCCATCCCCAAATGCCACCTGGATGTGCCATCTGCTCCTGCTGGCGTGGGCTGGGGGGAGCAGAGCTCACCCCGTGCTGCTGCTGCAGTTTCCAGCTCCCAGTTCCCCTTTCAGACTGATCCCGTTTCTGTCTCACTGCCCATGAGAACAGCCAGGGAACATGTCAGGGATCCCCAGGCTTTGGTGTTTCCATGCCCAGGGAGGCCCTGATCCCCCTGGATTGCTGCCTTCCTCCTGCTCAGGCTGCTGCAGGTTCTGGTTTCCTTTCTGTTGTTTGGATTTCGTTTGGCCATGAGACCCAGGAGTTTTAATGCCATTCTTTCATCATCCAGAAATGAACATCTGCTTCCTAAAATTCAGCAACACCTCGCTTTTGATGAGGTCATAAAATGAATGAACTGGAGCACCTTGATTTTCCCTGCAAACTGAAGGAAACAAAGTGCAGGAGCAGGCTGGAGCTCATGCCCTGAGCAGAGCCCAGCCCAGCTCCTCTCCCTGCAGCATCCTGGGGCTCCCAGGCTCCAGGGCAGGGCCACAGCTCAATTCCCACTGGATTTAGTGAGAACTCTGTGTTAGAGCCATGAATGAGGGGGTTGTCCTTGTTTTACTCCTCAAAAGCATCTCTTCTTTTTTTTCCCTTTCCTTTTATCGCTGTCTTAAGCAGTACTTGGAATATGTTGGAAGAAGATTCCTGAGAAACCTTGCTGGAAGCAGAGAGAGCACTGCAGCTCACATGCCTTGACCTGAAGGTTGACGCTGCCTCTTGCCACAGTAAAGGGAATAATGTTTGGCTAATCAGCCAGGGAATATTCAGCTGCACTGGAAGTGGATGTGCCTGTGAGTTCAAGGGTGCATGGCACACTTTGGATTAGCAGGGTTATGTCACACGAGTCATAAACTGAAACACTCGTACAGGGAAAAAAAGCATTTTTCAAATTATTCTTCATCCCCAGCTGTGACTTCAGTTCAAAATACAGGTGTGAAGTGCAGGTGTGCTGTGGTTTTACACCTCTGGACACAGGTACCAGCTGATGTTCCTGCTTTTCTGACAGTGGGAATATCCCAGCAGCCTGTGACTCCAGAGGGGGCCTAAAGTGTTTGGCTTTTTGTAGGATCAGGCCCCAGACCCACAGTTACTTGTCTTGGTACTTGATGTCACTCTTGGGACAGAATTTTCTTTGCCACAGTCCCATGGGGGGGATTTAGGAAATCATTAGATGAACTGAATTCATTCATCTTAAGTCAGTCTTAATATAGCCTGATTGTGTTTGATGTAATTATGCTGAAAGGATAAAGTTGCATTTTATTTGCATAATTGCAGAAGACAGTGAGCCAGGGAAGTGCACATGAAAGAGGAATCGCTCCTTGGCAAGTTGGGAACACGCTCCAGTGCCAGCCCAGCCAGGTACAGGGAAATTGAAAGGCTTGGAGAGGCTTTCAGAGGAAAAAGAGGAGATTGTATGTATTTATTTATTTGTTTGTTTGTTTGTCCACAGAACATCTGTGGCAGCAGGATGCTGTGCCCTGCTCCTTGGTGCTCTGAGCTCTCCCAGAGCAGAGCTGGGCCCTCCTGACACCAGAGGAGATTCCCAAGCCTCATCCTGGGTCCCAGAAATTGCCTTCCTCTCAACCTCAGCTGTGAGGGACAAGGATCTCCTCACCTCCTCCTGTCTCTCATTCCTGCCCCTTTTCCTGTGCAGAGTTCATTGGACTGGGCAGTTCCCAGTCTGGCACTGGGCAGTTCCCAGTCTGGCACTGGGCAGTTCCCAGTCTGGCACTGGGACCAGTACTGTGTCACTGACGGAGCACTCCGGGGCTCTGGGCTTTCCTCTGCCATTTTCCTCTGGAAGACTCCTCCTGCCCTTTCTCAGGGGTGTGTGCTCTGTCTGCACGGACTCCAGCTCCCAGGGAGGTGGAACCAAGGAGGGGAGCAGCTGGAGGAGAAACACAGAGGATAATACAGAGATTTGATCTGAATTATTTAGAAAGTCTAGCAAAAGCTTTGCTGATGTGGAGGAAAACAGTCTTTACTGCCTGAGCTCAGAATTGATGCAACTGAACAGTGGGATTCAAACAGATTTCAGATTAATGATTCAATTCCAGAGGCTGTGGATGGGGCTGAGGCTGGAGTTGGTGAAGCTCTGGCCAAGAAGGTTGAGGGATAGCTCAAATCCAGCACAGGGATGAGCCTATATACTTAAAAAACTAAAAACTACAAGCACTGCAAACCAACAGAACTGTCCCAGGAGTTTTCAGTTGTTTGTCTTCCAAAGAGATGGTGAATCCCATTTTGTTTTCATTTCCAACAAGAGCTGGTTTGCTCCTTTTTCGTTTGGGCAGTATGAACTCAGGAAAAAACAATGAAAGAGTGGTGACTTAAGCCAAACTGAGAAGGAAATTCTCTCCTTGTTCAGGGGCACTGAAGTGTTTTACCCCCAGCCCCAGTGTGGCAAAGGGAAGGAGCTCAGGGTTCATTTTCCCCTGGAATATTCCCTGGGAATGATGTGCTGCCCACAGCCCTTCCTGCCTCTCCCTGGGGGGAGCAGGAGGCCAGTGTATATTGCATAATAATACTCGTAAAATACTCCCCTTTGGGGTTTTCTGTTTGTTTACAGCCTGGTGCAGGGACTGTTCCAGTTCTCTGCTGTTCTCCAGCTTTTAATGTGTCCCTAGGGCGTGAGCATGTGCTTTGGAGAGGAACTGGGATGGAAAGATGTGGCTCCAGGGGTTTGTTCTGTGGGGGCTGTGGAGCAGAGCCCAGGAACACCAAAAGCCAGAGGGGACCCCAATCCCAAGGGTGTAGCTTGGACCATCAGTGGCCTGGACCATCACCCCCAGATTTGCTGACTCTCCCCATTGGAGAGAATTCTCCTCTCGTGCCCCTGAGCTGTTTTCCCTCCCACTCTGCTGAAGGGCTCCAGCCCTGGGCTCTGGCCCTCCTTGTCCCCTCCAGGCTGGGGCAGTGGGGCCAGGTCAGTGTTGTGGTGTAAAATGTCTGTTTAAATACAGTTTTTATTTAATAACAGTCTGTTTAAATAGGTGGCTGTGGTGGTGCCCGGTGTCCCCAGATGGATCCTGCTGGAAATGCTGGAGGCTGGGGCAAACAGGGCCGAGAGAATTGCACATTCCCTGTGGAGCTGCAGTGCTGAGCTGTATAGGGCTGGAGGCAGCCCTGCAGGAGGGTCTCACAGGGACACCTTTCCTGCCTGCTCAGGACACTCTGGGCTTCTGCTGGGGTCACCCCTGGCTGCTCTGTGGGGCTCAGGTCCTGCACTTCCCCTGGCCTTTGTGGGACAGTTGGAAGGGGTGATGGTTTTAGAGGATTCCAGAGAATTATCTGCCACTGCTCAGTGCAGGACACAGCCCATAACCTGCAGGGCATTAACAAGAAATCCTGTCCCAAATGGGGCTTGAACCAAATGCTGCTGCTGCTTCCCAGCACAGCAGTGAGGTGGGAAGCTCTAATTGGACCATAAAGAACTGCTGTAAAACAGAGATTTAGGAGCTTTCTCTGGGGCCCCTTGAAATGAAATGAGCTGCGGAGCCAGCCCCAGCTGGCAGTGCCAGCACCCAGGGGCTCTGCTGGGACCCAGCTCTGCCATGGTGTGGGGTTTGTGTCTGTGGGGTGGGCACAGCTCTGGCTGGGCTTTGCTGGCCCCTTCCCTTTGATGTGCAGATCCAGCTGTGGTTGCAGGGCACTGGAGATGTGTGGGAGCTCTGGGAGGGATGAGTACCTGCAGACAGGTACGCATGAGCTCCTCCCCCGAGGAGCACACAGCTATTGATCACCCTTCAGATGGATCAGCACTTCTGGGATGCCCTGAAGTGCAGCTCCTCAAGGCCAATCTTCCCCTGGATGATGTGACATGGGAGCTGTCAGCTGGATGTGTTTGGGCAGAGTATTTCCAGGCAGGAAGGAAGGACTGTGTTTTTAGAAAGCTGTTTGTGTGTGGCAGCTCCAGGGGAGCCCAGGCCTCTCTGGCAGGAGGCTCTGATGGGTGCAGAGTTTGCAAGGAGCAAATGAATGCTGCAGCACACCCCAAAAGTGCCCCCTCTGCACCCGTGGCACGTGTCTGTGGGGCTGGTTCCCACCCTGGCTCTCCCCATGGGCACCCAGAGCATCCCAGCAAAGCTCCCTGCAGGCTCCAGCCCCTCTGCTGGGGCTCCTCACCCCCAGACACGGCAGGAGGGTGCTGCTGGCACCTCTGGGTGAGGCAGCTCGGGCACACAGAGACATGTGCTCATTTTAGCAGGTGAACAGAGGTTTGAAAGGCTCATCTTGTTTGTTTCCCTGTGTTTTTGTCTTCTAGTCTGTATTGTTAATGCTTCACTGATTATATGCTTTGGGAAGGAACAGCTTAGGAAATAATGCTCAGAATAATACCCATAATTTCCTTAAAGATGATACAATGAATGCAGAAGTGCCCACTTCCCTCCTGCTGGGCTTGCAGCTCTGCTCCAGGAGCGTGTGTTCATTCTGCTGACTTGCCTGCACAACAAAGGGATGGAGAGTGATTTAGGACAAGCTGGGAAAGGGGAGCAGGAGCCAGCAGGTCGATGGGCTGGCTCTGCTGAGCTGGAGAAACACAACCCTTGTGTCTCCTGGCTGGCAGAGCAGGGGCTGCCCAGGGAAGATGCTGCTCCCTGCAGCTGGGAAGCAGGGCTTTATCTCCATTACATGGCACTGTCCATCTGGAGGGAGTTCCCTTGTTTCTGTCACAGGGCCCTGGTGGAACCTCACACCCACAGCTTTGCAGCTGTGCCTTTCCTCCCTGCACACAATTGGTGATTGTGTTATTATTAAATAAATTAAATTAACCACGGCAGGGATTGCACAGAGAGGGGCAGGCACGCTGGAGGTTCTACCCATGCAATGCAGAAAAGTGCTGCAGGAAAAGAGCTCAAGAAGCCCCTCTCAGAGGGCTCTCCCAGCTCAGTGGGGCTCAGCAGTGGCAGCTCCTGGTGTGTCCCACCTCCCACAGGTACCTGTGTTAGAACTGGTGACCAAGAACAGAGTGAGGGGCCTCAAAGTGATTACTGCTGTGAAAGAAGGGTGGTGTAATTGCCTGTGAATAATGATGAGGCCTAATTAGAGCCAGTGTTGTGCTGCCACAGTGCTGATGAGCACCTGGCACAGGTACAGCCCCAGCCCTCTGTGTCTGAGCAGGGGGTGAGGCTCGGCTTGTCCCTGCAGTGCCACCTCCCCTGCAGGGAAACCAGCCTTCCACTGCTATTGCCCTCTCCAGTTCCTTTCCTCTGGCTGCTCCCAGAGCCCCCCTGGGGGGCTCAGCCCCCCTTGTCAAGTCACAGAACATCCTGAAGGAAGGGACCTGCGAGGATCGAGTCCAAATGTGAGGAACAAATCCTTCTCCTTTTCATTTTCACGTTCTGGTTTTTGTGTCTCTGTTTAATTACTGCTTCCCACAGCATGGATTTCCAAAGAAGAATATTCCAGATCTAATGGAATCAGTTGGTTTTTTTGCTTTGGGCAGGTTTAGTGTACCTAAGCCAGGAAGAGGTGATGCCACCAGAGCTGGGGCTGCTCTGCTGCCATGGGGGGCCTGACCCAGAGCTCTTGGGCTCTCTCACAGCAATTTTCAGTGACACAGCCCTGCTTCAGGTATTTGTCTTTCCCATTCCTGGCAAAGTTTGCATTGAGCACCTCATTTACACAGGGCCAAGTACAAATGATTTAGTACAATGCTGCAGTGACTTAATTTTGTGCAATCAGATTGGTTTGCTTTACCTAAAAAACCTGAAATCTAAACCACACCTGAACTGTCTTTGACCTCCTTAGGATTTAAGTGATATTTTTAGTTCTGGCAGTTATTTGAAATGCTGATGTGTCAGTCCCAAAGAGGGAATACTTGTCTCAAGTATTGCCACTTGAAATTTTGGGAAGCCACACAGATGTTCATCTCCTCATTATGGAAATAATGTATTTGGTTAATGTGTTGGTATGAAGAGAGGGGAATACAAATTATCTTGCAACTTGAGAGCCATTTAAAAGTTTCCTTATATTGAGGCAGCCCCAGGCATCTCCCCCAGCACCTCTGACACTGCCAGGGCAGCTCTGGACATGGATCCTCCTGGAAATCCAGGTGCTGCCCCTCGGGGCTCCAGGGCCTCTGCTGAGGGCAGCTCCCAGCCAGGAGCTGGCCACAGGACTGGCCTGGTGGTCCCCAGGGCTGGCCAGGGTCCCAGAGGGGACGTGGGGCTGGGGTAGCCCTGCAGGAAGCCATGGGGCTGCTGGAGGAGGAGGGATGGGTGCCTGGAGGATGCTCTGCCCCTGAAACACTGCAGTAAATTGGGAATGGGTTCTGCTGTCCCCAGAGGTGCAGGGAGTTGCCAGGAGGAGCCCTTGGGGTGCTGTGGGTGTTCTGTGCAGGGCTTGGGGGCAGCTGGGGGGGCTCCAGGTGTGCCAGCCCCAGAAATGCCCCCTGGCTCCCCTGCTGCTCTAAGCACTGCTCTGGCTGGGGTTTGGAGGGGAGCTGGGCTCTGGGGTGAGGGAAAAACAGCATTTTTCTCTGTCTGCTCACCTCCCTGCACGCCCTGGCACTGCTCTGGCTGCCTTGGAGCCACGAAATCAGCTGTCAAACAGCAAGGAACTTCTATTTGGTACGAGGAGCTGAGGAGAAAAGGGAAGGGTGTGATGAGGGAGTTGGGTTCCGTTTTGAGTGAGGTTGCTCAGAGGGAAGAGAAAGCTCTGGGGAGATCTTAGAGCCTCTTCCTTCACCTGAAAGGGGTAGCAGGAAGGCTGGGGAGGGATTTTTCACAGGAGCAGGGGGTGATTGGACAAGTGAAGAAGGAGGGGAGGTTTAGATGGGATATTGGGGATAAATCCCTGGGAGGGTGGGCAGCCCTGGCACAGGGTGCCCAGAGCAGGTGTGGCTGCCCCTGGATCCCTGGCAGTGCCCAAGGCCAGGCTGGACACTGGGGCTGGGAGCAGCCTGGGACAGTGGGAGGTGTCCCTGCCATGGCAGGGGTGGCACTGGGTGGGATTTAAGGTCCCTTCCCATTTCCTTGGGCCTGTCTGTGTGGAGGGGAATGTGCAGAGAGGCTGGCAGTGAGCCCTGGCTCCTGTGCCAGCTGTGCCCTGGCTGCCCAGGACAGGGGCACCCCCTGCAGCAGCCCTGGACAGAGCTGTGGTGTCCCCCAGCAGTGTCCCCGTGCCAGCAGTGGGGCTGGCTGTGTCCTGGGGGCTCTGGCTGTGTCTCAGGGGGCTCTGGCTGTGCCCTGGGGGCTCTGGCTGTGTCCTGGGGGCTCTGGCTGTGTCTCAGGGGGCTCTGGCTGTGTCCTGGGGGCTCTGGCTGTGTCTGAGGGGGCTCTGGCTGTGCCCTGGGGGCTCTGGCTGTGCCCTGGGGGCTCTGGCTGTGTCTCAGGGGGCTCTGGCTGTGCCCAGGGGGCTCTGGCTGTGTCCTGGGGGCTCTGGCTGTGTCTCAGGGGGCTCTGGCTGTGCCCTGGGGGCTCTGGCTGTGTCTCAGGGGGCTCTGGCTGTGCCCTGGGGGCTCTGGCTGTGTCTCAGGGGGCTCTGGCTGTGCCCTGGGGGCTCTGGCTGTGTCTCAGGGGGCTCTGGCTGTGCCCTGGGGGCTCTGGCTGTGTCTCAGGGGGCTCTGGCTGTGCCCTGGGGGCTCTGGCTGTGTCTCAGGGGGCTCTGGCTGTGCCCTGGGGGCTCTGGCTGTGTCTCAGGGGGCTCTGGCTGTGCCCTGGGGGCTCTGGCTGTGTCTCAGGGGGCTCTGGCTGTGCCCTGGGGGCTCTGGCTGTGTCTCAGGGGGCTCTGGCTGTGCCCTGGGGGCTCTGGCTGTGTCTCAGGGGGCTCTGGC
Source organism: Leptocoma aspasia (assembly GCA_013399835.1). Taxonomy (NCBI): domain Eukaryota; kingdom Metazoa; phylum Chordata; class Aves; order Passeriformes; family Nectariniidae; genus Leptocoma; species Leptocoma aspasia. Next base: position 155,453 of record VXAX01001188.1, on the reverse strand, counting down.
TGTGCCCTGGGGGCTCTGGCTGTGTCTCAGGGGGCTCTGGCTGTGCCCTGGGGGCTCTGGCTGTGTCTCAGGGGGCTCTGGCTGTGCCCTGGGGGCTCTGGCTGTGTCTCAGGGGGCTCTGGCTGTGCCCTGGGGGCTCTGGCTGTGTCTCAGGGGGCTCTGGCTGTGCCCTGGGGGCTCTGGCTGTGTCTCAGGGGGCTCTGGCTGTGCCCTGGGGGCTCTGGCTGTGTCTCAGGGGGCTCTGGCTGTGTCTCAGGGACAGTGGCACTCACATGCCAGGCTGCACAGAGCTGGGGACACTCTGCAGTTGCTGCTGTTGACATGGAAACACTGCAGCGAGGCACAGGGACAGGGACAGGGAGAAAATCAGCTCTGGGTGGGAAGGGCTCAGCACAGCGAGTGCTGGCAAGAGCAGCCCCTTGCATTTTCATTTTATTGTAACTCATTATTATCATTTTAACTCTGAAGGACTCAGTGCAGCCAGGCTGGGCAGAGCAGCCCCTTGCATTTTCAGTTCTTATAACTCTTTATTATCATTTTAACCTGTTGAGTGTCTCCAGGAGTTGCTGCAGTCTCTGCATCCCAGCAGGGAGGGATTTCTGTGTTTTCACCCTGATTTAAATTATGCAGTGAGTGACTGGAGTTTAACTGCTTTTAAGGACACACTCAGAGCGTTTTGTCAGTGGCTGCTGTGCAGGGACCAAAAGCACTCTCGTGTTCTGCATTTTGACCTCCTGCATCTCAGCTTTTGCTGCTCTGCATTATTAAAATGGAACAGGCCATCTGTGGAGCAGCTTCTGGTAAAAGACTGGGGAGCTGGAACTTGGGAAAGTGGTGGGAAGAAACATCCAGTGGGTTGGGAGGGACCTCAAAGCCCATCCATCCCAGCCCTGCCATGGCAGGGACACCTCCCACTGTCCCAGGCTGCTCCCAGCCCCAGTGTCCAGCCTGGCCTTGGGCACTGCCAGGGATCCAGGGGCAGCCACAGCTGCTCTGTTATTTGCTAAACAGCTTTCAGCTCATCTTCAGGTGTGAGGAAAAGGATTTTTTCCCCAGATAAAGGTCGTGGTGAAACAAATAGCCCATTTCCAGTAAGTGGGCAGCAGGAAGGATGCATTCCTGGCAGAATTCTGCTCAGGAGGAATTGCTGAAGCTGCCTGGCGTGGCTGTGGTGCCCCTGCTCTGGGCTGGCAGGGATTCTCCCTTGGCTGGCACTCTGCTCACTGCACTTCTCAGGGAATTGTTCATTCCTGCCCCAGGAGCCCTTGGAGGGAGAAGTGGAGCGTTCAGCTGAGCTGTGTGACCAGCCTGGGTGACTTCACGCCTGTGCCAGCCTGGGGAGTCCCTCTGGGGCTGACAGTGCAGGATCTGGGTGGGGTTTGGAGCCTGGAGCTCTCAGAGCATCCGTGGCAGCTCTGGGTTTGGATTTGTCCTTCTGTGGTTCATGGCCAAAGGGCTGGGCTCAGGCTGGGCTGGACTCGGGCTGGGCTGGGCTCAGGCTGGGCTGGGCTGGGCTGGGCTGGGCTCGGCTCGACTCAGGCTGGGCTG
>VXAX01001188.1:141660-153821 GCA_013399835.1 Leptocoma aspasia | reverse complement strand
GCTGGACTCGGGCTGGGCTGGGCTGGGCTCGGGCTGGGCTCGGCTGGGCTCGGGCTGGGCTGGGCTGGACTGGGCTCAGGCTGGGCTCAGGCTGGGCTCAGCCCTGCTGCAGCAGGGAATCCCCCAGCTGAGCTGGTGCTGCTGTAAATGGAAACTGAGACGAATTCAGGGCTTGTGCTGCTGGTGTTGGTGCACAGGGAGCTCTCAGGGAGTGAGAGGTGCTGAGGGCTGCCAAGTGTAGAATAATGAATAAAAACTCACTTTGTGTTAACCTCTCCCTGCCAGGGCTGCTCACACCCACCTGGGTCGTGGTCTCACTGCCCTGGCAGCTGTTTCACTTTATGCACTGAGAGCAAGGATGCTCAGCCAGTATCTATTTCCCCTATAGAGCCTTTTCAGCCTAAAATCCCAGATTTGCCCTGAGTGGAATTTCCTCTGTACGTGGTTTATGCCATGGATGTAAAAAGTCAAATGTGACACCACCTAAAATACCCTTTTGCACAGTTATAATCAGCAATTGCTGAAAAAGAAAACAGCTGCAAAGCACTTTTATGGCATGGTGGAAGTTAATGAAATCATTTATTTTATGGCCTTTTTACCCAGCAAGAAGGTCAAAAAAATATCTGTAGACTGTCTTAATGCCACCCCATAGTGTGTGGTTGGGCAACAACATAAAATCTGCAGAGAGACTTGCTGTCCTAAAATTGATGCTGTCATTCCCCACCTAATGCTTTTATCCCAGATTTAATGCCAGTAAATGAAACTGCTTTGGGTTAAATGCTAGGGAAATTGGAAAAGTGTTTGAGTAGCTGCTTTCAGCTCATTTGGCATCAACAATTACAGCAGGTGATGATTTACTGTGTGGGTAAATAACTGGCTGTCAGTAGTGTGGACATCCTTGGGACTAAATAGAAGAATACAAATATCATAAACTGATCAAATCCCTGCCTGAGTGAAATTGGGTCAATATGTTGGATTTGCTCTCACCTGGGCTGACAGTGAGAGTGCTGGAGGCACATGGGAAATGCAGCAGGTCAATAATTTTGTGGTTTAATTAGGCTTAATGATTTTCCTTATTAAATAAGCCCTGAGCCCCTGAAGTCCCTTGTGACACACGAAAGGGACGGTTTGCAGCGTGTGAAATGGCAAACCAGAGGTGACACCAGTCCCTCTCAGCCCCTGCTGTGTCGGTGCTGGTGGCACCTTGGGCTCACAGGGCACCCCTGCTGTTCCTGCTGGAGGTGCTGGGAGCTGCCCTTGGCTGCTGCTGGTGTCACTGGTGCCAGCCCAGCCCTGCGTCCCCCGTTTCACCTCCATTGTCACTGATTGTCACAGCTGCTGCTCTTTCTGACTGCCCCTGCCTGGCTCCTGCAGCCCGTCCCATCCCCTGGCTGTGCCCCTGACTCTCCTGGTGACAAACCCTGCTGCCAGGCTCTGTCCCTGTCCCTGTCCCTGGCTGTGCTCCTGACTCTCCTGGTGACAAAGCCAGCCCCCTCTGTCCCTGAGGTGCCACTGCCCTGGGGTGGCCTCCCGAGCACGGACAGTTGCCAGCAGTGCCAGGGAGCTGAGCCCCGTGCTCCCAGCATCACAGGGAGGCAGAGAGGCAAGAGTAACGTCACAAATCCATCATTTGGGGTTTTGGAGTGGTGTCAGCAGGGTTTATTTCCTGGCTGGCAATCGAGAGGCAATCTGAGCATTCCTGGTGGTGCTGTGACCTCCCCAGCTCCTCCACAGGGTTTGGGATCCTGTCCCTTCCCCCACTCCCCCCTCCATGCTCCCCCTTTTTTTTCCTCTGTCTCATCACAATGTAGTTCATGTACACATTTATCCTGTGGTGGAAAAGAAATGAACCCTTTAGGTAGTATCATCTTTCTATGTGTAAAAATAATGATTTAATCAAATCACAGTGATTTGAAGTAATAAGAGATTCATTGTAATTTGGAAAATCTCATAAAAGAACTATTTATATCTCTTAGAGGTATTTGCTGAAAAAGTAATTTGCTAAAGTGTGAAATATGGAGAACATTGGGGAATCACTAAATCTTGTCACAGCAGTGCAGTGCTTGGTCACGAACAGGGTGAGAAGTGATTATTCCTGCTTTTGCATTTAAGCATCCAGCGTTTTTTGTTGGGTCATCTGATTCCCAGAGCCTCTGAAGCCAGCCCTCTCAAGTTCAGCACTGTGTGTGTGAGTTCTCTGCCTGCCTTGGGTCAGGAAGGTGAAGCACAGGCTCGGGTCTGTTGTCAGTGCAGAGAACATTTGCCTTGTTCACCATGGGTGTTTATGAGTCAGGTTCATTCCAAAAAAGTGTCTAAAATTAGAGGAGCATTTGAGATTTCCACTGGCACAGATGGACCTGCAGGACAGCGCTGTGGGAAGTGCAGGAACAATCCTGGCTGGTAAAATAATCCCTGGCAGTGTCCCAGGCCAGGCTGGACACTGGGGCTGGGAGCACCTGGGACAGTGGGAGGTGTCCCTGCCATGGCAGGGGTGGCACTGGGTGGGATTTAGGGTCCTTCCAGCCCAAACCATTCCAGGATCTTTGTTCCCAGGCTGGGAAGGAGGGCAGCTGCCAGGGGGGTGCCTCTGGGAGGGGTTCTCCAGGACCTTGGCTGTGTGGGAGCAGCATTCCCTGTGTGGGATCTGCACTGCAGGAGGGGTGGCTGCACAGGAGTGACCCCTGGCAGTGACCCCTGGGAGTGACCCCTGGGAATGACCCTTGGGAATGACCCCTGGCAGTGACCCCTGGCAGTGACCCCTGGGAATGACCCCTAGGAATGACCCCTGGGAGTGACCCCTGGCAGTGACCCCTGGCAGTGACCCCTGGGAATGACCCCTAGGAATGACCCCTGGGAGTGACCCCTGGCAGTGACCCCTGGCAGTGACCCCTGGGAATGACCCCTAGGAATGACCCCTGGGAGTGACCCCTGGCAGTGACCCCTGGCAGTGACCCCTGGGAATGACCCCTAGGAATGACCCCTGGGAGTGACCCCTGGCAGTGACCCCTGGCAGTGACCCCTGGGAATGACCCCTAGGAATGACCCCTGGGAGTGACCCCTGGCAGTGACCCCTGGCAGTGACCCCTGGGAATGACCCCTAGGAATGACCCCTGGGAGTGACCCCTGGCAGTGACCCCTGGCAGTGACCCCTGGGAATGACCCCTAGGAATGACCCCTGGGAGTGACCCCTGGCAGTGACCCCTGGCAGTGACCCCTGGGAATGACCCCTAGGAATGACCCCTGGGAGTGACCCCTGGCAGTGACCCCTGGCAGTGACCCCTGGGAATGACCCCTGGCAGTGACCCCTGGGAATGACCCCTAGGAATGACCCCTGGCAGTGACCCCTGGGAATGACCCCTGGGAGTGACCCCTGGGAGTGACCCCTGGCAGTGACCCCTGGCAGTGACCCCTGGGAGAGACCCCTGGCAGTGACCCCTGGCAGTGAGCCCTAGGAATGACCCCTGGCAGTGACCCCTGGCAGTGACCAGGCACTTGTCCAGCTCTGAGCCCATCCTGCTGTCACTCACCTGCTTGTCCCAATCAATAAAAAAGAATGGTAAAAAATGTTCCCTTTTTAATGGGGATCCATATTCCTGCCTGCGAATGCAGAGGGATCATTAAACCAATCAATGGGAATGTTATTATTTGTTATTAAATCTGTAAAGGTTTAGAGTAATTCATATGGAATTCTATTACAGTTTTATCAGGACTCATTGATTTCACGTTATTAAGTTATAGAGCACTTTCCCCAGAGGTCAGTGAGTTTGGCACGTGGGGAGGGTTTATTGGTGCTCCTTCCCAGCCATATGGATATTGTAGATCTTAGAACTGGATATCCCCTTTGAAATGCTCTTTTAATTAGGAGGAAAACCAAAATACACAGGTTTACAGGAAGAAGTTTAGGTTGTGTGTGTCCCTAAAACCTGGCTGCTTTCTGAATATTCTTCTGACCCATCCATGAGAATATTTTCCTTAGGAAATTTAATCTTATAAATGGTAATAATAGAACCACAAAATGGCTTGGGTAGAGAAATAGTGCTGGCCCTTCTAGAGACTGCACAAAAATATACCTAAATCACTAATTTGCTATTAATTAGCTACAAAGGTGTCCCAGGAGTTTTAACCAATTATTTACTCAATCTGTGGGAGGCCCAGGTGAAGTTCCTGCCTTAGGACAAACAGAGCAGGGAGAGATGGGGTCTCTGCCATCCCAGGATCTCTGTTCCTGCACTTTGATCCATTTTATTCTGGGAAGGTTTCATTTCAAGCTGCAGTCCCCACGTGAAGGGCTGGAAAGTCACGTGGAGCTGACAGAGTGCACCCCAGTACTCAGTAAAACTGCAGCCCAGCACTGAGGGCTTCTCCCAGCCCACTTTGGTGCTTTTCTTGCATTTTTCCATGGGTGGCTTGCAGTCCTTCAGGCTCAGGCTGGGCATCACCTCGCTGGGGCTGGGCCTCTGGGCTTGGCACCCTCCTGCTGCCTCTCATGTAGGAGGGACCTGCTTTTGATTTTAATGAGCTGCATCATGTGCTGGTGAGGCTGCAGGTAAAATTTTAATTAGCTTTCAGGCTGTTCCTGGAAGGCCTCAGTGCTGATGTTCCTGGCTGGTTTCAGGAGCAGGGCTGATGTTCCTGGCTGGTTTCTGGAGCAGGGCTGATGTTCCTGGCTGGTTTCTGGAGCAGTGCTGATGTTCCTGGCTGGTTTCTGGAGCAGTGCTGATGTTCCTGGCTGGTTTTTGGAGCAGTGCTGATGTTCCTGGCTGGTTTTTGGAGCAGGGCTGATGTTCCTGGCTGGTTTCTGGAGGTGATGTGAGCTGTGCCTTCAGAGCCTGGGATGTGTTGAGAGCAGCAGGCTCAGCCCTGGGAAAACACAGGTTAGAGCTGGGTCACTGGTGCGCAGAGCACAGGGATTGACCCCATTCCCAGCCTCCTTCCCAATGTTAAAACAGCCGGGTTTGTGCTGGCTATTTTTATCCCCAGTGGAAGGATTGTCGTGCTAATTTAACCGTGCCAGATGGTTTTCCTGAGACTCTGCTCCATCCTGTTCTATGCCAGCCTGTGTCACTTTCCCCACCTATTGCAGGAGGGAAGTCCTTGGCTGCAGTGCCAGGAAGGTTCCCCCTTTCCATGGAAGGTGGATCTGCAGCCTTTCCTGACTGCAGACCCGTGATGGTGCAGTAGCAGGGCTGGCTTGGGCTCTGGGAGCTCATTGCCTCCATCCTTGCACCCTCCCCTGCAGTGCCAGAACAGCTGGACTGCCCAGGAGGGGGAAACATCCTCTGAGTGGGTTTGCATCCATCCCCAGTGGGTTTGCACTTGTAGGGTGGCAGATCATTCACCCCACAGCTCCTCAGGGTACAGCCAGCATCCTCAAGTCCTCTCCACCACTGCTCTGCTTCATCCAGGTTTTGGATTTGGGTAGTTTGAATTCCTCCACAACTTCCTTGGTAAAAGAAAAAGCTCTTTTGGTGCCTGGGCTTGAGCTGGGGCTGCAGGCTGGAAGGTCCCTGAGGAGCAGTGGCTCTGGGTGCAGGCAGAGCTCTGCTGCTGCTCACTGCAGCCACAGCAGGTGACCCCAGCAGCACCAACACAGGTGAGTGTGCCCAGATCTGCTCCTTGTGGGGCTGACACAGCTCCCTGGGGACAACAGGCACAGCCCCAAACCAGAGGGACAGTGAGCTTTGGGAAGGTACAGCTTGGGAAAGCCAACAGGGTTTGGGGTGCCAGGGCTGCAGGGGGGAACAGCATCACCTGTCCATGGCACCTCTGGGGCACAGGTGACAAACGTCCCCTGCCCTGTGCCAGCAGCTCCTGGCTGTTCCTTCTGAGCAGAGGAGTGGCTACAGCTGCTGCCAGCTGCACAGGGAAAAAGGACATGAGGAATGACAAAAGGCTTTGTGTGCAAGCACAGACATGAATTCCTTCATTTGTGCTCATGCAGACCTGGGAGAGCCCAGCGTGCAGTGGCACAGTAACAGGGTGTGGGTGTTGTTTCTGGAAGGCTGGTGCTGGTCCCAGTGGGGATCTGTGTGCAGAGGTGCTGGGAACAGCCTGCTGAGATGGAGATGCCTCCTCTGGAAGTCTGGGCAGGCCAAGAATGAAATTAGTGTCGAGCTGAGCCCAGTATCAGCTGCACCATGGCATTTATTTCCACTCCTTATTGGTACATCTCTAATCCGTGCCTTTTCCTGATAACTTTTCTTAATATTGATCTGTTTTACATTTGTCTTGCCCCGTTTTATACCTGGTAGTTAGAGTCCTTTTCCTGCAGGATGCAGCTGATGAGAAAACATGGATTTTCTCTCCTCCCACGGTGACCTCACATGGACAGAGCCCTTGCTGGGTACAGGGGGAGGCACGAGGGCAGTGTTTGTGCCCAGGCTGCAGCTCCCCAGTGCAGAACAGCCAGGACTCAGCTGTGCCCTCTCTCCTGCAGGCTTTGACACCTATTTCACCTCTCGCACCCTGGAGAACAACAGGAGGAACGTGTGGTTTGCAGAGTACTGGGAGGAGAACTTCAACTGCAAGCTGACCATCACTGGCTCCAAGAAGGAGGACACAGACCGTAAATGCACAGGTAATTTATTCATCCTTCCCCCTCCTCGTGCTGGGGGAGTGTGGGACCCAGGAGTGGTTTTATTTCACTGAAGGGTGTTTCTTTGGTTTAGATGGAGGATGGAACAATTTAGGAAGGAATTCTTCCCTTGTGAGGGTGGGCAGGCCCTGGCACAGGGTGCCCAGAGCAGCTGTGGCTGCCCCTGGATCCCTGGCAGTGCCCAAGGCCAGGCTGGACACTGGGGCTGGGAGCAGCCTGGGACAGTGGGAGGTGTCCCTGCCATGGCAGGGGTGGCACTGGATGATCTACAAGGTCCCTTCCAACCCAACCCACTCTGGGATTCCATGATTCCATGATTAGAACACCCTGCAGAAGCACTGGGCAGGAAGTGCCTCTGTGACAGAAGCCACGGCCGGTGCTGTCACCTGATGGCCACCCCACCCTTCCCCCCAACCCCTTCAGGTTTCCCAGCAGCAGCTGAAACATGTCATGTTGGATAATTGCCTTGGGTTGTGATCAGGGGAAATCAGTTCCTGGGAGGATTTGTTTCACTTTGATTGAAAGTTGATGAAAACTCCAATCCAGGGGAGTGTGGGGGGAGCAGCTCAGTGTTCCCAGGCACAGATCCCCATCCAGGGGAGTGTGGGGGGAGTTTGGGTGCCAGGGAGCAGCTCAGCACTCCTGGACACAGATCCTGGCCCAGAGGGATGTGAAGGGAGTTTGGCTTGGAGCGTTACCCGATGCTTTGTGTGCTGGGCAGGAGAAATTTAAAAGCCCATCTGCTTTCCCCAAGAAATCCCATGGGGATTGATGGGTGTTGAGATGAAGGCTTTGTCTCTGATGAGATCTGGAGGCTGGGCTGGGGGGATTCTGTCCCTGCAGAGCTGTTACTGGCTCCTGGAGGGCTTTGCCAGGTGACAGTGCAGGGATGTCACTGCACAGAGGCCTCGTTGTCATCCTCTGCTCCTCCAAATGACAATATTTACCCTGGCATGCTGGTGGTGGTTCTCGAGCCCTGGTTCTCAGCTGCTCTCACATGAAGAGCTCAGGTGGAGAAGCCTTCAGCCCCCTCACGTGCTGTGTGTGCTGGCAGTGGGTATCCAGGGGGTGTCTGCACAGCCCTGGCTGCAGGGGCTGTCTGTGGGGCTGGGGCTGTCCCTGTCCCCAGCCAGGGGCTGTGTGATGGTGCTGGGGGTGGATGAACCGTGGGTATTTTTCCGCCTGCACTTCCCCAGCTGCCGAATTCCACCTTGTGCAAAAAATAGCTGCCTGTTTGATACCGTGAGCATTCCACAATCTTTAAATTAAATCTCCTGTTAATGATGACTATCACCAGGTTCTCAGCAGCACTATTGTGTGAGACCCTTTGAAAATGTGTTTAATTCTTCAGGAACTGAAGCAGTGTCTGAACTCATCTCGCGCGAGCACCGATGGAGTGGGATTTTGATGTCTGTCTGTGTGAATTATATGCCATAAAAATCGTCCTAGAGATACTATTTATTCATCCTAACATGTTCCCTCTGCTTTGTGGTGATAACAATGAGTGCAGGGGGATCAGCTGAAGGAGAGGCACGGGGAACAGGGGACGCCTGCTCCTCGCCGTGCGGGGACGCGTTGGCAGAGATGAAGGAGTGAGACCAGGAGTTCTCAAACCTGCATCTCACTTCTGGCATCTGAAGGAGATGGAACGAGTGGGATTCTTTCTCTCTGTTCTCAGCACTCTGGGTTTGGAGCTTTTTTCCCTGGCTTTGTTGCAGCGTTGTTCTCCTGTGAGGATGTGCCTGGAGCTGGCCCCAGCTGCTCCGTCTCTCAGGAATCAGGATGATGAGCACTTGAGCCTGGAGTAGGAGGGGGGGTTAAACTGTTTGTCATCACCTTCAAATAGATCCTTTGGAAGCAAAAAATGCTCATGTCAATAAACTGCTTTTGTGTTTCATCCTTCTCCTGACATCCCAAGGTACTCATTGCAAACCCGTGGGACAGAAGTGTGTTCTCCTGAAATCACGTTGTGTTCAAGTGTCCCAGGTGTCAGCTGCTTCACTGCTGAAGCAAATCATGTTGTTGTGTGGCTCCTGCAGATCTCCACGTTAAAAAAAAATCAGCAAAAAAGCATCTTCTTCTCAAAGATGGGCAGAAATGGTGCAGTTCTCAGAGATGGGCAGAAATGGTGCAGTTCTCAGAGATGGACAGAAATGGTGCAGTTCTCAGAGATGGACAGAAATGGTGCAGTTCTCAGAGATGGACAGAAATGGTGCAGTTCTCAGAGATGGACAGAAATGGTGCAGTTTTCAAAGATGAACAGAAATGGTGCAGCTCTCAGAGATAAGCAGAAATGGTGTGGATGGGTTTGTTTTTCCTTTCCATGGTTCTGGTCTGACAGCACAGAGGGGCTGGTGGTTTCTTGCTGCACCCAAGTTTTAGGCTGGTTCTGCAGCCTTGCCTCGGTGGCAGCCCCAGGATGTCCTGCCAGGTCTGTGCTGGGGGTTCTCTCCTGCCCCTTCCCCAGAGGCACTGCTGCTTGCATCTGGAGGAACTTGGTGCCTTTTGGGAGCTTCCATCTCTTGCAGAGTAATTAATAATTGAATTTCTACACTCCCATTATACAGGAGCTGTTCCTGGAGCCTGTGGTAAAACGTTCTGCTTGACTTCTTTAGCTCAGCCTCAGAGGGGGAAATATCCCCCACAATAATGTTGAAGTCGGAATTTAAATTGTGCCTATCACTTTTGGTTTATTCCTGCCTGAAAATGGACTTTGGGCCTGATTTGCTGCTCAGTGCAACAGCAGGAAGTGACACAAACTGGAGGGAGCACTGTTCAGCCAGGCCTATTAATTTGGATATTTGCTGGTTGTTTTAAAGTCTGAAGAATATTTGGCTCACATAAATGATAACATTTGCTCTGCAGGTTCTTTGCTGCTTCAGGTTTGGGTTCAACTTCTAACTGCAATAGAATCTCTTTAGGAGGTAGCTCAGCCTGTGTTTTGGTGAAGGACAGCACACTCCCAGCTGTGTAAATTCAGACATGTTTGGGGTGAGCAGTTACATTTGTCTCCACGTCTGGATTTACTGTGCACAGTTCTTGATGTTTAATACCCAGCTAAGTGGCTGTTTCAGCACAGGGAAGCATCCTTGTTCTTGGAAATCCTACTGAGATTTAAAAGCCTTTATTATTTTCATGTTTGGACACTGTTGCATTGCTCTCAGGTTTTTCAGGTGTGTTTTGCTTGGGTTCCCCTTACAGCTCGCTCCACTGCTGCAGGTTTTCCTCCTGCTGTGCATGTGCCCAGCTGTGCTTCTGGAACTTGCTGTGGCTTATCAGTGTTGTTTGTGTGCAGCATTTCAATCCCAGATCCCCTCCCCTGGCATCCATTCCTGCTGCATTGCTCATTTGGTTACAGAGCTGAAACCACTTAAAAGCATTTTCCTTGTCAGGGCTTGAAATCCTGATAAGTTCTGTAATCAATGAGAGGGAGTGAATAATGAAAAGGATCCTGCCTGGAACTTCACCAGCTGGAAACTCACTTTTTCTGCTCAGTTGTTTGCAGGATTTCAGTGCTTCCAGAGGAGCTGAGATTTAAAACTGAGGGGTTTTGGTAGAGGGTGCCTCAACCATCATGGAATCATGGCATGGGTTGGGTGAAAAGGGACCTTAAATCCCACCCAGTGCCACCCCTGCCATGGCAGGGACACCTCCCACTGTCCCAGGCTGCTCCCAGCCCCAGTGTCCAGCCTGGCCTTGGGCACTGCCAATGAGTTAATGGACAGTTTCAGGGGAAAGAAGTAAATCAGATTCCTGATTCTCAGCCTGCAGTGCCTCGTTCCAGGCTCTGAAAATGCTGCTTGGTTTGCTGCCGAATTGCAGAGCCCCCCCGACCTGTTCAGGTGACCAGAAGAGCACAAAGGCCACCTGTGGCCATGGCCACCAGACCACACCTCCATCCACAGCCTGAGGGCCAGAGAAGGAGTTAAGGTGTTGGATTTTACCTTTTTCTGACCCAGAGATGGGGCAACTGAGAGGCATTTTAAAAAAACCTTTTTTTCTGTTTTTAGTCTCATGTGAAGGGTGAGACAATACAGATGTTATAATTCACACCATTACAATTAGAAGCCAATTATTCCTAATTACAAAGCACTATAAGCGTTTCTTGGCCTTTCAGCTTTTTGCTGCACCATGCTGTATATGCCTTAAAGCCACTCATTTAAAACTACCCTTCGTGGTCTCTCAACAATATCTGTCCTACTCCATGGCATTTCTCAGTCAGCATTTCTCATCTCAAGGTTTGCACACAGATCCATTCTGTGTGAGCCTTTCAGGCCCCGAGAACTCCCCACAAATCCATTTCCCACGGCAGGGCAGGAGCCTGCAGGTTCAGGTGTTTGGATTCGCCTCTTCCATCCCTGCTCCTGCTGCCCGCCGGTGGCTGGGTTCCCGTGCTGTGGATTTGCAGCTGCAGCCCGCTCCCGTGCCCGGGGCTGCCCCGGGGCTGCGGCACCCACGGGACCCGGCCTGGGGTCACCTCGGCATTCCATCCACGCCTCCTGCTGCAGCACTTCGGGGGCAGGCACGGGCTTCTGCAGGACCCTGAGGCCCTGCAGGCCGGGGAGCAGGGGTGACAGCGACAGGAGCTGCCCGAGGTGCCGCTAATTGCCCGTTAATTGTTAATTGCCGTTAATTGCCGGCGCGTTCCTCTGTTCTCTGCAGCCCCTTCGGTGGCTTCTCTGAAGCGACTCTTCCTTCCCTTGATCTGGCTTTGAGTTCCAATTAGAGCCCGGGATTTGCAGCAGAACAAACCACCAGGTTTAAATAGCAGCTGTGCCTTACTTTAGGCGCTGTCCTGCCTGTGAGCCGGGCTTTGGGAGCTGCGGGCTCGGCATCCCCGGCGGGGACAGGCAGCGTTTGTGTCCCTGGATTATCGGAGCACTCGCAGGAAGAGTCGATGATCCTGGGAGCAATGGCAGAGGTTTGGTTAGGTGTTAATTAACAGCGTTCCCGCTCGGAACGTTTCGCGGTGCTGACTGCAGCTCCTCCAGCGGGCTCCGAGAGGCTCCGCTGGTGCCAGGAGAGCGCTGTCCCCGTGTCCCTGAGTGTCGCCGTGTGTCCCCCGCAGGGCAGGAGCGCATCGGGAAGGACTCGCACTACGAGCAGGAGGGGAAGGTGCAGTTCGTGATCGATGCCGTGTACGCCATGGCCCACGCCCTGCACCACATGAACCGCGACCTGTGCGCCGACAGCGCCGGGCTGTGCCCCGAGATGGAGCACGCGGGGGGCAAGAGGCTGCTCAAGTACATCCGCAGCGTCAACTTCAACGGTGAGATCCCCCTCGGTCACCTACGGACCCCTACCGTCACCTACTGACATCCCTCGGTCACCTACGGACACCCCCCTGTCACCTACTGACCCCTCTTGATCCCCTACTGACACCCCTTGGTCACCTACTGACCTCTACTGTCACCTACTGACCCCTCTTAGTCACCTACGGACCCTCCTTGTCACCTACTGACACCCTTTGGTCATCTACTGACCTCTGCTGTCACCTACCGATGCCCCTCAGGTCACCTACTGACCCCCCTGTCCCTGCTGACCCCCCCATCCCCTGTTAACCCCC
>VXAX01001188.1:126585-141203 GCA_013399835.1 Leptocoma aspasia | reverse complement strand
CCTGCTGGTCCTGCCCTGAGCTGGGACCATCCTGCCCTGAGCTGGGACCACCCTGCTGGTCCTGCCCTGAGCTGGGACCATCCTGCCCTGAGCTGGGACCATCCTGCTGGTCCTGCCCTGAGCTGGGACCATCCTGTCCTGAACTAGGACCATCCTGTCCTGAGCTGGGACCATCCTGCTGGTCCTGCCCTGAGCTGGGACCATCCTGCCCTCAGCTGGGACCATCCTGCTGGTCCTGCCCTGAGCTTGGGACCATCCTGCTGGTCCTGCCCTGAGCTGGGACCATCCTGCCCTCAGCTGGGACCATCCTGCTGGTCCTGCCCTGAGCTTGGGACCATCCTGCTGGTCCTGCCCTGAGCTGGGACCACCCTGCTGGCCCTCCTTTGGGGCCTTGCCCTCCTTGCAGAGGTGCTGCCATCAATGCAGCCAGGGCTGGAGTGAGGCTGTGGTGAAGAGAGGCTGGATCTCAGTGAGGAGCTCAGGGTGCATTTTGTGGTCGTCGCTGCCTGGAGAACAAAAGGCCCAAAATATGGAAGACTTTAAACCTCAAGTGCTCACACAGTGAAATTGTGGAAGTTTTGAAGTGCAGTTGTGTTTTTGCCAGGGAGAAGCTGAAGATGCTGTTCATGGGAGCCCCTCAGGTGCCCAAACTGCCATGGACGTGCCCTGAGTAACAAACACCTTGGCTGGTGACACCTGTGCAACTCCTGCCCTCCTCTTCATAATTCATTTCTCATCTTGCAGTGATTAAGAGATCAAAACCCTGCAAATTCAGTCAGATGGTGTCTGGGTTTGAGGGCTTCCTGCAGGTGTCAAGTGCCCTGTGTCTGTGTGGGGAGAAGGCAGCTCCTTTGTTGGGAACTGAATTAAATTGTCACAGCTCTGCATGAGCAAGAAGCTTCAGCCTGGAGACTGACACAGGTTCTGAACTGCTTACTGGGCTCAGCAAAATCTGGGAAATCTTAATAGAAAGAAAATAAATCCTAAATGATCAAAAACCAGTGAAGTAACGACATGTTTTAATGATTGGAAGATCAAGGGTTATTTCTGAAACGCCCGTCTCCTCTCTGCGACGAGGTTTTCATACATCACTTTTTATTAATGTCATTATTTCATGAAAGGAGCCTGAGCTGGGGCTGGAACGCTGCGGTGATGCAAACCAGGAGTGACAGACCCTGCAGACAGGTGGCACAGAAAGGGCTGCAGAGCCTCACCCGGGCCCACACTGAGGTTCAGGAGGGCTGGCCCCGCTGAGCAGAGCCTTGGCTGGAGCCCAATTACGGCAGCTTCAAAGCCAGCAGAGGGGACAGTGCTGCTGCCCCCGGGTTAGCAGGGCTCCCATCTCCCAGCTGCCCGTGGATCAGAGACTTCTCCCAGCCTGGCTGTGTCCTTCCAGCACAGAACATGCACACGGTGCTGGCTGCTGCCTGCCCGTGTCCAGGGGGTCAGGTCCCAGGGCCGTGCCTTTGGGGTCCCAGCCTTTGGGGTCCCAGGGCCGTGCCTTTGGGGTCTCTGCAGGGACCTGTCCCACGGGGCTGTGCAGCCCTGCTGGGGCCAAGGCCATCCCAGGTCCCTCTGATGGCTTTGCTGGGGCTTTGGGGTGCTGTTCCCGTGGAGGTGGCCGTGGGTGTGTTCTTGGCTGTGTCCCCTGAGGGTTTGTCCCAGCCCTGACTTTGGGGTGGCCGTGACAGTGGTGTCCATCCCCCATCTGCCCCCTGAGCAGCCCTGGACCTTCCTCTGTGCCCGGGGGCTGTGCCTGGCCTGGCCAATCCTCACATGTGTCTGTTGCATTTTGGGAGCCTCACCTGAGCTCCTGCCCTTTCAGGTGTCCCTTTCTTGTCAGCTCTGACAAAGCTGAGCCTAACTCACCCTAAGCAGCCCTAGGAGTCCTGATTAGCCAAATCCCATTTAGCACTTTGCTGCCTTTCCTGAGGAGCCAAGGAATTACAGCCATTGCTTCTGATTGACTCTAAGTGTTTCCACTCAAATGTATTCTGGCTACATGAATCTGTAATGACGATTAAATATCTGCCTGGTGCTCACAAGGAACCAGCGAGGAGAGATTTCAGTGGGAGATTTTCTGTACCAGCCTTTGAACTGAATTTGTATCTGATCTCAGAGGATTGTAGGAGAGACAGGAAACAATTTACCAAGGCTAGAATGGAGACTATGCTAATTCACTCCTTCAAATCTTTTTTCACTCCCTGGAATTCAATGAAGAATGGGAATCATGAAGAAAACGATAATCTTAAAGTTCAGTGCTACAACAGGGGAGATTTTTCATTGCTTTAGGGAAAAAAAAGTTACACAGGAGGAGGAAGCTTTGAATATAGATATGCTGGAGGATTGTCATAATCTTCAATCTTGACACAATATTACTCTACCCTACCGAAACCTATTTTAATATGTCTGGAAGTAAATGTCACCCTGGAAGGTTGCTCCTGGAGCTCTGAGGAAATGAGGCACACTTTGAGTTCTCCTCTTGGGAATGTTCCCATCCAGTGCTGTGGTGATTAAAATGCAGGTGTCCTACTGAGAGCTCACCTGAGGTCGGGGCTCAGGTGTCAGGGCAGCTCCAGGCTTTGCCAGCACAGGAAGGGTTGGGGGTTCTCTTGGCCTGCACTTGCCCCTGTTTGTCACTTCAGTACCTGGTAAATAAAGGTAATTCAGGGTCCTGCTCAAGACACTCCTGTGGCAGTGCCACAGAGCCTGGATAAGGGAGTGCACCAGGAGTGCTGTTCCCAGTCAGGGAGTGCACCAGGAGTGCTGTTCCCAGGTCAGGGAGAGCACCAGGAGTGCTGTTCCCAGTCAGGGAGTGCACCAGGAGTGCTGTTCCCAGCCAGGGAGAGCACCAGGAGTGCTGTTCCCAGATCAAGGAGTGCACCAGGAGTGCTGTTCCCAGTCAGGGAGTGCACCAGGAATGCTGTTCCCAGGTCAGGGAGTGCACCAGGAGTGCTGTTCCCAGCCAGGGAGAGCACCAGGAGTGCTGTTCCCAGTCAGGGAGTGCACCAGGAGTGCTGTTCCCAGGTCAGGGAGAGCACCAGGAGTGCTGTTCCCAGTCAGGGAGTGCACCAGGAGTGCTGTTCCCAGGTCAGGGAGAGAACCAGGAGTGCTGTTCCCAGGTCAGGGAGAGCACCAGGAGTGCTGTTCCCAGTCAGGGAGAGCACCAGGAGTGCTGTTCCCAGGTCAGGGAGAGCACCAGGAGTGTTCCCAAGGCCTGCTCTGTCCTCTCCCACCCCACACACGGTGGTGATGGCAGTGAACATCTTGTGGAGGAGGAGGAGGCTGTTTCTGGGTGCTAGTCAGGACTCACTAGCCCCGGGCTGCCTTCTGACAGCAGCATCTCTCACAAGCAGATGGACCATTTTCTGGAGGGGGAAAAGCAGCATTTAGAGGCTCCATTGACAGGAGTTCAGGTTTTCACTGGAGAATCCCTGAGGACAGGGAGACGGGAGGCAGGCTGGAGGGCAGAAAGAAAATCCTTCTGGTATTTCTGGGCAGAGTAGGGTGAGGTAAGGCTCACCTGGGCTTGCTGTGTTTATTTTCAGGCAGCAGGGTCAGGCAGAGATGATCTGTGGGAGAGGGCTGGGTGATGGCAGTGTCCAGAAGTCTCTGCTTTGGATGGATGGCCTCGGCCTGGAGCGTGTTCCCAGTGTGAAAGCTCTCACCCGTCACCAGATGAAAGATTTGGTAAAGATTTGGTGTTGGGTGGTTGGATTTTGTCTCGTTTCCTTCCCCCAGGCAGTGCTGGCACTCCAGTGATGTTCAACAAGAACGGGGACGCCCCGGGGCGCTACGACATCTTCCAGTTCCACAGCAGCAACACCAGCACGCCCGGCTACCGCCTTGTGGGCCAGTGGACAGACGACCTCCAGCTCAACGTGAGTCCCTCCCTGCTCCTTTCACATGGCCACTCAGCGCCCAGAAACCTAGCAGGGATCTCTGCTGCTTCCTCACAGCTCCATAGTGGGGTTTTTGCACATTACCTCCCTCTCCTCTGTCCTGCAACCTTCTCCCGGTACCCAGAGAGCTCCTCAGACTGACAGACATGAGGTGATCATGCAGATTTTATTACTCCTGCCTATCTGCAGTCCCTAGTTGCCAGCCTGAGAAATGAAGCTGTGATTTGTTGTAGTTTGAAAGCGCTGGGCTTTCGTTTGCAGATGCTTTTCAGTTTTTCTTGTCTTTGGAAAGCTGGAATGAAATGTGTTTGGAGTGAGTCACTTTTCCGGTGGTGTTTTTAATCCGTGTGGGTGAGGTGGCCTTCCTGGGATGATGCCTAAAGGAAAGCAGGCTCGTAGGAGCAGGTGCTCAAATACCCTTTGATGTTTCCCAGAAAACCCCCAGGACAGGTGGGTGGAAGGCTGGAGACGTGTCAGCCTCGCCCCTCCAGGCTGGCCTGAGCCCCGGCTGGGCCCAGGGTCCCTGCTTGGCTCTGTGCACTTTGCCTCAGGCTCCTGGAGCAGTGGGGCCAGTTCTGCCTCGTGGCTGCTCCCTGTGCGGTGTCATCAACACCCAAAGACCCTTTCAGTTCCACTGGGCTCTTCAGACACACCTGAGGAAGACCAAGGTGTTCCTGAGGGGAAAGGGTGTTTGTAGAAAAAGGGTTCCTCCCTCAGCCGGGAGCGTTGGAAATTCTTGGTGGGTTGTGGCTCCTTCTCTGCCTCTGCTGCCACATCTCCTTTGGCAGCAGGGTGAGAGGACAGGCTGTGTGACACAGCCCAGCCCTGGCACCCCTCCAGAGACACACTGGGTGACCCAGGGTGGGGGGCACAGAGGGTGACACAGGAGGTGACACAGGGGTGACCCAAGGGTGACCCAGGAGCTGCTCCCAGCCCGGGCTCTCTCTGGACCTGGTGTCACACGCTGCACTCAGGGCTGGCCCTGTGACCTGTGGGGACATCTGAGCTCCCCCAGCCCTGAGACACAAGCCATGGGGTCACAGCCATCCCCTGGGGTGGGACCAGAGGCCCAGCACTTTCTATTTTTAACGTTTTCATGGTGTTTGTTAAATCAAGTAAATAATGTGGGTCACCAAGAGTCCACTCTTGGAGGCTGATCACACACATTATTTTACTCTCCTTGAATTTTGGCTCATTTTTATTTTCTGTGTTTGATTTGCTCTTTCAGTGCTTTTCAACTTTTGATGTTCTATATAAGGAAACCTATATTAACTTGCAATTTACAGTTCTTTTAGCAAAAAATATTAATATTTTATTAAGCAAATCCTTCTTTATGTAAACTGCACATCCTGATTCATTAAAATTTAAAGCTAAATTAATGGAGCTTGATTTGTATTCCTGTTGTTGTGTTAAATGTTTCCATAAAAAGACCTCTTCCCTCACCCTCGTAGCCTCATGGACACAGGGTCATAGCAGTAGATGAGATTCTCTCACTAACTTCCCTTCTAATCACTCAAGTGTCCTAGTTTCTCACGCAAATATATACATAAGATAGTCCCTTTTGTGCTGTTGGATTATTTCTTACAATAATAAAGACAGTTGTGGAGTTTAGAGAAGTCAAGGATTCCTGGAAATAACCAAAATATATACTATTAAATACATCCCAGGGAAAACTGCCAGAGGATGCAATTTGTTTTCAGTAATTATTGTGGCAATAGCCCTTGAGGGGATGTTTCCCCAGCTCTTATTTCTCAAGTACAACACAAGAGGGGAAGGCAGAGGGTGTTTGGTGCACGTGCTGGTTTGGATTTGGAGCTGCTGCAGTGGTGCTTTGTTTCCCAAGAGCTTTGGCACTCTGGGCAGTCTGGGTCACTTCTGGGCGTCTGAATTCCCCTGGGAACGGGAAGAGCTCTTCACACAGCCTCAAAGGTAAGGACACTGCAGAGCCCAGAGGCAGGAGGGAAATAACTGCAGGAGACCAGCTGGGTGAGTAAATATTTTCTTCTTTACCATCGTCCTCATTCCAAGAAGGAACAGAAATGTTTTGCTGTTGGATTCCTCTGGCAGGGCTGCTGCTGTTCAGTCTGTTGGGGGTGCCTTCAACACAGGTCATCTTCCCA
The DNA here is from genome assembly GCA_013399835.1 of Leptocoma aspasia. Lineage (NCBI taxonomy): Eukaryota > Metazoa > Chordata > Aves > Passeriformes > Nectariniidae > Leptocoma > Leptocoma aspasia. The sequence continues at coordinate 135,181 of VXAX01001188.1, read as the reverse complement.
TTCATGGTACTTTTTGGGGTATGATGGGCACAGGCTGGATTAATCTGGAGGGCTGAACCAGATTTTTTCATGTTAGATTGCAGAGTAACTTCTGTTGCAGTGTTCTCTTGCTTGTGTTAGCAGACTGAGGAGAGCTTCAGCAACTTGCTTGGAAATCCTCAAATCTGCTGTTTTCTTATTGTTGGCCTGGGTTGATAAACCTGGCTTTATGAATTACCTGGGACTGTCAGTATCTCAGGTCAGATAAGAAAATATTTGATGGCTTTCCACTGCAGCAAACTTGGGACATAACAATTGATGTGAGGGCAGTGCCATCACGCCATTTTCTTTTGCCAGCTTGGCAGCAATCAGCCGAGCAGAGCTTTGCCCAGCACCCAGTGCACAGTTTAGTCCCAGTTCTGGCTGTATTTCAGGTGTCTATGCAAGGATAAAATGAGCAGATGTCTGATTTTAAAGGGCTTGGCCAGCATTCCATGAGAAGCCGTTGCAGTGCTTTGCTGTCCCTGCAGCAGGGGTGTGATGCTGAGCAGGGCCCCCATCTCCCAGCCATCTCCCAGCCATGGGAGGCCAGGGAAGGCCAGGTGCCCCCTGTCCTTGGTGAGGGCTGTGCCAAGCTCTGCCAGCCCCTCCTGGCCCCCAGCTTGGGGATGCAGTGTTTGCAGTTCCCATCCTGCTGCCGTGTGAGATGCTCTGCCCTGGGTCTCAGGGTCAGAAGCTTGGCCAGCTCATCCCTGCTGGAGCTCTGTGACCCCCAGCACCTGGTGGAGAGCAGAGGTGCAGATGATGCAATTAGGGTGGCAATGCTGTTGAGCTGCACTGTGACCCCGGGCTGGGGCTCTGTGAGGGTGCACTCCGTGCCTCAGGGCAGCTCCAGCCTTGCCAGACCTGCCTGCACTGGCTGGAGCTTCCATGTGTTTCACACCCAGAGGTGCTGCTGGTGAAGAGGAGCCCGTCTGCCGTGGGGAGGACGGGGGGATTGTGTAGCAGCTGGGTTTTGGGTGGTTTGCTTTTGCAAAGGGGCATTTCAGTCTGTTGTTGGGCTGGGTTCCCCCTTTGTAGCTAAGGCTTGTGTGGTTCCAGCAGCAGGAAATGGTGAGGATGGCTGAAGGCAGGAAACAGGTCCTGCCTCCATGCCTTGTGCTTCTCTGTGGATCCTAGAGAAGGAATTAACCCCTCGGTGCCCTGCTCTGCCCCGTCTCCCCTGGGTGCAGCTCGGGGGGTGTCCTTGCTGCGTGTGCTGTTTGTGGGGCAGCCTTTGGGGCTGCTGGAGAGGGGGCACTGGAGGAATGCCAGGAGCTGCCTGAGCAGCTCCATACATGGCTGGCTCCTAAAAATGCAGCTTCTCATGCTTGGAGGTGCCTGACACAAATACAAACACGTCTCTCCTGGAGGAACTGATGTGCCTGAAGGAGGAAGAAATGGATCGCTCCTAGAGGCAGCACAGGTTCTCCTGGGAAATTTGGTGATATTGCTTCTCTTTCTCCAGGTACAGTTAACTCAGCAGGTCCCAGGTTTATTATGTTTTCCCATCCCATTCCCTGTGCAAGTATCCCAGAACTGTCAAAATCAACAAATAAAGGAAACATTCCCTGTGAAATTGTTGAACGTGCTTTTCCCAGGGACTGGCCTTGTGCTGAGGCTGCAGAGACCTGCTCGGGCTGCTGCCCGTGGGCACGAGCTGCTCCCTGGGATCAGTGGCAGTGAGCTGTGGGGATCCTGCCTGATGCCAGGAGGTGCTGGCTCTCCCTGAGGAAGGGCTCCTGCCCCTGTTCCATGTGGGAGCACCCAGCTGAGCTGTGGGGCCACCTCGGCCATCCCACAGCTCCCACCCGGGCAGGACGATGCCCTCGTCCTTCACCCTCAGCTTGGAGCAGTGAGGTGCTTCCATGAGACCTGGTTATTTGCTGTTGGGGAGGGAGATCTTCCTGGAGCAAGCTGATGTGGGGCTGTTTTCCAGTCTGATTGTCTAATCAATGCTGTGATAAGGCCACTGGTGCCTGCACAGGGTGCATCATGTCAGGTCTGAATTGCAGTGGTGTCTCCACCACGTCGGACACTGTTCCAGCTCGGAGTTCCAGCTCGGAGTTGTGGCTCCTGTCGGTGCCACTGGGCACTGGGGCCATGCAGCACGTGCTCAGCATGGCTGCAGGAGGTGAATCTTTGGCTGGGGATGCAAAACACCATGTCCTGTCCCTTATTACACTGTGCAGGTGTCAGGCAGCTCGTGCTGGAGACGTGCCTCCCTTCCAGGGCGTCGGGCAGGGCCGACTGCAAGTTCCAGATAAAACTAAACCATTCCTCTAATTCATTTGTTTGCAGACAGAAACAAATACGTATTAGAGATGCCTAAACACACTGCATGCAGGGATAAAGGAGGAGATCTGTGTTGTGCCCTGGGATGGAGGTGGCTCAGGGGTGTGGAGCAGAGCAGGGTTTGGGTCGGGGCTGTGGTTCCACAGAGCCCTCACAGCCTTGCTGGGGCTGCTGCCAGTGCCTCCCCTTCTACTGATGTCCCCCAGCAATCAGTGACCTGGGGCTGCAGCCCTGCCAAACGAGTGCTTGGGAGATGAATGGTGTTGATAATTATCAGTGTGGTTCCATGGACACAGCTGTTCATGGATCCAGCTCCCCTCATCGGCCATGCCGTGGGCTCCTGAACAATTCCCTGCTCCCTGGGCAAGGAGCTGGGAGCTGCTGTTTGCCTTGGCTAGCAGAGTGTGACATAAAGTCCTGCTTGGAATCAGCACCATCCCTGTAGCTCAGGGTTTGGGGTTTGGGGTGAGCTGGGGGTCAGTGCTGCCCCCCGAGCAGGGGGAGCCCTTGCTGGCAGGACAGCAGCAGGGACAGGGACAGCACGGTCACTGACACAGGATGGAGCTTCCACACTGCCATCCTTTTTTCCCCACAAACAGAAGTGCATTGAGTAACCCTGTAATCCTCTGTGCAATGTATGTGGAACCTGCTCACTTCAACACCTCCTGAATCTGTTTGGGCTCAGACTAATCAATTTACACGCCATAAGCATCTCTGTTAGGGAATTTGGAAATAAATGTTATGAATAGTGAGCTGGTGAAGAGAGTAATTAACTGTCTAACCTGCTGGCAAGAGACCTGGCCGTACCTGCCTTTTTTTGATAAAATATTCGAATTGGAATTGGATCCAAACACCTCTTCAGTGATGTTTGTTGCTCAGGAACATTCTGCCAACAGATGGTATTTTTCTAAAATAACATGTTCAAATTGATTTCTGTTCATTGTTTTCTTGGGTTTGTTGCTGGGTTTTGGGTTTTTCCTTTGGAGCAGAATGTGTTCAAAGTAGATGGAGTTTCTGGTTTTGCCACTGTTGGGGATACTCTGCGTCTCCTGCTGCCCTGGTCCTGTCCCTGCAGGTGTCACATCAGTCACTGGGTGACACATGGTGACAGGGGTGGGGTGTCTGCATTTATGGGGATTATTTCCCAGCATTAATGCTGCTCAGTGCAGAGTCCTTGCAGAAGGATCTGCAGTCTGTTTGCAGAGCTCTTGGCCATGGCTGGGCCTTTCTGAGCTCAGCCTCTGTTACCCCATCAGTCTGTGGCCCCGTGAGGAGCTGAAAGGTAACTCCATCCCTGGGTTCCTAAAACTCCTCCCAGTGCCATGTTCTGGCCACCATGCCCACCGTGGCAGCAGCCCTGGTGTGTGCTGCAATAATGGATGTTGTTTATTTTGTTCCCTCATTAAATTCTGCAACCTCTCATTGCTCATGTCAGCCGTGACCAGCACAAACACCTTTAATTATCTCAACTTGCAGAATTAACTTGCAGCCAAGTGGAAGGGAATTTTTCAAGCCACTGGCCCGCTGAATGACCATATGCTGGCTCCTCCTGCTCCAGGAGGGATGGAGCAGGCAGTGGGCTGAAATCACACAGGTCCTGCACAAGCTGTGACTGCAGCTGCACTGGGGAGTGCCTTGGGGTGCACTGGGGGCTGTGGGACTGCAGATGGCTTTGGTGCATTTGGCTGCTGGACGTGGAATTCTCAGACAAGGGCACGGGCTCAGAGCACCTGCTGGGAGCCCTGGGAGCCAGGCAGGAGCTGCAGCTCTCACTCAGCTTTGTGCTGCACCACAACAGCAGGGCAAGAGCTAAATCTCAGCCCTCACTGTGCACACCAGGCTCAGAACTGAAGAGGTGAAATGTCATTTCCTCTCTGTCACTGACCCACTTGGCCCAGGCAGTGACAGCAGTGTGAGGGGACTCAGCTCCATCAGCCCGGGCAAGGCAGAGCACACTGTGGTTCTGCTGCAGGTCTGACAGTGTCAGGGAGAGTGTTTGTGGGGATGCAAATGCTGAGAGTGTCTGGGATGGATTGCACATGTGCTTAAAGACAGGAGAAAACTGGAGCGTAAGGAGCTCATAAAAGCTATAATGGCAAAAAAAATGATGTAGAAGACTTGACTTGAGATTTTGCTTTGTCTTGTGTTGTTCCCTTCCATGCCCACGAGCCTGCAGGCAGACACACTCAGAGAATGAGTTATGTAAGAAATGGGAGTTAAAAAATAAATCATCCAGTCTTCAAAAGAGGTGCTGGTTCTGTGCCTACACATCCCTGTGTAAAGCCTTTCTGAGAGGCTAATGTGGTTTTGTCAGCAAATATATTCAAGAGCAAATGCTTTGCTGGGATATTTTATGGCTAATGAACATGTTTGGTTGCTTTTGGCAGGAGTAACAATGTCAGTTGGTGTGTTATTGAGGGTGCAATATTCTTTATTTAATATCTGAAAGCGGGAAGAGGCTCTTCAGTGACAGATGTGCTTTGTTGTGTTTGGAGAAGTTCACCCAGCTATGGAGAGCAGAGCACTTCAGCTGTGCACCAGAGCTGTGCTGCTGCCACAGCTCCCAGGGGCAGTGTGGGGTACAGCACCCTCCCAGCACGGGGCACTGGCCATTTAAATGCCTCCCAGCTAGCCCAGCAGGGAGCTCAGGCTCCCAGCCAGACCCACTGGGTTCTTCAGCTGAGTTCTGCCCAATATTTCCATCCCTCTTCCCCCTCGTTCCAGCCCAGCAGGGCCCCCATAACTCCTGTGGCACCTCTGCTCCCTCTGGGGCTCATCTCCAGGGACATGGAGGTGGCAGCAGATGGTTTGTGTTTGTGTCTGTCCTTGCCCTGGCACAGGAGGGTGGATGGAGAACACTCTCTGTTTGTGGGGATGTGTGGGCAGTGCTGTGGGCAAGGGCAAGGCTCTGCAGGAGAGGAGAATCCAAGGACTATCAGCTAAATAAGGATTGAGTTTGTGCCTCTGGATCAAAGACACTTCTTGTCTTTTCCCTGGCAAGATAAGGGTGATTTCTGTCTGGGAGGAGCGGTCAGCAGCGTGTCTGGAGAGCCCAGGGCACCCCGAGGCACCGGTGCTGCTCCTCTCTTTGGGGTCTCCTTTGTCACCTCTGGTCTGTCTGCTGTGGGAGGAGGTGTTTGCTGAGTGTCCCTGTCCCTGTGATGGTGACTGCCTGGCATTCCCTGCCAGGCCTGGGGCAGGCAGCAGGATTACAGCTTTGGGACTCCACCTGCCCGAGGTTTCAGTGGCAGATCAGGGGCTGGCACCTTCCAGAGCCTTGTGACCATTAACAGCAGCCAAAACTTGCTGCTTTGTCTCTGTTTTTGTTGATCAAATTTGCAAGTAAACTCCTCTAATTAACTGTATGAGCAGCTATGGGAACTCTTGGCTTGGAGCTGCTTCTGTGGATCCCAAACGTGACCCAGCTGTGTTTTGCAAAATGAAATTTTGGTCCCACACCAACGCCAGTGCTGAGGGTGGTAGAGTAGAAATAGTGACAGATGTGTCATGTTGTGTTTGCTTTAGGGAGGAGAAGGAAATCCCACAAAGGGTGATTGAAAGCTCTGCTCACATCAGGCCCATGTGAGCAGCCCTTGGAGTTTCCAGCATTTAAGCAAAGCACAGAGGTTCCTGACGGGCCACATGTATTGAGTGGGTCAGAAATAATCATTATTTAAATGTCCTTGAATACTGATTTCTGAAGGAAATCGTCTGGCTGGTGGCAGGACTGTAATATCAGATGTATAATGTGGAATTTAATGTGTCCCCAGCTAATTGTTCACATGATGGACAATAATGGCCCCAAGTAAACAGCTGCAAAGGGTCTTTAGTCTCTGAAACAACCTGAGAGGAAGCCTTTATTTGCTTTGTTTTCCTGTTTTATTTGGTTTTTCTTCCACTAAACTGAGAACATACATTTTGTGAAAATGCTGCCGAAATGATTCCCATGAAACATCCTTGTTTGCTGGTTAATCCCACCTTGAGCTGGCCAGGGGACCTGGGGCTGGCTGACCAGCAGCTGCTCCCCAGTGCTGATGGAGTCAGGTATTTCACTCTGCTTCAGCAGTGCCTGCACTCCCCTGACTGGGGAAGGGTTGCACAGACTCCAGCCTCCCTTTGCAAGACCAGATTTTGCCCTTTTCCTCCCAAAAATGCAGCTGGAAGGGGTGGGACAGGCTTTTCTGCTCACTCAGCCCAGGCTGGGAGCTCCTGTGCCCCTCACCTGGGGTGAGTCCCATCTCCCCACTGCACTTAAATGGCATTTAGTGATATTTAATAAGGGTTTCCTTGCAGAGGGGTTGCACCCCTGTCTGTGGGGACAAAATTCCCTGCCCTGGGAGGCAGCTGCTCCCCTGGCAGTGTGTCTGGCCACCAGCCTTTCCTAATTCTCTGTGCACATCTGCAGTTCTTTTAGGGCCCAATTGACTGAGCATAACCTGAGCAGGATAATTTAATATTATTAGTATTATTAATATCACTGCAGCAATCTAATTAGGGCCTGAATGAGCTGGGTACTGAATTTCCCTCAGAATTTTGTATTTGTTTCATGTTCCTTCCCTGCCCTGTGTTGTTCTGCCTTGCACACGAGATGTGATGAGGAAATCACTGTCCCACTGATGCTGAGGCTTCAGGAAGGGAAAACCAGCACCAAATAATTCGACAGGAAAATGCTGGTCTTTGAATCAGCTGGGGAATCAGGAGGATAAATAAATGCCAGCATTTCTGAGCTGGCAGGCACTGGAAGGGAAATGCTCTCCAAATTACACATGCCTGCTTGGTCCCCTCTCATCACTGCCCTTTCCAGACTGGGAGCTGTGTGTTGGGTTTGGCAGAAGCAGAACTTCCCTACAATCACAAAGAACAGAAAAAAAAAGAAGTTATTGGCTCATAAGAGAGGTAAACAAAGATAAAGGGCTAATCCTTTCCTCAAACCTTAGGTACGGTCGACTCGTGGCTGTGCCATGAAAAATGGCTCTGAGAAGGAGTTTTCAGGAGAAAAACCAGAATTCCTGGATTTGCTTCTAGATGTGCCATTGTCACCCAGGCTCGTTCTTGAGGAGCTAAGCTTTCCAGCCGTGGGGCACTGTGAGCATGTTAGGAGCACTGTGTTAGGAACACGTGTTTGATTTCAGCTGCTGAGCTGCTCTGCCCTGTGCTGAGCTGGGCCTGTGGGCTGTGCTCACTGGGCTGGGGCTTTCCTGTCAGTAAAATCCTGCACAGGAAAAACCTCTGCTGTCCAGAGCAGCTGGGGCTGCCCCTGGATCCCTGGCAGTGCCCAAGGCCAGGCTGGACACTGGGGCTGGGAGCAGCCTGGGACACTGGGAGGTGTCCCTGCCATGGCAGGGGTGGCACTGGGTGGGATTTGATGTCCAAAGCAGTTTGGGATTCTGTGATGATTCAGATTTTCCCTCATTCTAAGCCACTTTACGATAAAAAATTGCCTTGGATTAGCTCTGCTTTCAGAAGATAGTTTTGCCCTAACCTATCCATTTAAAGAGACAAGAACTATGTGTTATAAATGCACATTTGGAAGCACATGCTCTTTTTTTAATTAAAAAAAATTATGCAGGGGCTGCAGGATGAGTGCTGAAGATGCATGGTCCACCCCCTTCCATTAGTGAGAAGACAACACAAAGCTGTAGGCAGATATAAAAGCATTAAAATAATTAATTTTCCATTTTATTGCGTGTCAACAGAAATGTTAATAATAAGCATTTTTCCAAAAACTGTGGGTTAAGCATTTCTCTCTAGATCAGTGGCGTGCTGGAAATGTCCTTGCTTTAATGTGGAACAAATGGCCCTTGGATCTCATTAAAGATGGTTCTGGGTGCTCAGAGGAGCTCTCAGTGCTGCTGGGGCACAGCAGGTAGGGCTGCTAAAAAAAGGTGACAAATACTAAAGGAAAGAGAAAGGAAGGGTAGAAATGAAAGGGAAATAAAGGAGGGTTAAGAATTGCTCCTTGTGGGAGCACCGAGGAGGGGCTGCAGAGTGGCAGCAGAGCCATGGCATTGTTTGGGAGCTCCCAGCCATGATGAATTGAATGTTGATGGGCCAGGGGCTGCTGAGGGGCAGTGCTGGGCACAGGGCTGGGTTCTGTGCCAGGGAGAGCTCAGGGGCTGCTGAGGGGCAGTGAGCAGTGCCCGGGTGTCACTCTATCGAGCAACACGGAACGCAGAGACAAACGCAGCTACACTCGAGAGAAGGCAAAGAAGAGAGAAACTTTATTTTGGTTTTAACATTATATAGAGTTCTGGAAACGACCATCGATTGGAAGGTGAAGTTA
>VXAX01001188.1:70658-99962 GCA_013399835.1 Leptocoma aspasia | reverse complement strand
CCCTCTGTCCATCCCTCTGTCCATCCCCGGTGCACATCAGTCAGCAGGGAGGAAAAGCCAGAGAGGGGCGTGCAGCTGTTGCTGTCCCTGTGTTGTCACCACCCCAGGACAGGGGTCACAGCCCATGCCTGCCCCCACAGTGGCACACAGGGTGCCAGGACAGCACACTGCAGAGCAGAGCTCAGTGCCAGGGCACAGAACAGGAGGAGAAGCCCAAGGGGGGGCAGAACTTGTCCTGTTCAGTGCTGGGGCTCAGCAGCTCAGAGCTCCCCCCTGGCCCGGCAGGGTCACCTCTTCCTGCACGTCCTTGGCTCTGCAGAGTTTCTGTGCAAGGACAGTGGCATCAGCTCCAGGAGGCACCAGCTCCATTCCTTTGCTGGCCTGAGGCAGGGCCAGCTCTGTCCTTTTCTTGGCTGAGCAATTCCCAAGTGACTCCAAGCAGCTCCTGGGTGTTTTTGTTGTCTCTGCACCTGCTGCAGAAAGCCAAGGCAGCTCGTTCTGCAGCAGAGGAGGAATCTGCTGAATGTTGTCTGTATGAACTCTGTGACTTGTGGGATTGCCTCTGATGCTGCTTCCGTTCCTCACTCAGCCATCAGATGCTGTTTGAAAGCAGCACTTGCTTTTCCATTGCTGCTCTGTCCAATTATCTGGCTAATTTAATTTCCTTCCAGATAAGCTGTTAGAGTTTCTCTCTCAGGCTGAAGGGACAAAATTCCTCCTCTTTTGCATCTGCATCAGAACACTCAGAGTAAGTGCTTCAGTGTTCACTGCTTTGAATTATCACACAAGTTACAGATATAACCCATAAACGTTTATTTTTGGTGCATGCAAATTTCTTGCATAAGGAAGTTCCTAATATAAGGGAACAAGCTGTATAAAATATTTAGCTGGAATAACTGAGATATTTAAAATACAGACATTGACTTCAGCTCTCCTCCACACATTTGCCTGTGAACCACAAGCTGAAAAACTCGACGTGCTGGGTGCTCTTGGGACGTGAGAATGAATGGTGGCTCTGACAAGGTGACATCAGGAGGAGCAGTTTCACTGTGCAGGCACTGGGAATTGGGAATTTGTCCTTTCAGTTCTGTTCACTCTGTGCTGGCTGCCTTTGCCTGTGGCCCCTGCAGGTGTGAGTCTCTGGGAACACGACTGAGTTTTCCTTTTGATGGCTGAGCCTCCTGCTGCCAGGAACATGCTGGGACATGATCCCTCACAGCATTCCTGCATCCCAGGCTGTGGAGTGCTGCCACACGGGCTAGGACATGATTCTGCCCTCAGCAGGTTGGTCTTTTAGATGCTTCTATTTGAGGAATTCTCGTCTTGTTGGCATAAATTGGATTTTGGGAAGGAATCCTTCCCTGTGAGGGCTGGCAGGCCTGGCACAGGGTGCCCAGAGCAGCTGTGGCTGCCCCTGGATCCCTGGCAGTGCCCAAGGCCAGGCTGGACACTGGGGCTGGGAGCAGCCTGGGACAGTGGGAGGTGTCCCTGCTGTGGCAGGGGTGGCACTGGGTGGGCTCTGAGGTCCCTCCCAAAGCAGTCTGGGATTCTGGGATGTGCAGCCCATTCCCTGAGCCTGGCCAGGAGCACTGGGGTTCTTTGGCACCCAGGCACTGCCAGGCTGCACAGCAAGCAACCCCTGAAGGGACATTTCCTGACACTAAAATCCCATCCCATCCTTCAGTGTCACCTCTGCAGAACTGCCAGGCACAGAGTTTACAGGGACATGGTGGGACTGATGCCCTGGCATCCCACAGCCATCCCACAAAGGCTCTCTGTGCCTGCCTTGCCATTTCTGCTGTGGTGGCTGTGATCAGCACAACCCCTGCCATTTGTTTGTAGATCAAATTTGTTTAAAGACCTTGACACTTGTACAACTTCCTGAGCATCTCCACTCCCACGGGGCTGCTGTCCCACCTGGCCCTGGGTGCTTGCTGAGGGGTTGCTGGCACTCAGCATGGGATCTGTGTTCCAGGGGAAAAGTGCACCCTGAGGGGCACAGGGGGGCAGAGATCCCTGAACGCCTTACAGGGATTTAAACCACCATGGCATCAGGGAACCTTTGGGCTGGGAAGGACCTTAAGGCTCAGCTGGTTCTGAGCTTGGGGACAATGTGCTGTTCCCATGTCCCTGTGCAGCCCTGCAAGGACAGAGCTGCCAGGCACTGCCTGAGCCTGCAGAAATCAGCTGGTCTGAGGGAGCAGGAACGGGGCTTGTTGCAGTCATTAGCAGATGGGACTCAGTTTCTCCATGCAGGAAAAGCCAATTCTTTATTCACATAGCTTGTATTTATAGGAAATATCAGAAGGCACCATGTTAAACCTAACTGGTCAACAGCACACTGAAAGTCAGTTTATTGCTTGGTAAATGCCCTTGGTGCCTGTCCATCACATCTCTCTGTCCTTGGATAGTTTACATATTTTGTTCACTGATTCCCATGGGACAGGTTTCTTGTTTTTTACAGGTACAAAAGCTTTTCTTACCAGAATAGTTTGTTGTGCTAACTGCTTTCATTCTTTTGATTTTCACATGGGAGGTTACAAAGCTGACTGCTAGCTTAGCTGGAGTAGCAGGGCCTAAACCCTATTTTATCAGGCTTTTTTGTAATACCTCTACCTGTATGCAGCAGGTGCTGGCACGTGCAGATGGGTCTGGGGCTCTGAGTGAGGGTGCAGAGCTCCTGGGCACACCAAAATGTCCAAAGCCACATTTGCATTCAGGTCCTTTCACTTCCCATGTTTTTGCAAACACATAGCGCAGGGGAAGCTAATTTTAATTTTTATTAAAAAGTGTTTCTCATTCTTATATTTGCACAACATAATGTAGAGAATGAGATAGAATCTTCAGATGACCTGGAAAAGCCTTCTGGGAGATTTATAAACCGTCTACTTCATCTATAAGAACATTTGTTTTAATTCCCATATAAAAGTGAGATAAATTGGCTTGTAATAGCACGAGTCCAAAAATATCTCAAGTTACCACTTTATTTCCATATTGCAACATAACACAATTCAGTGCATAATTAGAAAGCTGAATTAGAGAAGAGGAGCAGTTGCTCCTGATTAGACTGAAGGCAGAGCTTTAGCCTGCAAAAAGAGTTTCTGACTCCTAAAGGGCCTTTTCAAAGCTCTGCAGCTCTCCAGTTAAGTTGTTATATAAACTGTAAGTTCAGTTCTTCTGGCCCAGCAGCTGGAAATCTCTCCTGGGTTGGCAAAGACAGAGGCCTGATCCTGCAGTGCTTTGCTTCGCAGAGAAATCACAGTTCATGCAAAATTAGCCATTGATGTATTTTGTTCTATAAAAATTGCCTGTTATTAGATGTGTGTATTCCAGACCAGTCCAATTTTCTCTCAAGGTTTTGAAGGCAATTTTTGTGATTTGCATGAATAAAGCAAGAATCTGGAAAACATAAAAATCTAAAATTCAAATGGAAATCACTTATGTAAAAGCAGTGATAAAATCTAGGTGCTTTTGCATGTGAATGATGTCCTCAGGGTTGGGTTTTCTCCAGTGCCTGCTTCAAAGTCGCTGCATTTGCAATGCAGTGTGTGAAGTTAAAATTTGTCAAAAGTCAGAGTCTGCTTGAGAGGGAAGGAGATTTGAGTGAGGGTGACCCTTCAGAATGACTTTGTCCTTCTGTCCTAGCAGGTGTGGCTTCAGACCCTCCAGGGGAGTGGCCAGGGAGACCAACTCCAGGTTGGTTTTAGAAATCCTGGATTTCCTCTGGCAGCACTTCCGATCATGGGATGGGTTGGGTGGGAAGGGACCTCAGAGCTCACCCAGTGCCACCCCTGCCATGGCAGGGACACCTCCCACTGTCCCAGGTGCTCCCAGCCCCAGTGTCCAGCCTGGCCTTGGGCACTGCCAGGGATCCAGGGGCAGCCACAGCTGCTCTGGGCACCCTGTGCCAGGGCCTGCCCACCCTCCCAGGGAGCAATTCCTAATTCCCAATATCCCATCCAGCCCTGCCCTCTGGCAGTGGGAGCCATTCCCTGTGTCCTGTCCCTCCAGCCCTTGTAAATGCTCTCTCTCCAGTTTCTTGTAGCTCCTTCAGGCCCTGCAAGGCCACAGTTGTGTCACCCCAGAGCCTTTCCCCCTCCAGGCTGAATAAGCTCGGTCCCAGTTCTCATTCATGTCAAGTTCGAGCATCTCTCGCTAAATCTGCATCTTAATTTCTTAATTCAATCTCAGGTTTGGGAGCTGCCAAGTTCAGCAGCCAGCTGTAAAAGGCACGCATGAGTTATTAGAGTCCCATTGTCAGTTAAATCTGATCCTTTGTACTTTAAGTCACCCATTTGCATTCATCTAAAATGCTTCCCGAGAATTTATCAGAAGAAGTGAAATAAGAAATGAAATAGTTTCACGTAAACTGCATTTTTATGTCTGACTGGTAAAACCACAAAGCAGAGATAAAACACATAAAACTGAGGCTCTGCATAATAAGCATATCTATTAGTTTCCCTTATCTTTAGGCTGCTCCCATTTGTCATGAGAAGCTTTGTGTGTCACTCATCCCTCCTTGTTCTACAAACGCTCCTTTCTCCCTTGCCTTTTATCTCCCATCAGCATTTGCAAGGTGGGAGCTCTGGTGAGGTGCTGCCAGAGACCCCTTTGATTAAATAATCATTTCACCTTCAACCCCTTTCCAGCAGGAAAAATAAAAATTAATTCCTGAGCTGCTGCTGCTCTGCTGGGCGCAGCCTTTGCAGCGGCCCAGGATTAAGGGGAAGGTGTTGGATCAGAAGATGCCCAGGGTGAGGCAGCTCCCAGTCAGACCAGTTCCCCACTGGGGCAGCCCCTGGGGCACAGCAGCTGCTGCCTGTGCCTGGGGAGGGGCTCGGGCCCTGCTGCAGAATGCCCCTAATTCGATATACAACATTAAATGTCTGGGGGCCACCTCTCGGTGCCACCTGCAGGGGCAGGGACAGGCAGGGGCAGCCCGAGCGTTTTGGGGACATTTGCAGGAGCTGGAGGCTCTGGAAGCTCCCCAGAGTGGCTTCAGGACACGGCGAGGGCAGGGCTGGGGACATTTGTGTTGTTCTCAGGGGTTTTCCATCACAAGTTCAGACTGATGAGCACTGAACGGGAGGAGAAGAGGCAATGGTGTTCTGAAGCAGCCACCCTCGGGGTGTGATGCTTTTCCCATCTCTCTCTGGACTTCCTGTATATTTAATTTCTGAAGAGGATCTGCAGAGATGCTGCTGCCTCTTCAGCTCCCTCACTCCTGCATTGTGCTGTCTCTGTGCCTTTTAATTGTGCTGAATCCTCTGAAGTCGTGAGAATTGTTCTATCTGTTATGTGTGTCCTCTGAAAAGACAGTTTTTAAAAAAAGAGGGGTAAAAAAGGCTTTTCTACCCCTGTATATTTGCAGAGTACATTTTTTAATCCCTGTGGTTTCTTTGAATAATCTCAGTACCTGTTCTCTGACTTGAAAATATTTTTTCACAGTAACGAGCACAGCTGAGTGTCTACTAACCTGTGTTATTATAGCTTCTCTTCTATAACTTACAGCTCAGCTAAACCCTGATTTATATTGGAATTATTTCAGTCCAAATCTGATCTGCACTCTAAATAAATGGGCCAAAGCTGTGCCATAACTTGCTGTGTTAAGGCCACTGAAGGTCTCTGGCACTGAGGCCACTGAGGTGGATCAGGCAGGGGATTTGTGTGGGACAGCACGGTGGCTGCACTGCAAAGGTCTCAGCTCACACATCTTCATTGCAAACTGGTTAAAAATCAGTGTAAAACGGGTGTGTGTGTGTGAAGTGCTGCAGGCTGGCCAGGCCTGATGTGTAACACATGCAAACTGGTGAAATATTGGTGTAAAATGGGTGTTTGTGTGTGAACTGCTGCAGCTTGGCCAGGCCCGGTGTGTAACACATGCAAACTGGTTAAAAATTACTTTCCAGCGGGTATTTGTGTGTGAACTGCTGCAAGCTGGCCAGGCCTGATGTGCAACACGTAAAACTGGTTGAAAATCTCTTTACACTGGGTGTTTGTGTGTGAAGCACTGCAGCCCCAGCCAGGGTGTGTAACACATAAACTGGTTAAAAATGACTTTACACTGGGTGTTTGTGTGTGAAGCACTGCAGCCCCAGCCAGGGTGTGTAACCCCGTGTCTGTTGTCCCACAGCTCTACATCCAAACCACCACGCTCACCATCTCCATGAACCTGAGCGCGTCGGTGGCGCTGGGGATGCTCTACATGCCCAAGGTTTACATCATCATCTTCCACCCCGAGCTCAACGTGCAGAAGCGCAAGCGCAGCTTCAAGGCCGTGGTGACGGCGGCCACCATGTCCTCGCGCCTGTCCCACAAGCCCAGCGACCGCCCCAACGGCGAGGCCAAGACCGAGCTCTGCGAGAACGTGGACCCCAACAGTGAGTACTGGGCTCTGCAGCCCCCGGGCCTTCACCTGCTTGCTCTGCTCCATCTCAGGGTTCAGCTCCAGTGTGTATTTTTAATTCTCTGGTTTTATTGCGGATTTCCGAGCCGTGCCGTTGGGCGGCGGCGCCGCAGGAGGGGTTTGGGAGCTGTGAGTAACTCGTGTTCCCCCTGCTCTCCCTCTGGGTGAGGGACCAGCACATCCCTGGGCACAGAACCCTGCAGCCCGTGTCCAGCTGGCCCTGGCAGGGGCAGGAATTCATCAGCAGCTCTGCTAAGCCCAGTTTTCATCCCGGTTCTTGCAAAGTTGCTTTGCAAAAATCTCACAATCCCTGAAGATTCCCATTTAGGGATTTTATCTGGTCTTAATGCAAATCTCGCCACCGATTTAAAAGGAAAATAGATGGCAAAGACACTTCTAGTTTCCTTAATGTGCATAGCAGAGGATAGCACAGCACGAAATTACAGACTGAGGCCATCAAATTTGATTTGCATTTGAATCTGGAAGGAGCTGAGGAAGGAGACAGCTGCACAACTCTGCAGCACACTGCAAAGCTTTGGGCACATCTGCAGTTCTTGTGCAAAACCAGGTCTGAATGTGGAGAAATGCCCTTTCCCTGCCCGTGCTCCCCTGATCCCTTGGCTGCTGGAATCCCTGCCACTTCGTGTCCCTTTGGTGCTGCTGGAATTCCTCTAATGCTGCTGGAATTCCTTCATGCTGCTGGAATTCCTGCCTTGTTAATGCTGCTGGAATTCCTTCATGCTGCTGGAATTCCTGCCTTGTTAATGCTGCTGGAATTCCTGTCCCATTGATGCTGCTGGAATTCCTGCCTGGAGCAGCAGCATTAATGAGGCAGGAATTCTGTCAAAGCAGAGTGGGAGCAGGCAGCAGATCCCTGACACAGCACTTTTCCTCCCCCTGCTCGCCCCTGCAGGATTTCTCTCTGATGTCTGTTCATGCAGGTGTACAAAATACATTCCAGCTGGAAAAACTAAATTCATCCCTGGAAGCTGGACTGGGGCTCTGACATGAGACAGGGAATGGTTCTCACAAGCTGAGGACTGGGTTGGGCCCCTTGCAGCTGTGCTGGACAGAGCCCTGAGTGCAGGAGGGAATAAATGGGATTCCTGCCCTGGGCTGCTACCCAGTGACACTCAGGGCCCTCTGACAAGGCAGATTTCAGGGAGGGAAGGGAGGAAAAGAGAATTTGAAATCCAGCTGGGCCAGGGCAGGGGAATGTGTTGCTGGTGCACTTCAGTAACCACTGTTTGGATCAACTAAGCTGAAGTTAGTTTCTCCCCCACAAAACCCAAAATCTAAGAATTTCATGCCAAAACTTGACCAAAGAGAAAACCAGCCAAGCTGTGATGCTGCAGTGTTCCCTGTGGGAAGCCCAGCCTGGGACATCCCACCCCAAGGTCCCCTCCTGCTCTCGTCCTCCTGTGCTACATCTTATTGCTGGTTTCAGACTTTGGAGAATATTCTCCCCTCCCACCAAAGAACAGCCAGATTTTTCTTTGGGAAGGCAGTATTTTTACTAAAACTAAATACTGCTCACCTAAGCCCTGTGTTTCTGGCCAAACACCCCATTTTTAGTGCAGGGCTGTAGACCAGAATATGTTTCTAAGAGGCACAAGGGGCAGAGGCCCCTGGCTTGCCCAGATGTGCCACTTTTGCCTTAAAGCTCATAGATGTGTTTGTTAGGAAATGTGCAATCTCTGAGTTTCTGGTTTATAGGCTTTTACTTCTTTTTTATCATTTGTGAAATATGTATATTTTAAAACATTTTCATTATTTATTTAGAATTCCATCTGTTCATAGTCTCGGCTGCACCAGCACTACTCGTTCATTCCCCAGGTCTGTGTGTTCATAACAATTATTAGAAAATCAAATGAAAAAAACTTCTGCTGTACTTAAAAGTTTTTGGGTACATTAGTCACAGTGTAGCTGCTACAGTTGCTGTCGTATAGCATTGATTAGGTTATTGATCAGCCACCTGATCAGGCAGCATTCATGAATGTGTATAAAAATAATTCACTGAACACCTGAATTCACTTTTTTAAAAAGTTTGAATATTCTGTTGAATAGAAGTTGTTTACAGTTCCATTTTTAGATGGAAAAAAAATGAAAATTGTATTAGTGAGCCTAAAACAAAGTCATAATATCCAAGCAAATCTCCTCAAACTTAATTTTCAGTGAAATTTTGAGTATGGTGTTCATACATAAAAATGGGTTTGATGTTTTTATAGCAATTTCACTTTAAAAATATTTTATACTGTGAACAGGGAAATTTCCAGAGTTTTACCAATCAGAAAATAGGAAATGTGAATTACAAATTGCCCTGGATGCATCAATTCTTGGAGCAATTTTTAAAAAAATCTTGAATACCTTCTCTCAAAAGAAAACCAAAGGATGTTTTTCCAGTATTTCTTTGTGAAATTGGCTTTGCTCCCCTCGGATGGCCCCTGGTGGCCTCTGGCTGTGGGGCAGGGGCTGCCTGGTCCCCCCTGCTCTGAGCAGGGGCAGGGGTGGTTGCTGGAGCCATGCAAGGCTCTGGAGCAGGGGAGGTTCCTGGGGAGGATGGAGCTCAGCAGTGCCCAGAGCCAGGCCTGGCTCAGCTCTGGGCTGTGCAAGTACAGTGGGGGTTTGCAGTTTGATTTTCTGTGCTGTCCCACGGGGCTGCTGCTGCTGCTTGCTCACTGCTGGATGCTGGAGTTGCTGTTTCTGTTGGAAAGCCACGAGTGTCCCCTCTCCCGAGACCCAGGGAGCACCAGCATGGGACCCACGCACCTCCAAACACTGGGAGCTGGGGCTGAGCCCACATTTATGGCCTGTCCTACTCACAGGCCACAGTCAAACCACAGGCAAAATCTGGATGGTTTTACAGAGAAACAGCCTTGAAAATATCCCCAGGTTTTAGTAAACCTTTAAGAGAAAAGCTGTGGCTGCCCCTGGATCCCTGGCAGTGCCCAAGGCCAGGTTGGACATTGGGCTGGGAGCAGCCTGGGACAGTGGGAGGTGTCCCTGCCATGGCAGGGGGGGCACTGGGTGGGATTTAAGGTCTCTTCCAACCCAGACCCTTCTGTGGCAATGGACTGAAGATGTGCATGACAAGCTGAAGGTCTGTGACCCCCTGAGCGGCTTCCCTGGAGCAGGGGATCCTCGTCCTGTGGAACCACTGCACACAGCTCTGGGGCAATCTGCTGGAGTTTAGGCTCAGAAAAAAATGTGCAGAGCACTCAGGAGGGGGGTTTGGAGTGAGTCTAAAAGAAGCCACTGATTACCACGAGAGGAGAGTCACTGGAAATGCAGTGAGCTCATGTCCCAGCCAGGGGAAGGGGCTCGCTGTGTCACACATTGCCTTGGGGTCTCTGGGAAAGCAGGAGCTTCACAAGCTGAGCTCCCCGGCCACACGTGGCAGGCCCTTCATGCTGAATGGGATATATTAAGGCCAAGCCTTCCAATCTATTTAGGAAAAGTCTCTTAATGATTCCTGTTTGCCATCTGGCATGTGCCTGCTGTCACTCACTGCACGTTGGGATCAGCAGGATTTGGTGCACAGCAGCTCCTGGCCCTGGGGTGAGCTGCTTGTGCTCCTGTGTGTCTTTGGTTGAATTTCACACTCTTTGGGAAGATGTTTCTCGTGGGGCAGGTGGAGTGCCCTGCTGGGCTGTCTGCTCCAGTTTCTGCTGCAAGAGCAGAGTGTCGGACTGGGGGAGACACACTCGAACCTCCAGCCCATACTTCTCTTACATTGAGATTTACCTGTAATGACTCCTTCCACCTCCCTGGGGAAAACACTCAAATGGCTGGTGATGATGCCAAGGAGCCTGTGAGTGACTCTGGGGCTGAGGAGGGACGGGGGGTCTGAAACTGCAGCCAAAATATCCCAGAGTTGGTTCAGGGGAGAGGAAGGGCAAGTCTGCTAAGCCAGCCCTGCTCTCCTGTGGGCAGCTGCTCCCGTGTTTGGAGGTACCTGAGCTCCCTGACCTGGCTCATTTGGTGCTGGCCAGGGCTGATTCCTGTGCTGGTGCCTCCCATGCCCCAGTCTGAGTCAGATGAGTGGCAGGAGCTCGTGGCAGGGCAGGCTGTGAGCGTTCCTTGTGCCCAGACCTATCCTACATTCAATGTATTTACTTTCCCTGTAGACTCTATACCACCAGTAAGAAAGAGTGTTCAAAAGTCTGTTACTTGGTACACTCTTCCACCTACTGTATAGCTTTTGCCTGCTTTCCAAAAAGGTAAGGAAAACCGAGCTTTTATTATTTTATTCTCAAATGATGATGATGATTATTATTGTGACTCTTTTTATTATATACATAATTATATGAGAAATGTTAATTACTGCAGCTGTGCTAAAACAAATATCTAACTTAAAAATTGTTCACAAACCCATTACCAAAAGCTGCCATGGGGGGGTTTGCCTGGGAAAGGGGAGACCCCTGTTGTGGGTGGTTCCAGTGTGTGGTGCTGGTTCCAGTGCTGGTGGAACCAGCACCAGCTCTGAGAGGTCTCCTCCTTCCACCACTGGAGCTAGATCCCCATAAAGCCTTTGAGGATGGAGATATTTGTTTAAAAATGAACAAACAAACGATCAAAAGTTAGTTCTGGCCACCAGATCTGACAAGTAAGGCAGTGTTTTCTGAGTCATCCCCAGCACCTCCACCCAGCAGCAAAGAGAGAGCCTTTCCCAAAATTGATCAACCCTCCCTACTCCAAAACTCTAAATGGCTCCAAAACGTTTGAAAAGCTGCTTTTCCCCACGGGCAGCCCAGTGACCACTGCCTTGGTGGAACCAGGAGTGAACAATTTTTGAGGGCTGGCTTTTCCTGCGTGTTGTGGCTGCCTCCTGGTGATCTGGTGATGTGTGAGCTCCTTTGGTGTTTGTGACTGCACCAGCCAGGAATTCCTGCTTTCCCAGGGCAACGAGAGGAGTGAGCCTTTGATACTGGAGAGGAATGGTTACCAACCATTAATAAGTATTTCTCACACTCCCCTGTGTGCTCGGGGGGCTTTGCCCAGGTACAAAGGCTTGTACCTGACCTGGTTCCTGTGGTGCTGTGCACTGAGGGCTGGAAAAATCACTGTATTCAGCCTTCAGAATGTTTAGCTGGGCCCTAAGAGGTGAGAACTTCTATCAGCAAAGGTTGGAATGTTGCTTGAATTGAGTCTCTGAGTCACAGGAAAAGAAATTACCAATATCTCTGGCTGGTGTAAATTGCCCCAGCTCCAGCATCAATTCAGTCCTCGCTGAGAGCTCAAATTGGTTTTTATTGTATTTGAATCAGGGCCATTATGCCAACTCCCAGCTCAGGCAGAAAGGATGGGAGGCTGAAGCTGTCCATGAACCCCGGGGTGACCCGGAGCAGCAAAGGGCTGCACTGGGGCAGGGCTGGGCTGAGGGAAATGGGACAAAACAGCCCGGGAGGAGAAGAGGCCACTCAAAGCATTACTGCAAATGAAAGAGGAGAGAGGAAAGGGCAGCTCTGTGAAGATGAAATTGCTAAAGGAAGGAGATGAGAAAGAGAGAGAGGGAAGACACCTAAATCTCAGGAGAAATTGTTTTTTTAAATAAAACTTTTTTTAAAATGGCAAAAAATAATTAGGAGCTCACACAGATTCTAAAATTATTTTTTCCATGTAATAATGGAAATAATCTAAGGAATTGCTGTCTGCAAAGGCACACAACTCTGTCATCCAACTCCTATAAAAAGCAATTGGCCACTCAGATTCTTTAAGCAGATTTTAAAATTTGGTCCAGAAAAGCTTTGAAAATGCTGCAGTCAGGGATGGTTTGGGCTTGTGCTGGTCCTGCCAGTGCTCCTCTGCTCCAGGTTGTTTTCCATCTCTGCCCCAGCATTGCTGCTCCAGCTCCTGGAGCCCTGGTTGCTGCTTTGATCTGTTCTCCCAGGAATACAAAACAAAAAGCAGCATGAAACAATGCAGTGTATTAAAAACAAAGCTGGGCTAGCAGGAAAACATCAGCCTGGTTGTAAATTGACACTTGTTTTGCTGGTAAGGTGTTTGTAGTAGGAATGAACAGAGCTGAGCCCTGACATGACTGTATCAATTTCTGCTTGTGATGCACAGGGAGATGGGTTTGGAATGCTCTAAATCGTTTCCTGGGAGTGACAAATAGGACTTCTCTGCTCTTGAGGCTGATGAAAATACAAGGCTTGAAAAGCTCCTCGTGGTAGCTGTGTGAGGGAAGGAATTGTCCACCAGTGAGCAAAGCAAGGAAGCAGCTGAGGGTTCTGCAGAGCTGCAGGGCCGCAGCTGGGGCTGCAGGAGTGCCTGCAGCACTTTGACCTCCCCACCTGGGCTGGGGCTGGGGCTGCCAGGGCACGAGGGACCGTCCCTGTCCTGGCCTTGGCAGTGCTGGCAGAGCCTTGGCCTCTGCATTCCCCTGGAACCCCTGTGGGTGTCCCCAGGCTGGCCTCGGGCACTGCTGGGGCAGGGAGGGCATCCCCAGCAGCTCCTGCCTGGCTGTGGGTGGCCAGTGGCTGTGCCAGGGTCTGGGGAGGCTGGCTGGACATGGACACCATGCAGTGCTGATTTTAGGGTTTGGGGATTCTGGCTGGACACGGACACCATGGAGTGCTGATTTTAGGGTTTGGGAATTCTGGCTGGGCACTGACACCATGGAGAGCTGATTTTAGGGTTTGGGAATTCTGGCTGGGCACTGACACCATGGAGAGCTGATTTTAGGGTTTGGGAATTCTGGCTGGGCACTGACACCATGGAGAGCTGATTTTAGGGTTTGGGAATTCTGGCTGGGCACTGACACCATGGAGAGCTGATTTTAGGGTTTGGGAATTCTGGCTGGACATGGACACCATGCAGTGCTGATTTTAGGGTTTGGGGATTCTGGCTGGACATGGACACCATGGAGTGCTGATTTTAGGGTTTGGGGATTCTGGCTGGACACAGACACCATGCAGTGCTGATTTTAGGGTTTGGGGATTCTGGCTGGACACAGACACCATGCAGTGCTGATTTTAGGGTTTGGGGATTCTGGCTGGACACAGACACCATGCAGTGCTGATTCCAGTGGCGTTGGGAGCCAGCCCAGGCAGGAGCTCCCTCCCTGGCTGGGCACGGGGTACTGCTCCCACAGGGGCTGGGTGCCTGGGGAGGCACTCCCAGCTAGATCTGCATGCAGGGGAATTCCTGGGCACTGCCAGGGCTGGCACAGCCTGCAGGATGTGCAGCAGCACTGTGCAGTCACTGCCTGCCCTGGGCACAGCTGCCCTGGGAGAGAAATGCAGTTACTGAGTCCCTCTGTGATGAAGCTGGTGTGAGAGGAGTCACGACACATTTCAGACTGATCCAGGGCTGCTGCTGGAAGAGGGAAATAGTTCAAGTACTCCCTAATGCCCAGGATTTTCTGTGCCTGTTCTCCTGCTCACAGCCCTGGGAGCCCAGGGTGCCCCAGGCCACGAGCAGCCTGGTGGCCCTGGGGACAGGCAGGTGGCCCTGGGGACAATCAGCTCTTTGAAGGCTCCGTGTCTGAGCTGTGAGATGCTCTGTAGCTCATCAGCCTCCAATGTGTGCTATGGAATAATTATTTGCTGGATTGAAGTGCCATTTTCGTTTTAAATCTGGCCAGTTTCATCCTGAGAAAATACTCTGTGTTTGACCTCACTTGAGGGGTTTTCTGTTCAGTGGAGGCTGCTAAGAAATGAGAATTTGCACTCAAAATTGATAACTGAAAGACTTTGACAGCTCTTTACTGCATCTATTTTGATTCTGGAACAGCTGACTGGAAAACTAAACATCACAAATTCCTTCTAATGGTGATGTGCTTATTTTTAAGTGCAAAAGTATTGCACTTAAAAGAGGTGCATCCTGGCCCTGAAGACTGCCAGGGATCCAGGGGCAGCCACAGCTGCTCTGGGCACCCTGTGCCAGGGCTGCCCACCCTCCCAGGGAACAATTCCCAATTCCCAATGTCCCATCCATCCCTGCCCTCTGGCACTCGGAGCCGTTCCCTGTGTCCTGTCCCTCCATCCCTTGTCCCCAGTCCCTCTCCAGCTCTCCTGGAGCCCCTTCAGACCCTGGAAGGGCTCTGAGCTCTCCCTGGAGCTTCTCCTCTCCAGGTGAGCACCCCCAGCTCTCCCAGCCTGGCTGCAGAGGGGCTCCAGCCCTTGGAGAGAACATTCCCTCCTCTCTGAACATTGGGGGATTGTGTTACTTTTTTACATCTAAAAATAATTACTTTTGATGGTACATTCATATAATGCTTCCTCCCATATTAATTATCTGCAGACTGTCTCACACCTTTCATGACTTTACACAATACAAGACTTGTAATGTGCAGGGAAGTGTCAGACTGTTTCCTTTTTTAAAAATTGAAATTCTGAGGGCACTTAAACCATCACCTTCGAGTCTGATGTGTGAATAAAACCACACTCAAGGCTAGAAGTGCCTGAGATATGAAAAGCTGTGTATGGATAGATGTCTGTGAGCACAAATAAGGATTAATTAGTGTGTAAGTATTCATCGTTCATTCCACATTTTCTGTCTTATGTGGTCTTTTTTTCCTGGGAAATCTGGGTGAGGAGTGAGCATATACAGTTACACCTCATGGACCAGTCCCTCTCACTTTTTTGCTTAACAAACTCTCAGCAGCCCTGAGTTCTCCCTTTGACTAATTTATCACTCCTTACATCCTCTCAGGGAGATTCTGTCAAACCTATAAATTGTGACATCAGGGAAAAGACACAGCTTTTGGCTCTGTTCTCTCCAATATGTTTACAGTGCCTCCCTTCCTCCCAGGCAGGGCAAATGTCAGGGCTCACCCCAGGCTGTCCTCAGCTCCCTGCGGGGGCTCTCACAGCTCCCACTCGCCCACATCCTCCTCCCTGCTGGGACATGCTTCAGGAAAGCAGCTGTAGGATCAGGAGATCAGATTCACACCCTCACCTCCACTCCCCTGAAGTCCCTGAAATCACTGGGATCCAGTCTTTGGGGAGCAGCTCACAGCTGCAAAGAGCTCCCAGCAGCAGCAGAACCAGGGGCTGGAAGGGCTGGTTTTGTTCACAAATCTATTGAAAATTTGGCAAGTGAGTCCAAAAAGGAAATTCTAATAATGATGGGGTAAAAAGGCCAGGAGAACAAACCCCAAGCAAGATTCCAGCAAAATTAATCTCGCAAATACACAAATCCAGGCACTTTTTGGTGGGCATGATTGCAGGTACGGAGAAAACTGCTCAGGTTCTGTAAGAACAGGAAAAAATCTCTGTTCCTGCCTCGTTGTGTGTCTTTGGTGAAGCTGTCCCAGCCTTGATGTGTTTTGTCAGCTTGTGGGAAGCAAACCATAGACAATCCCAGCAGCTCTGGGAGATGAGGGTGCTGATGGATGGGGCAGGGTGGGAGCACCCAGAGCACGAGGCACAGCCGAGCTCTGCTCTGTCCCTGGGACAGTCACACTGGGAAGGAGGGAGATGTTGGTTTGTGTTGTCACAGAGTGCAAACAGAGAATATGTTTCTGCAGGGACCTGGGTTTGTTTGGCTCTTGAGGGCCAGGAAGCAGCAGCAAATCCAAGCAATGGCCCATCAGAAATTGGGATTTCTGTGTGCCCCTCTCTCACAGGCACTGCTGTCACACCCAGCACCTCTGGAAAACATCACAGGGAGTTTGTTTCTCTTTGCTGGCTTCAGGGAAAGAAATGTGGCATCTCCCAGAGAGGTGTGGGATTCATTAGAGGAGAGCATCCTTTTGGCCTGGAAAAGAGGTGTTTCGACTTTGGGCTGAGATTGTTTGGCTTGGACTCTGACAGCAGGGAGCAAAGGCAGGGGGTTATTTTCTAGCCATAGAGAAAAATGAAAAACCAGGGAAGGTTTAGGTTAAATACACGTAAATGCCCATGAAACACACCATGGAGGCAGGTGAGAGGGAAGAAAGGCAGCCCAGTCCCAGGATGTGAGGTTTGGCTGAGTTTCCCCTCAGTAACCCAGAGCTCTGGCTCTCAGCTGGGAGCAGTCTGGCACTGCAGCCAGTGAGGTGCCTGTTCTTGCTGTTCAGGGGAAAAAGAAATTGAAAAGATAAAGTTGCCATAGTTACAACACTTGTCACGATGCTTATCATATCCCTGGGATAAAGAGCCCTGCATTAAATCTGGGCTCTTATTAATATTAGCTGTTAAACATTTCCAGGGTATTTGAAATCAAGACTTTCTGCTAAAAAATTAAATGTTGATTGCAGCAAAATTGGGCTGTTTAACAGTGCAGCTCAGAGTGTAATTTTGTCAGACACGGTGTAACAGAGATATACACCAGGAATACATTTTCCAGTGAATTGAGTCTCTCTGCACCTCATGAACATTCTTGATTTTCCTGTTAAGATGTTCGTTACTTGCAACTCTTTGCCAAGGAGTTGGAGCAGGCCAGCTGGCAGGAAGGGAGAGGAGTTCCTGGGTGTGAGTAAGAAAATATTGCTTGTGTGATCAGTGTATAACCATGGAAAGTCTGGGAGAACTGGGGGTGTTGAAGAGAAGCTTCAGGGTGACCAAAGTGTGGCCTCCTGGTGCCTGGAGGGGCTGGCAGGAAAGGTGGAGAGAGAATAATTCCAGGGGCTGGAGGGGCAGGACAAGGGGAATGGCTTCCCACTGCAAGAGGGCAGGGTGAGCTGGGATATTGGGAAGGAATTGTTCCCTGTGAGGGGGATGAAGCCCACCACACCTCCCAGGATGGCAGCAGAAATACAGGCTGGGGAGATGTGCTGGTCACGGCAGTGCTGGGAGGGCAGGGCAGCCACAGAGCCCTGGTTGTGCCCAGGGCTTGGGGACAAGGCACTGGGGACATCCTGGAACCAGTTCAGCAACATAGTCAGGAGGCAGAGGTGAATTGTTTTCCAACAGCTCTGACTCCAGGCCTCCTTGGGGATGTTTTAGCCATCACTCAGGTCATAATTTTAATTATGTTTCATGCAAACTGTTTTCACACTTGGCTCTAACAGGCCTCTGCAGAGCCTGGCTTTCCAGGTAAGATAACCAAAGTGCTGTTAATGACTTTGTTTTAAGCAGGTGAAAATAATTTGCTTCCATTTGTTATCTTTCCAGTCCACAGCATTCACACAGCAGCAGTAGAAATGGAGTTGGAATTAGCAGGTTTTCTGTACCGCTGGCTCCAATTAAGGAATATGAGTTGGGTTTGTTTCTTCCCTGCCTTAATCTCATAAACATTTGGAAACACATCTCCTAAGGTCCTGTGCACCTTTCCAGCTCCACATGATCTGGTGCAGGTGAGGCCCTGGGGGTGGAGTGGTGTGAGGGTTGTGCAGTGACTCCTCTGTCCCCTGGTTCCATCCTCACCTCCTCCTCCACTGGAGCAGGATTTCTGTCCCCCCCTTGCCCCTGCCAGAGCACAGACACAGCTCTGCCTGTGCCCCTCTGCAGTCCTTCACTGCTGGAGGTGTTGATCAGCCTCCCTGCTGCACATCCCTGATCCTGATGGGGCGGATACTCTCGAACCTTACCTGGCACAGAAGTTTTTATCTGCAAAGCAGACAGGGAGGAGATGGGAAATGCAGCCAAACAGGAGATAGGGAAAGGATGCGGCCAGAGATGCTTGAGATGGATGTTCTTCAGCAGTGCTGTACTTTGTTGATTTTAGCTTTTATTTGGAAGGGTACAACTAATCCTTCTCTATCACAGTCTTATTTCCTGACTCAAAATCTCAATCCCATAGTTCTCTTTCTGACAGAACCCTGATGATCTTTCAGGCCATGAACAGCCTGGCTCTGTTCTGTGACTCAAAGTCACATTTATTTTGGTGGTCCAGATGGGGAGGTTCATCTCTGGATTGATCTCCTGAGGTCCCCCCTGATAAGTCCCCAAAGCCAAGGGGTGGCTGGTGGGGCTGATCCCTGAGGCAGCCCTGGGGACTGGAGCAGTGTCTGTCACTGCAGGCACTGTGGATCATCTCTCCAGCTTATCAGGAGGAGCTCAGTGGGGCTGGCAGAGGTGTCGGTGTGGGCAGCTCGCAGGCAGAGGTAAATGATGGGCTGTGTTTGTGTACACAGAGCTGTCAGGGGCCCTGGGAAATGGATCACACGTGGCGAGTGCCACCTCTCGCCAGGGACAAACGGGAGCACTCTCACAGCCCAGTGCTGAGGGAGGTCCCAGCACGGCCCCATCTCTGGGTACAGCTCGTGGGAATGAACACGATTCCATTTTTCAAAGGAGCAGAGTTCCTCCAGCGCTGAGTTTTGCCCTTGCCACGGGGATGTCTCCTGCCAGAGGCAGTGGGAGTTTGGTAACATTCCCCAGGGATGTGTTTTACCCAGGAAGGGCAGCTGCCCCAGGTCTGAGCTTACTGCCCAGTGCTGGAAAACCACCACAAACCCAAAGTGCTCCCTGTATCCAAGAGGGAAATTGTTAGAGAGGCATCAGAAGAAGTCATTAACTTTCTGGTTTGTACTTTACTGTAGATTTCCAGGGCTGGCAGTGCTGACATCCCCAGGTGCTGCTTTGCCCTTGTCTCCAGCAGGAGTTCAGTGGGATTTCAGTGGGTTGCAGTCCCTCTCCAGGCTGAGAGCTGGAGTAAACTGGGAGTTCATCACTGCACTCCCCTGAAAATAGGAAGTGCATCTTTTGTGCTATGCTCCATAGGATCTTTTCTTACTTGTCTTTGTAGACAGCTGAAATTTGCTGTCCACAGAGCAGTGTCAGGGAAGTGTAATGGTTACCCTGTGCCATTAGGAAAAGCTTTCCAGCACAGCAGCTGTGTCTGTCCCCCCTGTGCCAGAGCTCTGTGCATGAGCCCAAGTCCATTATTTATCTGTACACAGAGGAAAACATGCCCAGCTTTCCAACAGTCCATTCCTTCTTCTTGCCTCTTTCCAAAGAGGTGCCCTGTGCACAGGGACTGCACAGAATAACCTTTACATCCTTCTGGGGTGATGGGGATGAGGAGCTTCCCGTGCTTTCTGGGATTCCCTGGGGGAAAGCCTGCTTCCCTGGAATGAACGGGAGTTATTCTACTGGAAACAAAGCCAGAGCTGTCTGGTTCTGTGCTGCAGTGCAGGCGTGTGTCTGATGGAATTGCTGTCCCTGTGTTGTCTGAGCTAAGGGTTCCTTCAGCCCTATGGACACAGAAGTTCACCAGCAGGTTGAGCTCAGTCCAGCACATTTGCAGGACACCAAAGCAAACACTCTCTCTACTCAAACCCTCCCACGCTGTCTTAAGCTCTAAGAGGGTCAGATCATTGCCACTTTGACCTGAATTGATGCTATTATTATGCCATTATCTTATCCAAGAGCTGCTTTTATTACTCTCCCTCTCGGATGCATTCCCAGCTCTCACAGAACGAGCATTGCAGCCAAACCTGAGGAATTAAGAACACACACCCCCATAGCTGCTGCTGCCTGAAAGCTCTGGAAGCTAAAGCAGACTTTTGAAAGAAAAACCTTCTTCAAACCCCCACTTGCCCTGGGGAACTGGCGAGGTCGGACTCTTCCTTCCCATTAAATCCTTCTGGGAACTTCAAAGCACTGCTCATTAAAGGAGCCCAGGATACTGGATATTTGTAATTGTTCCTCGTCCCCGCTGCTCTGTGCGGGGTTCTGGCAGTCCCCTGAGCTCAGGGCTCACTTCAAGGGTGCTGTCACTCACTCTCTGTGCTCTGCAGGCTGGGTGTGCTCAGGGGCTCTGTGCCAGGCAGGGGAAATAGCCATGTCTAAAAGGGACAATAATAAGGGAGCCCTAAAGGTAAAACGTAGCCCCAGATAGAATATGAGGAATTTAGGAGTGGAATCTGTGTGAAATGACAGACAGGAGAGAGCTCCTTGGATGGAAATACACCTGCAGCATCTGCCCAGCCCGGCTCTGAGCATGGCATTTGCATGCACATGCATAAACATCATTATTCTGACGAGCTGAAGTAACGGTTTCATTATTAATTGCATTCTGAATGCCCCAGGTGAGCCAGGCACATCCAGGGTGCACAGAGCAGGTCGCTCTGGCTCTCTGCTCCTGCTGCTCCCCTGACAGTTTCAGCCAGCTTTGGATTTTCAGGACAATCCACCCGGCCACCCTGCTGGAGAGCCTAAAGGGCCATGTCCATCAGAAGGGATGTAGGGATGGTCAGAGGGGATTTGTCACAGGGCAAGACAAAATGGCCTCGAGTTGCACGAGGGAAGGTTCAGGTTGGATCTTAGAGAAAATTTCTTCCCTGAAAGGGCTGTCCAGCCCTGGCACAGCTGCCCAGGGCAGGGGTGGAGTCCCCATCCCTGGAGGGATTTAAAAGCCATGTGGATGTGGCACTTGGGGACACGGGGCAGTGGTGGCCTTGGCAGGGCTGGGGGAATTGTTGGACTCGATGATGTTGGAGGACTTTTCCAACAATTCAGTGACCTCTGATGGTATCACCTGAGCATTGTGTCACCTGAGCGAGTGGCTGGCACACCCAGAGCCTGTCCAGCTCATCACCAGCTGCCACCTGACCGGTTGTGGCCCAGAAAACCTGAAATCAGGAAACAGCAGGAGTGTTTTTAGCACCTTGCCCTGCCTGGTGCTGCCTGGGGTCTGTTAAGGAATCTCCCACACCTGGAATGCCACCGCTGTTCCCAACTGTGCTGCTGCACCAGGAGTGACCGGGGAGCCTGACAGCTGAAGGAATAATTTATAAGAGATGGCTGCAAAGCAATTAGGGAGGATCACACTTTTCCCAATGTTATATTTGTTATTTAATTTACCTATATTATTCAAACAGGATGTTCCATTGCTCCTCTGCATCAAAGCCACAGGGCCAGGCTGGAGGGACCCACCAGCACGGGCAGTGAAATGGCTTTGTACAGTGCAGCCACTGAGAGACCTGATAAGGTGCCAGAACACTGTGGTAGCAGAGCAAGAGAGATGTCAAAATGTGAAAGAACAATCCATTTACATTTAGATACCAAATTTAAATTATTTTCTCCAAGCTTCATTCCATTTGTTGGGGTTTGGGCAAGCATGTAGAATCATTTAGGCCTGTTGCTCTCATCTTGCTCTCATCTAAATTCCCCAATTGAAAGGCAGCAGAGCATGGGGATAGCTCTGTCTTTCTGGCAGAGATGGAGGAGAAGCCACGTAGCTCCATTTTGCTTTTAGATGGACTAGAAGTAGGATTTAATAATCAGCCTGTGCTCTGCCTGGCACAAATGATATGGGTTGCTAAGCCAGAATTAAGGAAATGAAAGAGAGGAGCTAAGAATTATCTGCCCCAGTGAGTGCAGAGGGAATCAGAGCAGGAGTTCCAGGCTCGGAGCCTTCCCCGTGTCCGTCCCTGCTCAGAGCTGGGAATGCTGAGATGATGTTTCATGTGTTTGATAGCTTCAGATGCCTGGGGACTGCAATAAAATTCATTTCTTGCACTGTAAATCTTTGCTCTTTAAGCATGGAAGAGGTTACAAATGTGCATAAAATTGAAGTGCAAGTGATTACATCTGGCTCTGAGTCAGTATTGACAGCTCTGCCTTGCTCTGGGGTGCTGTGGGAGCCCCTTTCTTGGTGACCTGTGCCCAAGATAATGAAAACCAGTCAAGTGATGAATCTCATAAGTCCAAAGAGGATTTTTGCTTCTGTGTATTTGTTTTTAATGTGTTACTGGCACGGAGATGCAGCTGTTCCCCATCCTGTTACTCACTTCTGGAAGGGGATGGATGTAGGCTCTCAGTGCCCCTCACTGCTGGAAAGGAATGAATTTTGTCTCTAAGGAGCACGGTCTGGTTTCCAGGTGCAGCTGTACAGGTTGTCCCCGTTGGGGTGGTGGTGTGCAGGCTGTGGGTGCCTTGGTGTGGGTGACTGCAAGGCCACCCCTGGCACAGCAAGGGCCACCTGCCTCGGGCTGCACCAGGGGACACTCAGCTCGGGAACCAGGAAAGATTCCTTCACTGGAAGAGTGGTCAGGGAGGCGGTGGAGTCCCCGTCCCTGGAAGGGTTCCAAAGACAGCGAGGTGGCCCTCAGTGCCGGGTTCGGTGGCTGTGCTGGTGCCGGCTGGACTCGCTGGTCCCGGAGGCTTTTCCAGCCCCGGTGGTTCTGAGGCTCCCTGGGGTTACCTGTGCCTGGAGCCCGGGCAGAGCCTGTGCGCACCTCTGTCCCTCAGCTGTCCCTCGCACTCCTTTCCTCTAGTGGCCTTGTCACTCTTCACCGCTAATTAGCGGAAAACTAGCAGAAAAGGGCGCTTGTCTCTAACTGCGACAGGAAACTTCTTTTTAAGGTGCTTAAGGCTCTTTTGAAAGGCCTCTTTTTTGGGGGGTTTTTTGGGGGTTTTTTTTTTTTGTTTTTTTGGTTNTGTTGTTTTGGGGGGTTGTTGTGGGGGTGGTTTTTTGTTTGTTTTGTTTGGTTTGGTTTGGTTTTGGTTTGGTTTGGTTTGGTTTTTTTTTTTTTGTTTTCAAGGGAGTTACACGGTGCAAATGCCTCCGGAGCACCTTGATGAGCAAACAGGCAGGCAGGAGCCGGGATATTTCCTCCCTACAGCCAAAAGCAGCGCAGAGCCGCGGCTGCTGCGGCGGGTCCGCGACTCCCTGGGAATTCCCAGGGAATGTCCCAGCGCCGCAGATGCGGCTCTCGGCTCGCTGCCAGCACATCTAAACCAGTGGCCAGCCGAGGCTGCCATAATTATGTGTGTGTTAATTAACGT
Source organism: Leptocoma aspasia (assembly GCA_013399835.1). Classification (NCBI taxonomy): domain Eukaryota; kingdom Metazoa; phylum Chordata; class Aves; order Passeriformes; family Nectariniidae; genus Leptocoma; species Leptocoma aspasia. The sequence continues at coordinate 76,952 of VXAX01001188.1, read as the reverse complement.
GTATCTGTGGTTTGCAAGAGGCCAATCTGTGTTCGTAGCCGGGAGCCGTCACCCTTTCTTTCACAGAGCAGCAGCAGAGCTGAGAGATGTGGATCTGCGTCCCGTGTAAGGAGCAGGGAACGTGTGTCTGCTGGATTAAAGCGTGGAAACGCTGGTGTTTCATTAGCGTCCCCCATTTTCATGTAAATTAATTTCTTTGAGGAAAATCAGATCCATACCTGGTGCTAATTGCCAATGATAATGACGAGCTGTGACTCAGGAGAGATTCATTATCGAGCTAGACTGTCTCTCCCCTGAACTGTCCAAGCCTGGCATGTGTCTGAGTTGCACAGAGGCTGAGCTGCTGATTGCTGGAGTCAGTGCAGAGCAGAGTGGGGAAATGCAGCAGCAGCCCTCAGGGACACGATCCCCCCGGCCCAACAGCCTTTAAACAAGGGAGATTGTCTTTCCTCTCTGAAAATATCCACACGGCTTTTATTGATCATTTCATCTGAATTATGGATGATGCTTTTGTCAACTCCATTATCCTGGTGAGGCAGGGCAGTGCCAAGGATTGTGTCACTGTCTCAGGGCCCATGCAGGTATCCTTGGCTCCATCCCTTTGGCGCTGGTGGTTCCTTGTTCTGCTGGAAATGAGAAAGGAGTACTGGGGCTGAACTGGTGAGAAAACTCATCAGCAAAATGACTGGTTTTGCTGAGAGCCCCAGTAATACCCAGGGGGCACTGGAGGGGTGGCATGATCTGAACTTGTGGTGGGAGCATCTGAATCTGTGTCACAGAAATGCTGCTGCTCCTTGAAATTGGAGCATGTAATGGGTAAAGCTGAAGTGCATCACAAAATAATACATGGAATTACTTTGCAACCTGTTCTGTGGTAACATTTTTTTTTCCCAGGCTCATTTTACCCTTCTTCAGCGTTTAATAGCGTTCCCTAGTTTATTGGGTATTTGTAGTGTAGCCTTGAAGGATAATGAGTTTTATCCTGGCAGATGTCGGACACCTTCATGTGCAAGAGAAGTTAATGGGAACTGAAGATGATCAGCCCTTTGTGGGATCAGCCCTTGATTGAACAGACAGCACTGACTCCTGTCTGGGCCGTGAGGAAGGAGCTGAGTGAGGGTTTCAGGATAATATTGCAAAGGGCTGCAGCTACACGTGAGGTTCTTACATGTCCATCTTGGAAATACCTGGGACTAAAATCCTTTCTTTGTCTTTGTCAGTGAAACAACGAACACCATGGGAAAAACTGATACTGGGCTGCACTCTGTGCACTGTACTCAAAATTGTCTGAATTGCTGGGGCATGGCAGAGCAAGTGTTTCTGAAAAACCAGCAGTGATGTCTGACTGGTGACACTGTTGGCTGGGGGACACCCCCAGGGGGACACCAGAGCCTGGGTGGGGAGCAGAGGGAGCTGTGTCTGCTCTCTGAGGGCTCAGGGGTGCTTGGGGGGCTGGCAGAGATGCAGGGGATGCTGGGGAGACACACAGAGCTCTGGGTGGGATCCATGTCCTGTTTGGGTCTGGTTTTGCAGAGGGGCTGAGAGGAGCCCTGGGAGGCCCAAACCCAGTGAAGTTTGGAAAGCACATTTGTAGAACAAATCCAGTTGTTGTTCTCGCCCCTCTCCTTCCACAGGAATCTTTAAATCTTCCTGAGAAAGTTTTAAAACGAAACATACCACATTAAAAACATCATGCAAAGTGTGAGTGGAGTCTGCCCCAGCTTAGCAGGCTGGAAATATTCAGCAAACTGCTTAAGTTATGCCAAAGACTGTGGGATTTAGACTTCAGTGGCTTAGCAAACTGGGATAACTGGAAATCCAGGCTCTTTTTTTGGTCTCTGTGGAGTTTAGGTTGGATTTCAGGGAAAGGCTCTTCCCCCAGAGGGTGCTGGCACTGCCCAGGCTGCCCAGGGAATGGGCACGGCTGCCAGAGCTCCAGGAGCCTTTGGACAGCTCTCAGGGATGGACAGGGTGGGATTTGGGGTGTCTGGGCAGGGACAGGGCCTGGGCTGAATGATCCTGGTGGGTCCCTTCCCACTCAGGATATTCTGTGATTCTGTGACCTGGATCTGTCAGTGTTGCCAGAGTACTGCAGAACATTTTGCTTTGTGTTCAGCTGCAGATATTTGCAGTTTTTCCTGACAGGAGCGTGTAGCAGCACTCGTAAAGTTCTGACTGGTTTGATTTCCTTCTGTTTGCAAACAGATTGGATTTGAAGGTCATAATTAGGAAAGCTGGTACCTTCATCCCCATACTGAAAAATTCTCAGAAGTCATAAAACTTGAATAAGAATCACTTTATCCATGAGAAAAGCCAAGTTTAGCCCAGGAGATTTAAGAAGTTGGAGGAAATGTCACTGTTTTTGTAAAAAAGAAATCTTAATAGGATCTGGTTGTGGTGCCTCAGCAGTGCAGTCACCCAGACTGCGGGAGCCTGACAAAATCAATCCATGCTAATTCTGTTTATAGCCAGAGCTGGAGCTGGAGCTCGGGCTGGCCTGGGAGCCACCTGGCCAGAGTACTGCGGGTGGGAGCAGGGGGTGGGGAACAATCAGTGTGTCCCCATTCCGGGCACGTCCCCATTCCTGGTGTGTCCCCATTCCTGGCGTGTCCCCATTCTGGGCACGTCCCCATTCTGGGCACGTCCCCATTCCTGGTGTGTCCCCATTCCTGGTGTGTCCCCATTCCGGGCACGTCCCCATTCCTGGTGTGTCCCCATTCCTGGTGCCCCCAGAGCCGCACCAGCCCTGCCGAGGGCTCAGCCGCGGGCTCTGACCCCTGTCCCCTTCTCTTGCAGGCCCTGCTGCAAAAAAGAAGTACGTGAGCTACAACAACCTGGTGATCTAGGCCCAGCTGCCGTGGGGCGCGGGCCGCCAGCCCACCCGCCTCGCTGAGCTCCCCGCACGGGGTCCGGGGCACCGGGCACGGGGCAGGCGAGAGGAGCCCCGGCTCCAGGCCGCTCTGGGATCTCCTCCATCGCCGCCGGCTCCACACGGCGCTGGCCCGGCCCGGCCTGGGGCCGCCACGGCCTCGGGGCCGCCCAGGCCTCAGGGCCGCCATGGCCGCGCCTCAGGAGCCGCTCCTGGGCCGGCTGCTCGGGACTCTAAGGGGCTAACTCTGTCTTTCTATGTACTTCCAGACTTCAAGTTTTTGAACTCTCTGTACAGTTTGTGAGGATTTTTGCATATTGCCATCCATGTTGTTCCGAGGTCGCTGTTTGTTTTTTGGATGCACGGTTTCGTTGAGGCCCTGTGCTCTCGGCACTTCTCAAACCAACCAACACCTGAGGATCTGAGACCTGTGTACATGACTTGTATCATTACTCTTGTATCACTGCAATCCATATACCTTATTTTTTTTAACTAAACAAAGAAACAAAAAAAGAATTTAAAGACCAAAAACTGTGCTGGCGAAGTTTGTCCCCCCCTTCACATCTCCGATGGGCTGCAGAGGAAGCAGGAAGGATTTTTGCTGAGTTTTAGTAGAGGTCTTGATCTTTGGAATGCATGCCAGTAATGTATTTTATGGTACATGTTAATAATTTATGTTTGATATTTGTATTTGTGTTCTATTTTGTTCTTTTCTTTAAGGTATATGACTATTTTGCAATAATTTCAATGATTCTTATGATATTTGGAGGAAAGAATATGGCTTTTACATGTCTTGAGGTTTTTTCTTTGTTGATGCCCCACCATGATTGACCAGTGTGATAAGGACTTACAGAAGCATGTATGTTTTCTACTGTTTGTAATAAGTAATTTCGTTAATCTTGCTGCTTATGTGCCAATTTAGTGAAACCAATCTTTGCCGCAACCTCCTCCCTCCCTTTCCATTCTCTCGATCCTGTGATATTATCCAAGAATGTATCAATAAAGGATTTTGGTTAACTTTTTTTTATTTACTCCAATAAATATATTTTTTCAGTTGTTCCCTCCCCCTTCCCCCTTGTGACTTAACATTTATTTCATGACATTGTCAGACATCCAAAAACCCAGCAGAGGGGCTTGTGCACAAGGAGCAGGTCTGGAGAAAGTCCTGGGGGAGCTGGCAGCTGATTGCAGGGGCAAAAAGTGCTTGAAGGGGACTTTTAAAGGTCTGTAACATCCCCAAAAGCCACGCTGGAGTCCCACAGTGCCAACCTCCTGTCAGTGTTTGATGTCTCCAAAGCTGCTGTCAACTGCTGAGACTCCTGCTGCCTTTGAAGGACCGTACGTTCAACAGCACACCAGAAGGTAATTAAGTGAGCAATTAATCAGACTCAATCTGCCAGGCACGGGCTGGGTGAGCTGGGGCAGGGAAAGGGAAAAGTCGAGGCAAGAGGTGAGAGGAAACTCATTCCCTTTGCAGCACAGCACCTGCAGCACCTTCGGCATGGCAACCACGGCTGGGCTGCTCTGGTGGATCCTGGGGAAGGTATTTAGCCTCCCATTTTCTGCAGACAACTGGATCAATTATCCTGATGAAGTTAATCAGCATCAAGAGGATCTGTGACAGCTGCGACAGGGCGCAGGGGGATGAAGAGCTGGGTGGCACAGCCTGCCTGCTCTGCACGGGCACGGCCTGGGGGATGCTCCTGCACCTCGGAATGAACGGCACCAGATGGAACTCCACCCAGGTAAAGGCTTTGTTAGCTAAACTAATTACCAGCGCAGCTAATAATGAAGGCAGAGGTGCTGCAGCATTTTCCTTTTCCCAAAAACACAGGGACAGAGCCAGCATTGGGCTAAACAAGCATGTTGCCATCAAACAGATGTTTCTTGCTCAAAGATTCTCATTTTTTTCTCTGAATGGGAAAAAAATGGTTTGTTGGTTTGTTTTTCACTTTGCTTTGTGAAGGGGGGACTGAGGTGGAAGGAGGGAATGGTGCTGCTGAGAGGGAGTGATGGGGAATGAGGGAGCCTGGGTGCATTAATGGCTCTCTCTGAGCTGTACCTCCATATACACATAAATCTATCTGTGTGTGCATATATACACACATGACCACTCTGTGTTACACACACGTGTCCTGGGCAGATTGGGAGCCCCAGGCAAAGTCCCCAGTTTTTAGGGAAACCCTCCCATTCAATCACCAGGGGCAGAAGGGACCCCCCAGCTCCCTAAACTCCTCAGAGAGGAGTCAGGACGCAGCTGGATCCAAGCTCAGACCCAAACTCTGCCAGCCCTTTGTGTCTAACAGATTGTACAGGTGTTACTGACTCTAACACAGCCTTTTCCTGCAGGATTAAGGGTGGCAAACCAGATATATTTATGCAAAAGTAAATGATTTATTAGGATAATGATTAGACAAAAAGATCTTAATCAGAATTCTTTACTCAAAGCACTGCTACAGCAAAGTGCACTCTCTTTAAGCAATATGAAAACAAACCAAATTATTCAGTAGAGGTTGATGTTACTCACCCAGACCGATGACTGTGGGCAAATCTCCAGCTCAGCCTCCGGGGGTGACCCTGAGGAGCATCCCAGCTCCGGGGAGGAATCTCCACACATTCCAGAGGGTCCATTAGGTCCCTGCCGGTAAAAGTGGGACTGGGCAGCTGCAGGACAAAGGCTGCACTCAGATGTGTCCGGGCTGTGCCAGCTCAGCAGCTTTGCATCACTTTGGATCAGTAGTGGCACTTGTTTGTGCCTTTATTGGGTACTTCAGCAGCTCTGACACATCTCCACTCCCCCTCGGGATATTTAACTTTGGGACTCAGGAGTCAGGCTGCTTTCAGCATTATTTGCCCCAAAAGCAGCGTGAGCCCCCCTCCGTCCAGCACTGACAGCTTTGCAAACAGGGCCTTACTGGAGTTGTTTTACCCCATTCCAGGCAGAGCATCCTGCTACAAGTACACTAACAGAACTGATAATCACCACATCATCATGCTGGTTGTATTAATTTTTTTTTAATATTTAATAATATAGATGCATTAGAAATTTTTTAATAACCTCCACCCCTATTTCTATGCATTAGACTCTGAAGCAAGTCCCTGAGCCCAGCGAGGCTCTGGTTTAAGAGCTGACACCAGGTGAAGATGTTGCACTCTGCACCGTGGATCAATTTTTATTTTTATTTCACACAATTACGCCCACACAGCTCCTTTTCAAACGCAAACCCACCAGCCTTTAACTCCATTTAGAGTCTTTTATTTTACAATTGGCTGCACTTAGCATCAGTGCAGTGTTACCATTGTTTCCATAACAGCTTCATCTCATTCCTCACTGAGTACACACAGGTGTCACCATACTGGTTTGGTCCCTTCGTCCTGGGCTTGGTACTGGTTTGGTGCCTGCAGAGTTTCTGTACTGGTTTGGT